>JANFOE010001741.1:0-417490 GCA_025667525.1 Glebionis coronaria
CTAATGTAATGTTTTTAAAAGTCATATACTGATATATAAGTATCTAATACAAGTAAAAACCGATAAAACTTGAATTATATGACATACGGACATTAACGAGCTAAGTTAGCATATTTGGACTAATGATTTAACTAAATAAGTTAAACACTTATAAAAATTACTTATTGGGCTTAACCCATTTGGGCCCAACATATAAAGTATAAATACTGATAATACAAGTATAAAATGAATTTATGCAAGTTAATGAATTTATAATAGGCTTATTGAACCTACAACATGTAAATAGGTAAAACTAGTAAACTAGTAAAAGGTTACCAATACATAAACACAAAAATGAGTGAATGAGAACATATAAACCCACTTGATCATCATATATATATAAATAATCATATATATACATAAATGTTATTTTTATAAAGTCATTGGACAAAAGTCTAAGACGAGTATTATTTGTCTAGGTTTCCGTGATTGAAGCACGTACCGTACGTCCGAATTGCCGATAACCCGCCTTCCCACATCAACGTGAGTTCATAGCCTCGCACTCTTTTAAATGTTTTTATGAAATGTTTTATAAACCCGCGAGGGAGATAACATGTTATTTTTTATGAAATAGGACACTAGTTGTCCTGATTGTTTGTTTGTTGATTTGGACCCGAATGATTGTATGACCCGATGAATGATTAAATGACCCGATAGATGAAATAAAAGTGATTATTAAAGTTAGGTTATCTCACTAAAAGTCCCATTAGCATGAATTGTGAACTACCGGGATTTGGTACACGCTTATGCATATAATAGTACTATTTGGGGACGATCACCCCAGTTCGCGCCTTGACGGTTGATCCCCGTCGTGCCACATTGATTGGTAAGCGAATTTATGTATGAGAAGATTTCCAAGCGTGATTATTATGACGACACACTTAGATGGGAAAATTGAGTTTCGGGCTAGCTACCCGTTGTTTGTTGTAGTAAGGTAACAATGTCATGCGGCTTATAATAATCCAAAATAACGAAATACTGCTATACGCACCGAATTACGATATATTGCCTGACTAGCAATACGGGGTCTTATTATTGATTTTATGTTTGTGTTTTGGTTTTACATAACCATATTCATATAACAGTTTTTATTTCTATACAACGTTATAAAACGTATTGTATGATATTTTTACGACATTAGTTCGTATAATAGTTTTGAAGGCGAAAGCCTATGTTATGATTTTGATAAGGATTTGTATAAAATGACTTTGGCTATTTTAGGGCCTATTACAAAGATTTGTACAAAATGATTTTTGGTAATAATTTTATACCAATGTTATATTGATGGATTTTATTAAACTCTATGAATTCACTCGGCGTTATCGCTGACCTTTTCTTTTAACATGTTTTATCTCAGGTACTTGAAGGTAATTCTCAGGAAGACAACAAGAATTCATGGCCCGCACTTAAACAATAATTTCCATTCAAATGCTTTGTAAAATTTTATGAAATAATATGACTTTGTACCTATGTAAAATTTGATAGTTATGAATGGAAATGCTTTATTATCAAACGACGCGATTTTTAAAGCGTTGTCTATGATGTGAGTATTGTGCTATCCCGTAACACCAACGAGTCTTCCGCTGTATTGAATTGTGTAAATTTAGGGGTGTTACATGAAGTCTAATCTTTTGCAAATAATTATAAAACTCAATTAAGTATCATATTAAAGTAAGACATTTTTATCAAGTTAAGTTACACGTTAATAAAGAATAATGTAAAAGTTATCAAAGCAATGGATCTTGAGCTCCCATAATTAACCCTAGATTATTATTACCCTATATTAACCCTTAAACAAAGAATTTAGAAACCATAAAAGTCCTAAAATATCATATTAGCCCTAAAATAAGTATTTATAAAGATATAAACCCTAATTACCAAAAATAGAAAGTCATTAGGCTAAATGATACAGAAACCCTTATAATAAGAAATCTACAAGGGATCATTTTCTAGTATTCTTTGACAAGTATACAATCACTTAGGGACTTAATTAATGTTATAAGATTATATTAAGACAATGTACAAGTATCTTAATGCACAAGGTACAAGATTTCAATGCATGACTTGTAAATTAGGTAAAAATAGGTATTTTCACTCTTTAGACATGTTTACCTAAACTAAACTATCAAACCAAGTGTAAGAACTGTTTAGAAACTTAAAACACAATATCTAGGACCTAAAATAAGTTTAAATAAGTAGCTAATTGAAGGATAAATCCTTTTACTAAGATTTAAACCTATATCATTAGAAAACCCTAATCTACATAAGTATACTTCCCATTGTCACATCAAACCTTTGTTAAACTTCAAACCAAGGATGCAAAACACTTAAATTGTATGTAGAAACCCTAATTAAGACCTAATCCTTCACTAATCACTTTCCTAATTCCCTTATCGTTAAAATCACAAAGCATATGTTACAAGCCCTATTTGTGAAACCCGGTTTTGTTATTTCCCTCCAAAACTTCTTTTAAACACTTCCCCTCCCATTAATAGTTTGAAAACAGAATGTCTACATGTTCTAAGATATTTTAGAAGTGGTGACAAGTAGGTGCGTCACCTACTAGGGTGGTATACATAACCATTCTTATCACAATGTTGTCGTGACCTATTTGGAGCCACAAGCGAAGATTGGAATGAAGCTAGAGTCTAGGAACTTGCATAGAGCTTCACTAGCAATCCTTAGTCATTCTTCTATATATGTTACACTTATAGAACCAAGCCTTGGAGCCAAAGTGTTGGAAAACTATAAATAGAGTCATATGAACTCCATTTGAAACTCGCACCCCATTTTCTCTAAACCTCCTACCCATTCTTCATATAAACTTCTATATACGTCTTAAGACATCCCCCAAGACTAGAAACCAGGTCTAGAAGGAAGCCATTGAAGCTTTTGAAGCTTTGATAGTATGTAGTGTTCATAAGAAGTTATAAGGAGCCATTTTGGAGCTACCTAGGTAATTCTTATGTTAACTAAGCTTTGATCTTGTTATAATGAATTATTAGACTTGTTATAATGCCAAAATAATATTATGAAGATAATCTAAAAAGAATTAAGTCATTTCATCAATTTAAATGAAAGTTATAAGCTAAAGATGTCTTAAAACCCTAGTTTTATATTTTACATGAACTAATGAGTAAAAATCCATTTCAAGAGCTATAATTATGGTAAAATGTTTCTATTATGATTATAAATATTCTTTGAAACTTTGTTTTAAAATCCTAGATCATTTGGTCATGTTTAAAGAAGTTATATGATTTTTACAAGTATAGGGAGTAAAACTGTCATTTTTAAAACTATATAACATTTTGGGCGAAAAGTGTCATTTTTTGAAAGCTAAAGCTATCAGAATAAATGTTGAAAAGTTTGAGACCCTAAGATTAAATATTGTAGGTTGAAATTGTAAATATTAAAACTATTCACTGAAGGGGTTAAAAGTGTAAATATGCTAAACTTATGAATTCAGTGTTAAAAAGGTAATTAATCTAAAATTATAAACTTCACGGGTTATTTTGGTCATTTATAAAACTATATGAATAAAAACTATATAATGAAACATATTTCCTAAATTATTATAAAGTATAAGGACTATTTTTGCCAATTATGAAACTAAAGGATAAAAAATAATACCAACTTTTGAAGAAACTTATAAAAATATATTACTATGTATCATGTTAGTAGGAAACTTTGTACAAATATGTTCCATCTCGATATTACGTTCTGACTGAGTGGTTGGGTTTACGATTTAAAGTGTCGTCGCTCCTCAAACAATGATGCAATATTATCACAAATAAAGAAATGCATAAATAATATACAAGAATGTTGAACTCCAAAAGACTTAATACTATACCAAATATGTTAAACTAGGTTGGTGTAAGACCAAGTTCTTGTTTGTTAGCTCAAGTTATTCTATGTTATATAAGCCTAACAAAATTACTGGACCTAAGGTGAGTTCATAGCCTCACTAAAGTATACTACTTTTAAATGATTTGAAAACCCATGAGGGGAACATATGCTAAAATGGAATACAAGTGTTTTTGGTATGCTTCTCAGAAATAATTATTGACACTATGTTTACTGCTGCCTTGAAAGTCCCTTTTAAATTATGAACCGTTAATCATTTCCTGGAAATAACCGCTAATATTGTAAATAGTACTATTTGGAGACTAACATCTCCTGTCATGGCAAGTCGCACTTGCTAGTACCTCAGTGTTCAAACATGCATACTTTATGTTGCTAAGCAGGATAGTTTGCAGACTTCCTCGTCAGGGTAATTGTGGGTTTCTTTTATGTCTAGTCGCGGTATCATAAGCTTAGTGCATTGATTAATTGATTTTACGGGCGCATAATAACGTTGATCAGGAAAAAGGATCTTGTATTCAAATTATTTTTAAACCTATGAATTCACTCAACCTTTATGTTGACTTTAAGCATATATTTCAAGTTTTGATAACTGATAACATGGTGCAGCATAATGATGACGTAGAGAGATGTAGACTTGAGAATTTTTTTCATTCAAACCTATTTTCTAGATCTCGAGAACATGTGATGTACAGAGTATGTACAAGTTGCTTTATTGAAAATCTCTGATTTTGAATGATAATTTTTAAAGAATAAATAAAGTTTATTTAAACATTCTTTTGAGTTGTTTTCTATAACTGTGCTTTCATATCATGAACTAATACCCCAAAAATATTATTCCGTTGTGTCAAGGAAAAAATGGGGGTGTTACAATGAGACAATGTATAGTTGCAGTCTCATCACTCCACCATACTAAACCATTGTCGTGCCCTAAGGCAATGCTAGAATTAAGTATCATAGCACTTAAAAATTCATTTTTTATGACATTTATTGAAACGTAAATTTATCTTTATTACTACTTGTATTTTATACATAAAGTATTATTTTCATCACGAGAATGCGAGTTTTAGAGTCAAAGAATAAGAACAAGTGAATGCCTCATAGATATATGTTCGTCATCCTCGATTTTCACCCAATTCCATGCTAAGCGTGAAACAAGATCATTGTCATTATAAGTTAGTAATGCTAACACTAATCATATGCTCAAATCAAGTATTTAAACTCTCTTATTCTTAAGCTGTATCTCTTATATTGTTTTTGTCTTAATGATCACGAGGATACATTTTTTACTTATGCGTAAATAGAGATTAGGTTTAAAAATAGAGTCAAAACGGTGTAACCAAAATAATTTAATTAATAACCTCTCCTAATAGACAACGATGTCAAAAATATAAGTCAACAAAAAAGGATCGATAAACACGATATTAGAACGGTTTTGAACATGAGACTTATTATCAATTTGCAATTAGTTTACCGCCACCTTTTATTTAACTTCACCATGAAGTGTTTATTATGGCTATTGTCTTGCCCCTGTCTTTTATTTAACCTCACCATGAGGTGTTTATTATGACTTGATGTATATCCTCACGGTAGGGTGAATTTCTGTTCTTTAAGGCTTCAAGATTTAGGACATTCACTTTCAATTTTGCATTGATTTTTCGGCCTTCTAAGCTTCAAATTTTTGCTTGATTTAGGTGAAGAGGAACTTAAAATTATTATTGGGTAAGCCTTTGATTATTTGGGTGCCAATACTTCAAAACAGTGACGCTGGCGAATCCTTAATGTTTTCCCAATTTAATTACATGGAAGCTACTAGAATCAATTAGAAACCAACAACATAGATGAAACCGCAAAAAACCTATTTATTAACAATTTAATATAAAATCGATGGGAGAAAAAGCAAATAATTAGAACACATGAGTTTTTGAAAGAATACGAGTACTCTACGTTTAGCATAGTAACTTATATTTAACGCTATCATTTCTCATCCTCAATTTAATGAGACATAATCTAATATAGTTAAGGAATTGAATCTAAGTGCTCAACACACACGGTCGAGTAAAAAATTACTCTTATTCTCACCATCGGAAAACCTGCATTCGTGTCTTAAACCCTTATGAAAAATAAGAAAAAATTTAATATTTGGCAATTTTTAGCCTTATTTTGTATCAAAACGATAACAAAAAGATGAAAATTGGTTTGCGTGGTGACGTAAGCAAAGTGAAGTATCTATTCACCCCCATACTAAAACTAAACATTGTCCTTAATGTTTTGAGTCTAAGGGAGAAATACCCCCATACAAGAGACAAAAAGTCGAATGCTTAATCTCGAGCATGGAAAGGGCATAACGAATATTCTATAGCCGTTTATGAATTATGCTAATAAGATAAACGTTAGAACGTAAAAGGATAGCATTAGATATCAGAATCTTCAAAGGCAACGATCGAAGCTCGAGTGATCCGTAAAACGAACACGATAGGCTTCAATCATGGTGATGATTCCTAAAATCACAATCACAAAAAAACCACGAAACAAAGGTTGGAAGAGCAAAATTTCCCTCATTACACTATTATAAAGCAATAGTATTTACAAAGATAAGCATGGGATTTCCCCCACGAGGCACCTCATATTTGATAACCGAGTCAAAAGCTCGACTCGAATCCCGATAAATGTGATCATTTAGGGATTATCATGGTATGGTCATTTTTGGTGGGGCTTACATGATAAACAAGGCCCAAAAATCAACCGGTACTAAGGACTAAGTCCTTTGATGAAGCAAAATACCGGGATCGAATATGGCGTCCTCGTTTTCATAGGATAAACGAGACAACACCACTTCAACATGTTCTAGAAACCCAAAGGGTTTAAAGAAAAGAAGTGAGAAATATAAGGGTGGGACAATGGGTGGGGCAATAAAACATTGACCTACTCTAAGTAGACTCACACCAAAAAAATAGGTAATTTTTCCATTTATTACGTCGGTGGAAGACTGAGATTTCCTTTAAAATGCGATTCCAGGATCGAATATCTCGTCCTTAGTAGAAAAGTGTAAGGAAACATAAGCCCCCCCCCCCCCACTAGATCCACACGAAGCATCGTCAAAAGGTGGTGAAAACGAGTCTATTTTGGTCATTGTTGTGATGGAACTAACGTCTTACTTCAGAATTGTTTGGTCACTTGGTTCGCCGAATACATCCCAAAATAAATGTTCATCAATAAATTTACGTATTCCATTTTCAATGGTAAACGTATTCTTTATCGTTAAAATCCTCATCTCGAAAACCATTCTTTTTAATTCTTTCAAAACACGTATCAAGCCTCATTTTTTCCGCTAAAGTATGTACTTTGAAATTATCAAAATTTGAAACCTCTGTTTTGCTTTGATCATTTTGAACTTGGGATCTACTCGCGAAAAATTCCATTTCATCCTCCCCATATTTCATAGTTAATTTCCCATCGTGAACGTCGATAATGGCACGAGCCATCGATAAAAATGGTCGACCTAAAATAATGGGATATTTAGTGTAACACCCCATTTTGATAAATGGAATATCACAGGATAATTATGACATATCATCAAAGCATACAAGGTAAATGTCTAAAACATTAATTGACCATAAAATAATCCAGAAACAAACATCGGATCCACGTAAGCTCCACACGCAAAATGCATAAGTATAGAATGTAAGGAAAGGACTAAAGAATGTCCATCAAAGCAAAAGTATGTAAATGCATTAAAGAATGAAAGAAAGCTGGCGCCTCATTCCATGCACGTACTCTTTGATTCCTAGCTTTGCCCTTTAGTACCTGCTATATTGGGACATGGAAAGAGAAATACGGCTAAGCAATACGCCTAGTGTGCGGATATATAACATAGAATGTAAAGCATAATCATAAGCAAGTAATGAATGAAATGAATAGAAGCAGAATAAAATGTATGTCTTGGAAAACCTTGTTTAAGTTCATAGGTCTAGTTTATATTTCTAAAAAGACTTATGTTTAGTTTATCTTGAAAATCTGTATTTTAAATATGTTGAGAGCCCATATAGGTCATGTTATATCCACGTGCATGAATAATTGGAGGGGTGACCTCGTCATGCAATTAGAGGGGCTGCCTCTAATTAATATATAAAATGAGTGGAGGGATCAGCTCTTGTAACGGATGCAAGGCACACACCACAGTTACCATGAAATCATACAACTTGTCCTAGGATGCACCCATTCGCCCCACATGATAATAATAATGTGACAATCCGTCAATTTATGTTTATATTTTATTCTCAGATATTATTTAAAAACATTATTTTAATTTTATATTATGAACTCACCTATTTTTGGGAAGAAATTTGGATTTACGTCTTGAAGTAGCCTCGACTACGTCTAAACCGGAGGATTCTACGTTACGTGCTTACGTTTACATACAACATTTTTGGTGACAGTCCAACACTTCAGGAAATAAATTTATCCATGAATATTATTTTGGGATTTTAAATTTGTGTTGGTTCATAAACTCACAAAATTACGAGAAGAGATTAGGACTTACGATTATAATTTAACGTCCTTCACGACTAAACCGAAAACCTTAGGATTACGTATTTACGTTTTCGAACTCCGTTTTTAATTAGACAATTTTTATTAGATTCGTTTTGTGCCATTGATTCATAATTTATAAAAACGTTTTTCGTAAAACGACCCGAGGGCACGCAAATCGAGGAAACTAGAATCGAGGAGTACCCGTAAATTAATAGGGATGGGACAAGTTTACACTTGCCCACCCCTATAGAAGTGGCTTCCAACATAAGCTTTACCACCCTTTGGTGGCAAGCAAACATGCACTAAATGGACACATGTCCATCTAGTTTCACCAAAACAACAAAACAAGCTCCCAAAACCATTTCTCTCATTCTCATACATGCAAACCACTTTATTTTCTCTCTACTCTCTTTTTATGAATGTCCAAATTCAACCACAACACCACCATTGATCAAAAAAATCAACCATAAATCATATGTATAATTTACATATGATGAAAACCCATTGAAAAGATGAAGATTAGAGGTGGTTATAACATGTGAAAAGGAGTTTCAATGGTGTTTAGGGGCTGATTTTCAAGAAGGTATTCATGCATATGAAGATCTCAAGAAGTTCATTTGCCAAGTTGAAGATTTGATAACAAGAACCAAGTCTTGTTCATCAAAAACCTCATCTTTTCATCAATAATGGTGGTATAGAGATTGTTCTTCCTATCCTTTTGTTATTTTTGATTATGTAATCTTGTATTTCTTTTACTTATGTATATGTATATGATGATTAATAATGATTAAAAATATTGTGTGGGGATTTGGTGTTGATAAACATGCTTAAAAAGATGAAAAACTATAAGAAATAAGGCAAAAATCTTGTTTAAATTGTTGGCTGTATAAAACAGTAAAGAATCATATGATGAACTAATAAAAATGGCATAGATGAATAGATATACAGTAAGTAATATGTCTTGTACACATGTGAGAGTTGGCCATGCAATGGAATCATTGTAATGAGTGAGATATGATCAAAACAAGTTTAGAGTACAAATCTGAGCTCACTGTTTTGGACGATTTTAAAAAAACACTTAGAGGCTGATTCAACAGTAGCTATAGTAGAGTTAAATGGAGCACATATCATGTAGTTTATGTCATAAAAATTTGAGCTTCTATCTTCATATAGAACTCTAGATATGGCAGTTTTGGTGAACATGAAAGTAAAAATCAGATTTTGGAAATTAAAGTATAATACTATTATATAAGCACTCAAATAAAAATAGTATAAAATGTGAATTTAAAACCCACTAACACATATAATACATATATATGAATATTTACAATGATAAATAAGTGGACATTTTATAAAAATGGTAACTTGTTAAGTTTTATAAGTTATAAAAACAATAAACATGATTTTTACGACTTTTTCGGCTATTACCGTAAAATTAACGTTTTTGTTAAATAAAACTTAGACGGTTGGACCCGTCTAATGTAAAGTTTTTAAAACTCATATACTGATATATAAACATATATAACAAGTAAAAACCGATAAAACCCGAACTATATAACATACGGACATTAACGGGCTAAATTAACGTTATTGGACTAATAATACAACAAAATGGACTAAAACACTTATTTATTTATTGGGCTTAACCCATTTGGGCCCAACATGTAAAGTATAAACACTGATAAGACAAGTATGAAATGGATTAATAAAAGTTAATAAACTTATAATAGGCTTATTGGACCTAAGACACGTAAATAGGTAAAACTAGTAAACTAGTAAGTAGTTACCAATACGTAAACACTAAAATGAGTAAAATAGAATATGTAAACCGACTGGATCATCATATATATAAAATCATCATATATATACATAATTGTTATTTTTATAAAGTCATTGGACATGAGTCTAAGACGAGTATTATTTGTCTAGGTTTCCGTGATTGAAGCACGTACCGTACGTCCGAATTGCCGATAACCCGCCTTCCCACATCAACGTGAGTTCATAGCCTCGCACTCTTTTAAATGATTTTATGAAATGTTTTATAAACCCGCGAGGGAGATAACATGTTAGTTTTTATAAAATAGGACACCATTTGTCCTGATTGTTTGTTTATTGATTTGGACCTGAATGATTGTATGACCCGATTGTATGACCCGATAAATGATTAAATGACCCGATAGATGATATAAAATGGATTATTAAAGTTAGGTTATGTCACTAAAAGTCCCATTAGCATGAATTGTGAACTACCGGGATTTGGTAGACGCTTATGCATATAATAGTACTATTTGAGGACGATCACCCCAGTTCGCGCCTTGGCGGTTGATCCCCGTCGTGCCACATTGATTGGTAAGCGAATTTATGTGTGAGAAGATTTTCATAGCGTGACCTTTGTGACGACACGCTAATTTAGATGGGCAAATTTAGTTTCGGGCTAGCTACCCGTTGTTTGGTTTAGTAAGGTAACAATGTCATGCGGCTTATAATAATCCAGTTAACGAAATACTGCTATACGCACTGAATTACGATGTATTGCCTGACTAGTAATACGGGGTCATACTATTGATATTATGTTCGTGTTTTAGTTTTATATAACCATATTCATATAACGGTTTTTATTTCATCTATACAACGTTGCAAAACGTATTGTATGAGGTTTTTAACGACAATGGTTCGTATAAAGGTTTTTAAGGCAAATGTCTATATTATGATTTGATAAAGATTTGTATAAAATGATATTGGCTATTTTATGGCCTATTACAATGATTTCTACAAAAATGATTTTTGGTAATAATTTTATACCAAAGTTATATTGATGGAATTTACTAAACTCTATGAATTCACTCGGCGTTATCGCTGACCTTTTCTTTTAACATGTTTTATCTCAGGTACTTGAAGGTAATTCTCGGGAAGACAACAAGAATTCATGGCCCGCACTTAAACAATAATTTCCATTCAAATGCTTTGTAAAACTTTGTATGAAATAATATGACTTGGGACCTATGTAACTTTGATATTTATGAATGGAAATGCTTTATTATTAAATACGACGCGACTTTTAAGCGTTGTCTATGATGTGAGTAATGTGCTATCCCGTAACACCAACTAGTCTTCTGTTGTATTGAGTTGTATAAATTTGGGGGTGTTACAGTTTGGTACCAGAGCTCTCGTTATAGAGAACAAAAGATTTTTAAAACCAAGGTTTTGAATAAAACATTTCAAAATCTTTTAACTATAAACATTTTTCACAAAATGTCTAAAAATCTTTTGACTATAACGGTGCCGAAGAATTCCCGAGTTACCGACAAGGCCAGACTGAGAAATGTTATTTTAATATATATATAACTTGGATTATATATATGATGTAATTTTATTACATGATTGTTTGATGATTATTTTGTTATTTAAACGAGTTATTTATACGACGTAGATTGTCACAAGGAACCCTAAATCCCCTAGTAAATTAATCGAAGCTATTCCCGTAGGAATCCTAGCTATCCTAGATCTAAACCAAGTTGTGGATGTTTATGATCCCAACAAAATGGTTGATATTCGTAGAAATATAGATATTAGTTGATTGCGATATTGAAGAAGAACTGGCGAGATTAAATCTGATATCGATGTCATGACGATCTTTCCATATAGAGTGGAGTTTGATAAAACGATACCACCTTGAAAGATGTCATCTGATTTGTTGTCACCCAATTCTTAAATTTGAAATCGAAAGGGTGAATGTTGCACTTGAGGCTGTCATTGGAACCATTACCCAAAAGCCTCATGCCACTTAGTACCTTTCCGAGAAATCTGATTGGATGTGTGAGTCATCTCATGCTAGTGACTCATTTGATAATTGTTGTTGTAAGAGCTATAGGATTGGAATTAAGTGTTGATCATATCGAGCTTTTATTGCCCTTTTAAGATCTAAGAATAAGATTGAAAGTATTGGAATATGAAGTAGGATATCGAATTGAGTATAAAATTGATTGAAACTTGAATAAAGTAAAATTTAACCCGTATGGAATATGAGATTGTTAAGAGGAAGTCGTTAAGTCCTGTGATTGAATTATAAGGTTTTAAATGATTGTTGGTTCGTGTTAAGGGTTGTTCCTAGGCCATTGTCCACTAATGAGGATGCCCAGAGTTCAATAAATAAATTGATGAAATCTTCTTCTGAATTGGGACCGATGGATCTTTCGGGACATGTGGAACACCTAATGACTCTTGTAGATTAGTATTCATTGTGGTATCTTTTAAAAATCCCTAACTTAACTGAGATATCAGTTCGTAGGATGAGTTCTGAGAATTGTATGACATAGTGACACGTAATGTGTTACGGTACAATTTTGACTTGTTTGTGATTAATGAAAAGACTACCTTTGATTGCTAAATTCTACATGTATCGATGATATCTATCCTTTCTTGCTTCTTCCTAATGTTCACATTAGTGATGCAACCATTGAACAAGTACTCATCTCGATTTGAGTTACGTTGTGGATTATTCTTTTTGAGCGCCATCGAGGTCATGAACCTCATGATTATTTGGCTAAAGCTCATTTCCTATCATATTGTAGTTATGTTCTTGGTGAACAACTCTTCATCACTCTTTTGCAGATCACACATTGTTTTTATAAAGTTAAAACGGTATCCTTTGGGAAAATTTAATTTTCATCACTATAAGGATTATTCACAGTGAGATTTATAAGTGATTGTTATCAAAATGAAGTTGTTTATAAAACACCTAGGAAAACTTAATTGTTTTCATAACAAGGAAAATCTTTGTAAATTTATTTTGATTCTTATTTAAGAATTAAGCATGTAAATGTTTTTATTATAAACATGATGATAAAGTTTTGACGAACTGAGTATTGCATCGTTAATCTTGAAATTGTATATAGTTGCGCGCCTACATATAATTTGGAAGTGACCATGCAAGGCTGATTAGTAGTCACCATAAAACTAATGAATAAACACTACATTTTCTTTGAAGATTGTGAAAGATTAAATTTTATGAGATCTGCAAGAAGTGAAAAATATGGACATAGTGTTAGGGACACCTACATATGTGCCTATAGCATCTATTCTTCTGAGTCGAATTTACTCATCTGTGGAAATTGTCTTATTTGACAATTGACAATTTTTTTCTTGTCCAATTATCCCGTAGTGAGATTCTTAGGAAAAGCATCTGATTACCGAGTGTTGATACCCGACTGGATGTATTGACGTTCTTATCATTTCTTATGATCTAATTTCATTTGAATGACCAGGGTAACGATCCAAGGAGCTTTCGAATACGTACTCAAATTATGAAAACATGGGATATAATCATATTCGTTAAATGTTTTCGTCTGTATCTGATTTGAAATTCTCTCGTATAGATTATGCGTTGACCTTACTCTTTTAATAAGTAGTTGTGTCTCCAGATATCCTTGAACTTGTGAAGGATTATGAGTTATTATTAGTCTTTTGAGAAATTCACATCTTATCGACGGCAATAAAACTGGAAAGTTGGTAGTGCCAGTAGAATGGATTGATTGATTATGACATGACGACATTGTCTTAATTGATGGGAACTCGAGTAGAATTCCCCTAAATGATAAGATGCTGATTATCAAAAGTGATTTAAACAATTCCCGATAGGTGGCTGTATCCTGCTTTTAGACTTAAAAGTATACCGTGAATGGTTGTGAATTAGTCATAGATACTATAATCTAGAAAGAACCTAATATGAAATTATTTAAAGATGGTTCCGTTATCTGAAACCTTAGTAAGTATTTGTTGATGAATTACCTAGACTTTTGCCATTAAGGCAGATTGAAATTGGTATTGATTATATTCTCGGTGCTGCACCTGTGGCGTGTGCATTGTACGTCAGCACCATCTGAATTAAAGGAATTACCGTACAACTGAGAGAGTTGTCGGAGAAAGATTTTATTCTACCGAGCTCGTCATCATGAAGAGCTATTGTGTTATCATTCCTTATATTTATAGATTACTATGAACTGAGTAAATTGACAATCGAAAACGATATCCATAACTCGAAATGGAAGATTTGTTCGATCATTTACAAGGTTCTAGCGTATGTTTTAAAGATTTGATCCACGACATGGTTATTATCAACTTCGCGTCCGCGGAGAAGATTATCTATTCCAATCACTACATCCGGTACTTGTAATGAACATTATGAGTTTCACGTGATGTCGTTTGGATTGACTAATGCACATGTAGTATTCATAAATTTGGTGAATCACGTGTGTAGGCTGTAATTTGATCATTCATGCTTGTGATCATTAAGGACCATTTGTTTGTTTATAAGAATAATCGTTTATAAATTGACCTGAATTGGCTGAACCATAAAAACCTGTACCTTGAATAATTAACATGTGATTTAAGACTTAATCCTTTATATTAATTGACCGTGTGATTAATAGATAATGGAATCTATATTGACTCTTCAAAAATTAGAGCCATTAAGGCTTAAGGTTATACCAAAAAGGAAAGTTCAAATATATTTTGACAAATGTTTTAACAAAGGATTTTTAAGGGATTATTCCCTTATACCCAAACCATTTAACTAAACTTCTGTTTAGGGGTAAATGTTCGTGTATACTTCTAGACAACTTAAGAAGAATTGAGGAAACTATATAATATATGACTTGAAGTTTGAAACGACAACTTTTGCTTTTCAACTAAGAAAACTTTGACCAAAGTATAAACAAAGATTTTTCGAACGTTTACGGATCTTACTAATTATTTTCGATAAATCAACAAAAATCTTGTTAATTAAATTCAAATTTATTTTTGAACATTTTATATAATTGGTCGAACTAAGAAATTTAAAATCTTTACGTTTACGTTTCATAAAAATTAACTAATTATTATTTAATTACTTGTAATAATTATCGACGCTTTAAAAACGTCGGATTGAGCAAAACTGAAAAAAACGATAGCTGAAACGAAACTGAAACTTAGAAAATATGAAGAAAGATGAATGTAGATACTGACACATAATATAAAAAAGGATAAAGAATCAATTTGGATCCGTTCCTCAATAATGATTGTGCAAAATAAATTGCCCAAACAATTTAAAAATAAACGATGTTTGTAAAAAGGATAATATAGATAATAAAAAGGGGGTTCACGGCTAATGTGAACCATTAGAACTGAGAAGCCAATGGCGTTAAATGTTTTAAAAGGTCACTTATGGTTGCCTAAATATGGAGATTTTGGGATATAGTTATGTTGGAATCTTGTAAGTATAAGTATTCTATTCCTGTCATTTCTGACTAAATGTATCTTTATCTGAAGAAGTTATACTGATGGCAAATTATGAAGGCAGATATCGCCTCATACATTAGTAAACGTCTAACTATTACAAAGGTCATCATCTGAATTTGATTCGATTTGGGTCATCGTCGACAGACTGACCAAATCTGCTAATATCATTCCTATTAATGATAGATTCTTGGTGAAGAAATTGACTCTTTTGTATTTAAAGGAGTTGTGTAAACATAGTGTGCATGTATCGATCATCTCTATCAAGATCCTCGCTTCGCATCGAATTTCTAGAGATTTGCTCAGAAGTCGTTGAGAACGAATCTTGATGAGAGTACTGTGTACCACCCCAATCGAAGGGATGAGGTAAAGTAACGATACAAAATACTATAAGTGTTTTTTTATATTTGAACGATTGACCTTTGGTAATAAACCGTGTAATCGCTTTCCTTTGGAGATATTATCATTGATAATTATCGTGTTAGTATCGAGATCGAATCTTGTTAGGATCTATATTAGAGCATCTGTAAGCAGGAGTTGAGATGAAGACACCAGACAAACACCCATTGTGAGTTGGACATGTCTTTTAGGTTTAAGGTTTCCTATGATGGCGAACCTAATCTTGCAAAATACCCAACCCGCGAGACCTGAAATGATTGTTGAAATTAGGATTTGATTATTGACTGCCAGTAGTGGGCAGGAGGTTATGTGAATATGAAATGTAGATCTTGAAGTGCCAGATGGGTAGCGAAGTTATGCCAAAAATTTTAACCATGGAAAAATGGATTGATGATCTGAAAGATCATGGGATATAAGTCCCCGTTGTATGGGACCATAGAGATGATGTAAAAAGATTGGTTTGAAAGGCATACAAGCTGGATCTACCCTAGGACTTCAAGAGCTGCGTGAATTATGATTCGTATATAGAACTTGATAAAATGCCTACCAAGTGAAAATCTGACTATTCCTTAATGAAGTTTAGATCGGCGAAAAGTTACATTCATCAAAAACCCGTGAACATCATGGATAGAGAAAGTAAGTCAACAATAAGCCTGATCTTATTCCTGTAGTTATGTTTGACGAAACTCGCGTATTGTAATGAATTACACTTGTTAGAAAAGACCGAATGTGGAGGAAATACCCACATGGCTTTAACTCTATAAGAAGCGAGTAGTAAGATGATCTTTGAGGACAAAGATCCTGTTTAGGGGTAAATGCTGTGACAATCCGTCAATTTATGGTTTATATTTTATTCTCAGATATTATTTAAAAACATTATTTTAATGTTATATTATGAACTCACCTATTTTTGGGAAGAAATTCGGATTTACGTCTTGAAGTAGCCTCGACTACGTCTAAACCGGAGGATTCTACGTTACGTGCTTACGTTTACATACACCATTTTTGGTGACAGTCCAACACTTCAGGAAATAAATTTATCCATGAATATTATTTTGGGATTTTAAATTTGTGTTGGTTCATAAACTCACAAAATTACGAGAAGAGATTAGGACTTACGATTATAATTTAACGTCCTTCACGACTAAACCGGAAACCTTAGGATTACGTATTTACGTTTTCGAACTCCGTTTTTAATGAGACAATTTTTATTAGATTCGTTTTGTGCCGTTGATTCATAATTTATAAAAACGTTTTTCGTAAAACGACCCGAGGGCACGCAAATCAAGGAAACTAGAATCGAGGAGTACCCGTAAATTAATAGGGATGGGACAAGTTTACACTTGCCCACCCCTATACAAGTGGCTTCCAACATAAGCTTTACCACCCTTTGGTGGCAAGCAAACATGCACTAAATGGACACATGTCCATCTAGTTTCACCAAAACAACAAAACAAGCTCCCAAAACCATTTCTCTCATTCTCATACATGCAAACCACTTTATTTTCTCTCTACTCTCTCTTTATGAACGTCCAAATTCATCCACAACACTACCATTGATCAAAAAAATCAACCATAAATCATATGTATAATTTACATATGATGAAAACCCATTGAAAAGATGAAGATTGGAGGTGGTTATAACATGTGAAAAGGAGTTTCCATGGAGTTTAGGGGCTGATTTTCAAGAAGGTATTCATGCATATGAAGATCTCAAGAAGTTCATTTGCCAAGTTGAAGATTGGATAACAAGAACCAAGTCTTGTTTATCAAAAACCTCATCTTTTCATCAATAATGGTGGTATAGAGATTGTTCTTTCTATCCTTTTGTTATTTTTGATTATGTAATCTTGTATTTCTTTTACTTATGTATATGTATATGATGATTAATAATGATTAAAAATATTGTATGGGGATTTGGTGTTGATAAACATGCTTAAAAAGATGAAAAACTATAAGAAACAAGGCAAAAATCTTGTTTAAATTGTTGGCTGTATAAAACAGTAAAGAATCATATGATGAACTGATAAAAATGGCATAGATGAATAGATATACAGTAAGTAATATGTCTTGTACACATGTGAGAGTTGGCCATGCAATGGAATCATTGTAATGAGTGAGATATGATCAAAACAAGTTTAGAGTACAAATCTGAGCTCACTGTTTTGGACGATTTTTAAAAATTACTTAGAGGCTGATTCAACAGTAGCTATAGTAGAGTTAAATGGAGCACATATCATGTAGTTTATGTCATAAAAATTTGAGCTTCTATCTTCATATAGAACTCTAGATATGGCAGTTTTGGTGAACATGAAAGTAAAAATCAGATTTTGGAAATTAAAGTATAATAGTATTATATAAGCACTCAAATAAAAATAGTATAAAATGTGAATTTAAAACCCACTAACTCATATAATACATATATATGAATATTTACAATGATAAATAAGTGGACATTTTATAAAAATGGTAACTTGTTAAGTTTTATAAGTTATAAAAACTATAAACATGATTTTTACGACTTTTTCGGCTATTACCGTAAAATTAACGTTTTTGTTAAATAAAACTTAGACGGTTGGACCCGTCTAATGTAAAGTTTTTAAAACTCATATACTGATATATAAACATATATAACAAGTAAAAACCGATAAAACTCGAACTATATAACATACGGACATTAACGGGCTAAATTAACGTTATTGGACTAATAATACAACAAAATGGACTAAAACACTTATAAACTTATTTATTGGGCTTAACCCATTTGGCCTAACATGTAAAGTATAAATACTGATAAGACAAGTATGAAATGGATTAATACAAGTTAATAAACTTATAATAGGCTTATTGGACCTAAGACACGTAAATAGGTAAAACTAGTAAACTAGTAAGAAGTTACCAATACGTAAACACTAAAATGAGTAAAAGAGAATATGTAAACCCACTGGATCATCATATATATAAAATCATCATATGTATACATAATTGTTATTTTTATAAAGTCATTGGACACGAGTCTAAGACGAGTATTATTTGTCTAGGTTTCCGTGATTGAAGCATGTACCGTACGTCCGAATTGCCGATAACCCGCCTTCCCACATCAACGTGAGTTCATAGCCTCGCACTCTTTTAAATGATTTTATGAAATGTTTTATAAACCCGCGAGGGAGATAACATGTTAGTTTTTATAAAATAGGAAACCATTTGTCCTGATTGTTTGTTTATTGATTTGGACCCGAATGATTGTATGACCCGATTGTATGACCCGATAAATGATTAAATGACCCGATAGATGATATAAAATGGATTATTAAAGTTAGGTTATGTCACTAAAAGTCCCATTAGCATGAATTGTGAACTACCGGGATTTGGTAGACGCTTATGCATATAATAGTACTATTTGAGGACGATCGCCCCAGTTCGCGCCTTGACGGTTGATCCCCGTCGTGCCACATTGATTGGTAAGCGAATTTATGTATGAGAAGATTTCCATAGCGTGACCTTTGTGACGACACGCTAATTTAGATGGGAAAATTGAGTTTCGGGCTAGCTACCCGTTGTTTGGTTTAGTAAGGTAACAATGTCATGCGGCTTATAATAATCCAGTTAACGAAATACTACTATACACACTGAATTATGATGTATTGCCTGACTAGCAATACGGGGTCATACTATTGATATTATGTTCGTGTTTTAGTTTTATATAACCATATTCATATAACGGTTTTTATTTAATCTATACAACGTTGCAAAACGTATTGTATGAGGTTTTTAACGACAATGGTTCGTATAATGGTTTTTAAGGCAAATGCCTATATTATGATTTGATAAAGATTTGTATAAAATGATTTTGGCTATTTTATGGCCTATTACAATGATTTCTACAAAAATGATTTTTGGTAATAATTTTATACCAAAGTTATATTGATGGAATTTACTAAACTCTATGAATTCACTCGGCGCTATCGCTGACCTTTTCTTTTAACATGTTTTATCTCAGGTACTTGAAGGTAATTCTCGGGAAGACAACAAGAATTCATGGCCCGCACTTAAACAATAATTTCCATTCAAATGCTTTGTAAAACTTTGTATGAAATAATATGACTTGGGACCTATGTAACTTTGATATTTATGAATGGAAATGCTTTATTATTAAATACGACGCGACTTTTAAGCGTTGTCTATGATGTGAGTAATGTGCTATCCCGTAACACCAACTAGTCTTCCGCTATATTGAGTTGTATAAATTTGGGGGTGTTACAAATAACATAGGCCAAAATACTGTAAAGGGACGCTGCGAGCAATCACTCTCCCTTAGAAGAGTCATAACACTGGTGCCTCCAGTGCTATAGTTATGGAACCCCCATAACTAGGTGAAATTGGCATGCATGTATATAAGCTCAGACAATCTAAAATAATCATACAGATACTGATGTGTTTAAGACACTTAAACTACTGGGGAAAACAGATGGATGCAAACGAGGAATCCTAATATAGGAAGAAATATGTCCTTACTAAAGGACGGAATATCCGTACCTTATGTCCAGTAAATGAAGACGAAAACGAATGTAGACGATCACTCCGACTTCACAATGGATACATAATGAAGGGACATGAATAAGAGTCAGTCTATTTATACATACTTGTTATTTACTTGACGTATTCCTACTTATTATACTTGTTCTTGTCTTTTCTTAATATTTCATGTTTTAATCATGTGTTTCTTATAGTTTCATGAATTTTAGATTCATGTGTTCATGTTTTAAGTGTTATTATACTTGTTATAACATAATGAGTAACTTTCCAAAAATAGTAGGTTTCTATATATAGTAACTTTCCAAAAATAGTAGGTTTCCATATATAGTAACTTTCCAAAAATAGTAAGTTTCATTAAATAGTGAGTTTCAAAAAATAGAATGTTTCCATAATTAGCATGTTTCTATAAATAGTATATTACCATATTTAACGTATTACCATAAATAGCATGTTACCATATTTAGTATATTACCATAAATATCATATTACTATATTTATCATTGTGCCATAAATAATATACTTCCATAAATAGTCGTGTTTCCATATTTAATTATATGCTTATTTTATGTCATGTATTATTATATCATAAAGTTTAATAATTAATAAATACTTAGCTTATTATTAATTAATAATATCATGTCATGTTATTATAAGTTTATTATTAATTAATAATATTACATAATTCGTGTTATTAAACTTTATCATAAAAGATATAAATTAATTTAACCTAAGTTTTATTAATTAAATTCATGTCCATAAATAATTAAATAGTTAACTATTATAACCTAAGTTTTTATTTAATTAAACCAAATTTAATTAATAACAAATTAACTAAATCATAACATAAACTTATTATGCATGTTGGTTTAATTACATGTTCATAAAATTTAATAGTACCCGAACCAAAATCCCGAGACCCGACACCCGAGCACCATGACCCGAAAGCCGTGACCCCCGAGGTCGCGTCCCGTCCGAACCACAGCCCTACACCGAGAGTCGAAGCTCTCGGCTTCGCGACTGCGTCCGAAACAACACCAACCTTGCCTCGGCTAGGGACCTTTGTTGCTCGAGAACCACACCGAGCACCCTCTTGGGTCTCGGTCGCCTGCTGAACAAACGTCACAACCCCCATGTTGGGGGTGTGGTGTCTCGGCTGTAACCAAACCACCAACGCCCACCATTGTGGTGCGACGGTTGGTCACCAAACACCACCGAGACCGAATCTTGGTCTCGGTTCGCGTGTACCAAACCACCAACCATAGTATACCCGATCCCTTATTAATCTTTTTATTAAACATGTTTTTCATACTTGTTTTTAATGAACTATAACATAGAAAATAAAATTAAATGATTTGAGAATCTAAGGATACCGTATGCGTGAAAAAAAAGGTTTAGGCACGAACACAATACCGTATAAGAATCAACTAAAAATCAACAATGAAATCGTCATTGTGTTTCTAGGGTGTCGCGTCAAGAGTGACAAGAGAGGAGGCTAGGGTTTTGATTTTTAGTAAAAAGTGTTTAATGAAAACCTTCTGTGTTTTTATTAAACTAATATTGATTAATGGGTATGAGCCAAGGCCCGTTTCCCTTCCTTTTCTCTTTAAAAACGGAGGACAAACACCCTCCCTATACTTTTGTTTTTTTTTCTTGTTTAAATATTATTGTGTATGTTCGTGTTTACTTATTGTGTTATATTCCTTGTGAGTTTCCTTAATATCGTACGTAACTTATCGTATATTAATATTCGTGTTTATGTACATAATACTTATGAAAATACATAATATACATAGTATTCGAATTAATTATTCGTGATGCATGTCGTATATTAATTAATTTAAAAGTTTAAATTTAATGGTAACTTCGTGCATTAAATGATCGTAGGATTTTTAAAGCGGGTTTTACAACTCTTCCCCTCTAAAAGAATAATTCGTCCTCGAATTAGAGATACTATAAGCTGACAAGATACTAGACGCTTAAATGACATACAAGATGGAAAGACGTGTAAGCTGAAATGACATACCCGAGTCAAAACTGAAAACGAGGGTAAGAAGTCCGGATAGACTCCTCTGTTTTCCAAGTGGTTTCCCGCTCGGTATGATCCCTCCAGAGGATTTTAACGAATGGAATCGTATTTCTCCTCATGACTCGTTCTTTGCGATCGAGAACTTTCTCGGGTTCTTCGATATATGATAGATCCTCTCGAATCTGCTCGAATAGATACGTAACTTTATGCAATGGATGGTAGTCCTAACCTCTGAGTAAGGATACATGTAATACATTGTGCACATGAGATAGCTGAGGAGGTAAAGCTAGATGATATGATACCTCACCGACACGTTCAAGGATCTCAAACGGTCCGATGAAACGAGGACAGAGCTTGCCCTTGAGTCCAAAACGCTTAACACCACGTACTGGTGATACTTTAAGGAAATCATGGTCGTCGATATTAAACGATAGATATCTACGATGTTTATTAGCGTAGCTCTTCTGTGGAGCACGAGCTTCTTGTATCTTCGCCTTGGCGATGACAACCTTTCCATTGGTCACCTCTATCATTTTTGGTCCTTCAAGTATTTGTTCTCCAACTTGATCCCAACAGATTGGAGCACGACCATTTCTGCCATAAAGCATCTCAAAAGGTGTACATTTAACACTTGCATGTCAGCTGTTGTTGTAGGCTAACTCTACAAAAAAAATGTAGTCGTCCCAACTTCCTGACCATTCCAATGCACAAGCCCACATGTCTTCTAAGGTCCGAATCGTACGCTTCGATTGACCATCAGTCTGAGGATGAAAGGAAGTGCTAAGCTTAAGTTTAGTGCCCCACGCTTTCTACATACCCTTCCAGAATTTTGACATGAAACGAGGATCGAGATCTGATATAATGTCTGAAGGAGTTTCATGTAGTCGTATGATATTCTTAAGGAATATATCTGCCAATTTGCTTACTGAGAAGTCCTTGCGAATTGGAAGAAAATGAGCTAACTTTGTTAAACGATCAACTATGACCCATATAACATCATCTGCTCTGATTAAGCGGAAGTCCGATGACGAAATCCATTGAGATTTTGCCCCACTTCCATGCGGGAATCTCTAACGGTTGCATTAAACCAGTAGCCCGCTGGTGCTCGATTTTAACCTGCTGGCAGGTTAGCCACTTTGATATGAATGTACCAACATCCTGTTTCATGCCACTCCACTAGAAATGTTGTTTAATGTCATGATACATTTTGGTGGATCCGGTATGAATAGAGAATGGAGAGCTGTGAAGATTCTGTCAATAGAGCTTCTCAGGGAGTCTTATCATCCGTAACACATAGTTTAGTTCCTTGCCATAAAATGCCTTCTTTGTCTAGACGGAATTCTGTCTATCGGTCAAGATTCTGAATGATATCCCATATCTTACCATCGTCCTTCTAAGCTGGCTTAATCTGAGAAATTAAGTCTGGCTCAATTTTCAAATTAGCCTAGTACCCATGTTGTCCACGTACTAGGAATTCAATGTCTAATTGCTGAAATTCACGTATGATTTCTTGTTGTACTTTCATGCCGTTTATAATGCCCGACTTCCTGCTAAGAGCATCTGCCACAACATTCGCCTGGTTGGGATGATACTGAAGATTGTTGTTATAATCCTTAAGTAGTTCCAACCATCTTCTTTTCCTCATGTTTAGTTCCCTCCGAGTGAAAATATACTTGAGACTCTTGTAATCAGTGAAGATATCACATGATTCACCATAAAGGTAGTGTCTCCAGATTTTAAGTGCAAAGACTACTGCTGCTAGCTCTAAGTTATGTATAGGATAATTTTCCTCATAAGGCTTTAGCTGACGTGATACGTATGCAATCACCTTCCCATGTTGCATGAGTACACGGCCTAATCCTTTACCTGAAGCATCGCTGTAGATCTGAAATCCACCTGTACCAGATGGGAGAGTAAGAATAGGTGCAGATACTAACTGCTTCTTGAGTTCTTCAAAGCTCTTCTCCCGCTCATCGTTCCAAATGAATTTCTATCCTTTGCGCATCAACTTGGTCAAAGGTAAGGCTAGTCTTGAAAAATTCTCTATTAATCTGTGATAATAACCAGCTAAGCCTAGGAAACTACGAACCTCAGTTGCAGACGTCAGTCTTGGCTATTTAGTGATAGCTTCAACCTTCATAGGATCCATGTTAATCCCTTATGCGGAGACAATGTGGCCTAAGAATGCCACCTTGTTTAGCAAAAATTCACACTTAGAAAATTTGGCCTACAACTGTTTATAACGAAGAATCTGTAGCACAATACGTAGATGTTCTACATGATCTTCCTTGGATTTAGAGAAGATGAGGATGTCATCGATGAAGACGATAACAAATTTGTCTAAGTACTCGTGGAAGACGCGGTTCATAAGGTCCATGAAAACCGGAGGAGCATTAGTGAGTCCGAAAGGCATGACAACGAACTCATAATGGCCATATCTGGTGCGAAAAGCAGTCTTGAGAATATCCTGCTCTTTCACTCACAGTTGATGATAACCGGATCTTAGATCAATCTTGGAGAAATACTTGGCACCCTGATGTTGGTCAAACAGATCATCGATTCTTGGTAATAGATAATGGTTCCTAATCAAGATCTTATTCAGCTCATAATAATCAATGCATAGACGCATACTGTCATCCTTCTTTTTGACGAAAAGTATCGGTGTACCCCATGGTGATGCACTCGGTCGGATGAAACCTCGCTCCAGTAATTACTGCAGCTAATCTTTTAACTGCTTGAGCAATATGGGAGTCATGCGATAAGGAGCCTTAGAGATTGGTTGAGGTCCTGGGTTAAGCTCGATGTTAAACTCTACTTCTCGAGTAGGTGGTATACACGGAAGTTCTTCTGGGAATACATCGGGAAACTCTGAAACAACTGGTTGATCTTGGATCGATGGAACTTCGGCAGTGATATTCTTACTTGAAGCTAAGAAGCCCTCGCAACCATGAGATAGCAATGCACGAGCTTCTAAGGTAAAGATGATTTGTACGGACTTTCCTAGTATAAAACAATTGTGAACGTACTCTGGTGATTGACCATCACCGAAGATAACCCGATAAGTATGAAAATCGATAGTAGCATGATGCTTGGATAACCTATCCATGCCTAAGATGAGATCAAACTCGCACATATCTAAAGTAAGTGCGTCTACTGGGCGAATCTTGTCATCGAATATTAGTGGAAGATCTTTGTACACTTGGGTAATTCGCACAGAGTGTCGCATAGGCGTAGATATACATATGATATTCTCTAATGGCGTAGGGATTTTATTAATACTAGTGGAATACGTAGAGGAAATTACTGAATTAGTAGCACCAGTATTGAATAAAACACACGCAACATGACCGTTCATAAGGAGGATGCATGCCAGTGATAGTACCTGAGGACTTATTGGCTTGGTCCCGCGTGGTAGTGTTGACACGTCCCGAAGCTGGTGGCTTAGGAAGAGCAGCACTATAAGTACCAGTAGTGTCTCCCTTCTTGCAGTCTTTCAACATGTGTCTTGGTAGTCCAAACTTGAAACAGACGCCGACTGATTTACGACATGTACCGAGATGTCTACGACTATAAGTCGTGCAGACGGGGTAGGTGTAACCTCCTAGAGGTACCCTTGCTACGTGAGAGTCTGATTAAGATATATACGTAAGACATGATTACTTGGCATAAACATGACTGTACTGAAGTTTAAATGATAGTTTACTAGATGAAGACTAGTTGTTGGACTGCTGACCCTTAGCATTTTGGTCACGTCCACTCGCCGAGTTCTTGTCGATGATGCTGACATGTTAGTATGTAAAAACATACTACAACTTAACATAGAAAAGTTTAAGAATTTAGGGACCTGTTGTTGTTGGACTGGCTGTTTTTGTTACGGTAATTGTCATTACCGTTCCTCATTTCAGATCCATTACGGTAGTTAGATTGACCGTGGCCCTTGTTGGCATTCTACTGAGTGGCCGGTTGGGACCGGTCTCCACCCTTATGCCTGAAGATACAATTGGA
The DNA here is from genome assembly GCA_025667525.1 of Glebionis coronaria. NCBI lineage: Eukaryota > Viridiplantae > Streptophyta > Magnoliopsida > Asterales > Asteraceae > Glebionis > Glebionis coronaria. The sequence goes on from JANFOE010001741.1 coordinate 26,672, forward strand.
TATGAAAAGGTATAAATGAACATAAAGATAGAAATGAAATGATAACGCTTGATGGATAAAATTTATACCTCTTCTTAGGGCGAGCTTGTTCCTCGCAGTTGCATCATTAACTTGTACCAGTTCTCTGATGAATGGAATGATAGTCCCTCTTGATTCGTTCCTGCTCAGATGTCGGAAAGAACTGCCAATAGAATAAATTCTTGAACTGCTCCCAAGTCAATGCAGCTAGCCAATCATCACCTCCATTAGCTAACTTGTAAGCTCTCCACCAGTGTAGGGCTACACCGTCAAACTTAAAGCAAGCCAACCTTGCCTTGTAGGAACTACCGCATCCCATAGCATCAAAAATCTTCTCCATATGTGAAATCCAGTCTTCCGCATCAGATGAAGTATCAGCCTTGTCGAAAGATCTTGGCTTCTGCTTGTTAAACCTCTCAAGCCAAGTGTGCAAACTAACCGGTGGAGGATGAGGAGGATTGCAGAGCTACTTGGACAGCTGCTGCTGGCTCTTATTCACGTGTCATGACCATCTGACAACTTAAAAATGAAAAATGAAATGATTAATCTGATTAGAACATATGCTTAAACATAATAAAATGATGCATGAAACAGTTTATGAAGGCATAGCCAAATGCAAATGACATGAAAACAGATTGACATAGCCAAATGCAAATGACATGAAAACAGATTGACATAGCGAAGATGAATGCGTATGGGTCGTTTCATCAAAATGAAAAGCCATGAGCTAATGTGAACGCCTATGGGTCGGTTTACCAAGCAAATGATTCGAATAAAATCACATGCGACTAAATACGGCTATGGGTCGGGTTTTAGATTGACCGTGGCCCTATGGGTCGGTTTACCAAGCAAATGATTCGAATAAAATCAAATGCGAATAAAATCACATATGGGTCGGTTTAACAAGTAAAAACCGATAAAACCCGAACTATATAACATACGGACATTAATGGGCTAAATTAACGTTATTGGACTAATAATACAACAAAATGGACTAAAACACTTATAAACTTATTTATTGAGCTTAACCCATTTGGGCCCAACATGTAAAGTATAAATACTGATAAGACAAGTATGAAATGGATTAATACAAGTTAATAAACTTATAATAGGCTTATTGGACCTAAGACACGTAAATAGGTAAAACTAGTAAACTAGTAAGAAGTTACCAATACGTAAACACTAAAATGAGTAAAAGAGAATATGTAAACCCACTGGATATAAAATCATCATATGTATACATAATTGTTATTTTTATAAAGTCATTGGATACGAGTCTAAGACGAGTATTATTTGTCTAGGTTTCCGTGATTGAAGCACGTACCGTACGTCCGAATTGCCGATAACCCGCCTTCCCACATCAACGTGAGTTCATAGCCTCGCACTCTTTTAAATGATTTTATGAAATGTTTTATAAACCCGCGAGGGAGATAACATGTTAGTTTTTATAAAATAGGAAACCATTTGTCCTGATTGTTTGTTTATTGATTTGGACCCGAATGATTGTATGACCCGATTGTATGACCCGATAAATGATTAAATGACCTGATAGATGATATAAAATGGATTATTAAAGTTAGGTTATGTCACTAAAAGTCCCATTAGCATGAATTGTGAACTACCGGGATTTGGTAGACGCTTATGCATATAATAGTACTATTTGAGGACGATCACCCCAATTCGCGCCTTGACGGTTGATCCCCGTCGTGCCACATTGATTGGTAAGCGAATTTATGTATGAGAAGATTTCCATAGCATGACCTTTGTGACGACACGCTAATTTAGATGGGCAAATTGAGTTTCGGGCTAGCTACCCGTTGTTTGGTTTAGTAAGGTAACAATGTCATGCGGCTTATAATAATCCATTTAACGAAATACTACTATACGCACTGAATTACGATGTATTGCCTGACTAGCAATACGGGGTCATACTATTGATATTATGTTCGTGTTTTAGTTTTATATAACCATATTCATATAACGGTTTTTATTTAATCTATACAACGTTGCAAAACGTATTGTATGAGGTTTTTAACGACAATGGTTCGTATAATGGGTTTTAAGGCAAATGCCTATATTATGATTTGATAAAGATTTGTATAAAATGATTTTGGCTATTTTATGGCCTATTACAATGATTTCTACAAAAATGATTTTTGGTAATAATTTTATACCAAAGTTATATTGATGGAATTTACTAAACTCTATGAATTCACTAAACTCTATGAATTTACTAAACTCTATATTATGATTTGATAAAGATTTGTATAAAATGATTTTGGCTATTTTATGGCCTATTACAATGATTTCTACAAAACTGATAGAACTGAACAATGAAAAGGTCGCCATCGCTAGGGCAAAGCTGCAAGAAGCGCGTACTCGCCAGAAGAGTTACGCCGACAAGCATCGCAGAGATCTATCTTTTCAGACTGGGGATCGTGTGTTCCTCAAAGTATCACCCGCACGCGGTGTCAGACGTTTTGGCCTCAAAGGCAAACTTAGCCCTCGTTACATCAGACCGTTCGAAATCCTTGAACGTATTGGTGAAGTGTCATATCGATTGGCGTTACCGCCTCAGCTTTCACACGTCCACAACGTGTTTCATGTATCACTACTCAGGGGGTACAACTATCATGAGCTTCACAAAGTAAATTATCCACTCGATCAGATTCGGGAGGATTTATCTTATATTGAGGAACCCGAAGTAGTCTTAGATCGCCAGGATCGAGTTATGAGAAGGAAGACCATTCCTTTCGTTAAAATCCTGTGGAGGAACCATACCGAGCGGGAGGCCACTTGGGAAACAGAGGAGTCTATACGGACTTCTTATCCTCACTTTCAGTTTTGATTCGGGTATGTCTTTTCAGCTTTTATGTCGTTCAGTTTATTAGCATTTCAGCTTTTACTTCAGTCAGCTTAAATACCTTGTAATTCAGGGACGAATTTCTCTTTTAGAGGGGAAGAATTGTAAAACCCAGTACGGCCGTATTTTTAATTCGGGGACGAATTATTCCTTTTAGAGGGGAAGAATTGTAAAACCCGTATTTAAATCGAGAATATAAATAGGCGGTTTATTATTAATACGCGGGTTATTTTTATGTTAAACCGGTCACGTAGAAATTATCAGCGGAACAACGCGAGAAAATATTACAAGTAATATTTTATTACAAGTATTTCTATAATACTAGTTTAAAAAAAATAAAAAGTAAAAGAAAAAGGAAACTTTATAAAAGAAAAGAAAAGGGCCGGTTTGGGTTTGTTTTAAAAGGGAGAGAAAATTGGGCCAAGCCCATTAGCACACAAAAGAAATATAGACGGGGGGTTTTCTTTTAGCTCAGACAAAAAAAAATATAACCGGATTAGGGTTTTGTTTCCCTGCCGACACAAGAGACAAAAAAAAAAAAAAAAAAGAAGAAGGCCGCCAGATAGAAACAAGGGATTCAGGTTTTTGATTCGTTCATCATCAAGGTGAGTGTTGTGATCTCGTTTTCTAAACCATAAAAACATGTAAGTAAACTATGATCTCGTTTTAAAATTTTTGCCTCATGATACACGAATTCATAACAGGGGTGTCGGGTTTGCTTGCGTACGAAAACCGAGACCCTAAGGTCTCGGTGCGTTTTGTTTTCGGGACCAGCCGCGACCCTCAAGGGTGCGCTGGTGGTTTGTGTTTGACAGCATCGACCAAAGAAACCAACAGGGTGCGTTTGGTGTTTTTCTAAAAATAAGGGTACGTTTGGTTTTAAAAAAAAAAGAATAAGCAGTGGGAACTATGATTTAGAACAGTGGGAACTAGGTACTTAAGCGGTGAGAAAAATGGACAGGAAAACAAGAAGGTTAAATAACATTAGCGACAGTTTAGCGACAGATTTTTCTGTCGCAAAACTGTTAGAAATTATGCAGTTTTTTTTAAAGAGGCAGTTTTAGCGACAGTTTTGGTGACACAGAAATTCTGTCGCTAATTCTTGTGGACAGATTTTTGTATATTATGTTGTTTCGGTTAGTGCGACCGAGATGGGCTCGGTAGGCTCGGGACATGTTTATAAATAATAAAATAAATATTTTTATATTATACCTTTTTAAATTAAATTGTTTTATAAATGTTTTATATATATTTCAAGTGTATTAAATTAAATAAATTCCTAAATATTTAAAAGGGTATATTATTAGAAAACGAATTAAACAATTTAAGAACTTTCTAAATTAAGAAACTTCTATTTTTAGCGGGATACTTATTATAGAAATACTTATCGCCAGATATACATTATACGTAGCTATTAGTAGAACGTTAATACCTTAAAAGGAATTACTATAAGACCGGATTTAGCCGTTAATATGCGTATGAAATTTCAGAAATAAATAAATAAGAAACCAATAAGATCAGTAAAATTTAATAACGGATATCTGTTAACTTATTCGCGTCCTTTATTTATGTAGCACGCGTGAAGCCCGAGTAGTATTCGTTCAGTCTTCCTTTCAGTCAGTTACTGGACTAGAGGTACGGATTTTCCGTCCTTTCAGTAAGGACTTCCTTTCTATGCATGATTAGGGTTTCCCATTTTTAGCCAAATGTTTTCCCCAGTATATGTTTAAATTTATCAGTAATCATGTTAATAACTAAATAGAATTGCCTGAGCGTTATATACAAGCACGACCAGTTTATGTACTAGTTACGGAGGTACCGTAACCACGACACTAGAGGCACCGGTGTCGTGACTCACATGCAGGAGAGTGATATCCTGCATCGTCCCACTCATGTTCAGTTTTGCCATTTTTATATGTATGTTTTAGTGGGGCGTATGGATGCATCCTAGGCTTATATGTGTTACAAGTTATCAGGGTGATGTGGTGTGTGCTCTACATCCTTCACATTGGAGCTGATCCCTCCACCCAACACAGTTATTTAGAGGTCATCCCTCTACAGCATGACGAGGTCAACCCTCCAGTTATTCATGCACGGTTGTTACAGCACGTGACCTATATAAGCTCTGGCAAATAAAATACAGTAAATGCATGTTTTCAGAATTTAGAGTTATATTTCAGTATCAGCATATATGAACCAGGATTTACAGATTTTATGCAAGGTTATACCACATGTTACATATCAGTCTTATAGCTTCATTGTTGACTTCTATTTTATTACCTTTCAGTATATTTTTATCATGCTATATCCGTCCACTGAGCGTTATGCTCAGCCGTAGTTTCCTTTCATGTTTCCAAACGGCAGGTACACAGGGACGATCTTAGGACTTCTAAGAGAGTACGTGCATTTGGATGGGAGCTATCCAGACTCCTTTATTTTTATGCACACATTACGTTACTTTACTTTGGTTGTTTGGACACTGTTTCGTCCTTTTCCTTTCTGTACTTAATCTTTATATTTTGGGCTTGTTGGACTACCGATGTTTGATTCCGGTATTTCCGTTTGGTCAGTTAATGTTTAATACATTGCCTTGTATGCTTTGATGACACGCCATAAATACACGTAACGGTCCATTTATCCAAGTGGGGTGTTACAAACTTTCTCGGGTTCTTCGATATATGATAGATCCTCTCGAATCTGCTCGAATAGATACATAACTTTATGCAATGGATGGTAGTCCTAACCTCTGAGTAAGGATACATGGAATACATTGTGCACATGAGATAGCTGAGGAGGTAAAGCTAGATGATATGATACCTCACCGACACGTTCAAGGATCTCAAACGGTTTGATGAAACGAGGATAGAGCTTGCCCTTGAGTCCAAAACGCTTAACACCACGTACTGGTGATACTTTAAGGAAATCATGGTCGTCGATATTAAACGATAGATATCTACGATGTTTATTAGCGTAGCTCTTCTGTGGAGCATGAGCTTCCTGTATCTTCGCCTTGGCGATGACAACCTTTCCATTGGTCACCTCTATCATTTCTGGTCCTTCAAGTATTTGTTCTCCAACTTGATCCCAACAGATTGGAGCACGACAATTTCTGCCATAAAGCATCTCAAAAGGTGTACATTTAACACTTGCATGTCAGCTGTTGTTGTAGGCAAACTCTACAAAAAAAATGTAGTCGTCCCAACTTCCTGACCATTCCAATGCACAAGCCCACATGTCTTCTAAGGTCTGAATCGTACGCTCCGATTGACCATCAGTCTGAGGATGAAAGGAAGTGCTAAGCTTAAGTTTAGTGCCCCACGCTTTCTACATACCCTTCCAGAATTTTGACGTGAAACGAGGATCGTGATCTAATATAATGTCTGAAGGAGTTTCATGTAGTCGTATGATATTCTTAAGGAATATATCTGCCAATTTGCTTACTGAGAAGTCCTTGCGAATTGGAAGAAAATGAGCTAACTTTGTTAACCGATCAACTATGACCCATATAACATCATCTGCTCTGATTAAGCGGAAGTCCGATGACGAAATCCATTGAGATTTTGCCCCACTTCCATGCGGGAATCTCTAACGGTTGCAGTAAACCAATAGCCCGCTGGTGCTCGATTTTAACCTGTTGGCAGGTTAGCCACTTAGATACGAATGTACCAACATCCTGTTTCATGCCACTCCACCAGAAATGTTGTTTAATGTCATGATACATTTTGGTGGATCCGGTATGAATAGAGAATGGAGAGCTGTGAAGCTTCTGTCAATAGAGCTTCTCAGAGAGTCTTATCATACGTAACACATAGTTTAGTTCCTTGCCATAAAATGCCTTCTTTGTCTAGACGGAATTCTGTCTATCGGTCAAGATTCTGAATGATAGCCCATATCTTACCATCGTCCTTCTAAGCTGCCTTAATCTGAGAAATTAAGTCTGGCTCAATTTTCAAATTAGCCTAGTACCCATGTTGTCCACGTACTAGGAATTCAATGTCTAATCGCTGAAATTCACGTATGATTTCTTGTTGTACTTTCATGCCGTTTATAATGCCCGACTTCCTGCTAAGAGCATCTGCCACAACATTCGCCTGGTTGGGATGATACTGAAGATTGTTGTTATAATCCTTAAGTAGTTCCAACCATCTTCTCTGCCTCATGTTTAGTTCCCTCCAAGTGAAAATATACTTGAGACTCTTGTAATCAGTGAAGATATCACATGATTCACCATAAAGGTAGTGTCTCCAGATTTTAAGTGCAAAGACTACTGCTGCTAGCTCTAAGTTATGTATAGGATAATTTTCCTCATAAGGCTTTAGCTGACGTGATGCGTATGCAATCACCTTCCCATGTTGCATGAGTACACAGCCTAATCCTTTACCTGAAGCATAGCTGTAGATCTGAAATCCACCTGTACCAGATGGGAGAGTAAGAATAGGTGCAGATACTAACTGCTTCTTGAGTTCTTCAAAGCTCTTCTCCCGCTCATCGGTCCAAATGAATTTCTATCCTTTGCGCATCAACTTGGTCAAAGGTAAGGCTAGTCTTGAAAAATTCTCTATTAATCTGTGATAATAACCAACTAAGCCTAGGAAACTACGAACCTCAGTTGCAGACGTCAGTCTTGGCCATTTAGTGATAGCTTCAACCTTCGTAGGATCCATGTTAATCCCTTCTGCGGAGACAATGTGGCCTAAGAATGCCACCTTGTTTAGCAAAAATTCACACTTAGAAAATTTGGCCTACAACTGTTTATAACGAAGAATCTGTAGCACAATACATAGATGTTCTACATGATCTTCCTTGGATTTAGAGAAGATGAGGATGTCATCGATGAAGACGATAACAAATTTGTCTAAGTACTCGTGGAAGACGCGGTTCATAAGGTCCATGAAAACCGGAGGAGCATTAGTGAGTCCAAAAGGCATGACAACGAACTCATAATGGCCATATCTGGTGCGAAAAGCAGTCTTGAGAATATCCTGCTCTTTCACTCACAGCTGATGATAACCGGATCTTAGATCAATCTTGGAGAAATACTTGGCACCCTGATGTTGGTCAAACAGATCATCGATTCTTGGTAATAGATAATGGTTCCTAATCGAGATCTTATTCAGCTCATAATAATCAATGCATAGACGCATACTATCATCCTTCTTTTTGACGAAAAGTACCGGTGTACCCCATGGTGATGCACTCGGTCGGATGAAACCTCGCTCCAGTAATTCCTGCAGCTAATCTTTTAACTGCTTGAGCAATATGGGAGCCATGCGACAAGGAGCCTTAGAGATTGGTTGAGGTCCTGGGTTAAGCTCGATTTAAACTCTACTTCTCGAGCATGTGGTATACACGGAAGTTCTTCTGGGTATACATCGGGAAACTCTGAAACAACTGGTTGATCTTGGATCGATGGAACTTCGGTAGTGATATTCTGACTTAAAGCTAAGAAGCCCTCGCAACCATGAGATAGCAATGCATGAGCTTCTAAGGTAAAGATGATTTGTACGGACTTTCCTAGTATAAAACAATTGTGAACGTACTCTGGTGATTGACCATCACCGAAGATAACCTGATAAGTATGAAAATCGATAGTAGCATGATGCTTGGATAACCTATCCATGTCTAAGATGAGATCAAACTCGCACATATCTAAAGTAAGTGCGTCTACTGGGCAAATCTTGTCATCGAATATTAGTGGAAGATCTTTGTACACTTGGGTAATTCATACAGAGTGTCGCATAGGCGTAGATATACATATGATATTCTCTAATGGCGTAGGGATTTTATTATTACTAGTGGAATACGTAGAGGAAATTACTGAATTAGTAGCACCAGTATTGAATAAAACACACGCAACATGACCGTTCATAAGGAGGATGCCAGTGATAGTACCTGAGGACTTATTGGCTTGGTCCCGCGTGGTAGTGTTGACACGTCCCGAAGCTGGTGGCTTAGGAAGAGCAGCACTAGAAGTACCAGTAGTGTCTCCCTTCTTGCAGTCTTTCAACATGTGTCTTGGTAGTCCAAACTTGAAACAGACGCCGACTGATTTACGGCATGTACCGAGATGTCTACGACTATAAGTCGTGTAGACGGGGTAGGTGTAACCTCCTAGAGGTACCCTTGCTACGTGAGAGTATGATTAAGATATATACGTAAGACATGATTACTTGGCATAAACATGACTGCACTGAAGTTTAAATGATAGTTTACTAGATGAAGACTAGTTGTTGGACTGCTGACCCTTAGCATTTTGGTCACGTCCACTCGCCGAGTTCTTGTCGATGATGCTGACATGTTAGTATGTAAAAACATACTACAACTTAACATAGAAAAGTTTAAGAATTTAGGGACCTGTTGTTGTTGGACTGGCTGTTTTTGTTACGGTAATTGTCATTACCGTTCCTCATTTCAGATCCATTACGGTAGTTAGATTGACCGTGGCCCTTGTTGGCATTCTACTGAGTGGCCGGTTGGGACCGGTCTCCACCCTTATGCCTGAAGATACAATTGGATATGAAAAGGTATAAATGAACATAAAGATTGAAATGAAATGATAACGCTTGATGGATAAAATTTATACCTCTTCTTAGGGCGAGCTTGTTCCTCGCAGTTGCATCATTAACTTGTACCAGTTCTCTGATGAATGGAATGATAGTCCCTCTTGAGTCGTTCCTGCTCAGATGTCGGAAAGAACTGCCAATAGAATAAATTCTTGAACTGCTCCCAAGTCAATGCAGCTAGCCAATCATCACCTCCATTAGCTAACTTGTAAGCTCTCCACCAGTGTAGGGCTACACCGTCAAACTTAAAGCAAGCCAACCTTGCCTTGTAGGAACTACCGTATCCCATAGCATCAAAAATCTTCTCCATATATGAAATCCAGTCTTCCGCATCAGATGAAGTATCAGCCTTGTCGAAAGATCTTGGCTTCTGCTTGTTAAACCTCTCAAGCCAAGTGTGCAAAGTAACCGGTGGAGGATGAGGAGGATTGCAGAGCTACTTGGACAGCTGCTGCTAGCTCTTATTCACGTGTCATGACCATCTGACAACTTTAAAATGAAAAATGAAATGATTAATCTGATTAGAACATATGCTTAAACATAAAAAAATGATGCATGAAACAATTTATGAAGGCATAGCCAAATGCAAATGACATGAAAACAAATTGACATAGCGAAGATGAATGCCTATGGGTCGTTTCATCAAAATGAAAAGCCATGAGCTAATGTGAACGCCTATGGGTCGGTTTACCAAGCAAATGATTCGAATAAAATCACATGCGACTAAATACGGCCAGTCTTATACCAACCATTACCTAGTAAAAATTTCTGCAACAATGATACATGAAATGAATGCATGAAAACAAACTGTCAGTTCTAGGAAGACGTTGATGACTACACACTAGTCACAGGTCAATTTTAAGATCCTACAAGTAAAATCCTTGGCTCTGATACCATAATTGTAACACCCCATTTTGATAAATGGCATATCACAAGATAATTATGGCATATCATCAAATCATACAAGGTAAGTGTCTAAAACATTAAGTGACCATAAAATAATCTGGAAACAAACATCGGATCCATATAAGTTCCACACTGGAAATGCATAAGTATAGAATGTAAGGAAATGACTAAACAATGTCCAACAAAGCAAAAGTATGTAAATGCATTAAAGAATGAAAGAAAGATGGCGCCTCATTTCATGCACGTATTCTTGGATTCCTAGCTTTGCCCTTTAGTACCTGCTGTATTAGGACATGGAAAGAGAAATACGACTAATTAATACACCCAGTGTGCGGATATATAACATAAAATGTATAGCAAAATCATAAGATAATAATGAATGAAATGAATAGCAGCGGAATAAAATGTATGTCCTGGAAAACCTGGTTTAAGTTCATAGGTCTAGTTTATATTTCTGAAAATACCTATGTTTAGTTTATCTTTAAAATCTGTATTTCAAATACGCCAAGAGCCCATATAGGTCATGTTATATCCACGTGCATGAATACATGGAGGGGTGACCTCGTCATGCAATTAGATGGGCTGCCTCTAATTAATATATAAAATGAGTGGAGGGATCAGCTCCTGTAACGGATGCAACGCACACACCACATTTACCATGAAATCATAATACTTGTCCTAGGATGCACCCATTCGCCCCAAATGATAATAATAACATAGGCCAAAATACTATAAAGGGACGCTGCGAGCAATCACTTTCCCACAGAACAGTCATAACATCGGTGCCTCCAGTGCTATAGTTATGTAACCCCCATAACTAGGTGAAACTTGTTAGTTGATGGACTTATATTTAATAGTCCTATGTTAGGATCGAACTCAAGATTACAGGATTGCACACAATATGTAAAGAGTTAATTTAATTAAGAAATATTTTATTTTTTATTGTTAATTTATTTAATAAATATATTTATGTATTTACTAATTAACCTTAACGATCATTAAATAATTAATAGTTAAGTTATAACGAGCTTTAAATAAATATAGAGTATGTATACTAAAGGAAAGAAGGACGGAAGGTTCCGGAACACCCCCTAAGGGGTGTTTCGACCGTCGGTTAAGCCTGGGGGGTGGGGGGGGGGGGGAATTGTTGCCTTATATTTATCTTGGGATATATGATGTTTAGGCCTATAAATACACCTCCTAATCCCATCATAATAAGAAAACAATAATCTTTCCCCTCTTCCTTCTCTTGGTCGATCGCAATCCCCCACCAACAAAGGGTTTTAGTTGTTTTTTCTTTGTTGATCGATTGTATATGTAATCTAGTCCTAGCCCCTCTCTAGGATTGTTGGGTAGATTATTTACAAATGTTGTAGCTCGGTTTTTACATGCTAGAATCATGGTTAGCTCGTTGTATTACGTATGTACAAGAACATAATATAGTCTTACTTTAGACTATATCTTTGTATATACGCTATTAACCCGAATTGGTGATTCACTCTTCGTCTTGTTGAATTGCTTTAACGTAAAGGTATGTAACCCTAATTCTATTAATCATAATTTTGTTATTAATTATGATCTTGTTAAATAGCTTCCGCTATATGTGCTTTGATCTCGCTAAGGGTTTTATATAACTGTTATGATACTAATAAACCTTTAGTGGCATTGAGAGCCGTTTTAACATGTTACAATTATCGAAAATCAAAAGTTTTTTAACTATAATTGTTTTTAGTTAAAACTACATGTTTTTTAGGTTTTTCATAAAATTAGGGTTTTATTTTTTAAAAATTAGGGTTTTTATTCTATTTTTAATAAAAAAAAGGAATTGCTTTGAAACCCTAAATTACATGTGGGATAATTGTTATGTCATGTATGGTTACGAGCCGTAGAGATTTAATTGTTAAGATTTGTGGGGAATCCATGATTACGTGCATGTTTTCATAGATCGTAAAATTATATGTTTATATGATTTTATGTGCTACGTGATTATTTGATTCATTAAATCTAGAATTAGGGAAGAATTTTATATAGAGATATAAAGACCTAGATTTTATGATTATTGAATAAATCGTATGCATGTGGCAATTTGATTTTTTACTGCACATATAAATTGTTATTATGTGTTTATAATTTTGTTTTTTTATTTGTTTATATACAAAATTGTTGAATTGTTGTAAACAAGGGTTTTTTTTGAAATGAAATAATATGGACTAAATCATATTAAAAAAATGATTTGTTAGAGATTTTAAATTACATAAGATTACTGATGCCACTGCTTTTATACATAGTCTCATCGTCGAAAATGGGCTTAAAATGCATTAAATGTCACGAAATATGCCAAATATATGCTTATGTTTGTTACATGTGTGTTTTAGGTACGGATATTGAGAAAATGGCAAAAGATCACAAGAAATAAGCGAAAACGAACACGGGAAACGAAGCCACACAATGAACCAAGCCCTAGTGATTATTTTCCAAGAATAACCCTTCAAGAATTGAAGATTGTACAAGAAGGGTCCTCCAATGTTGAAGAATTGACACTATAAACTCTTGTTTATTCATAATTACAATTTTGGTCCTTAAAGTTTGTCAAATTACAAAAAGGACCCTCCACTTTGAAGAATTGGCAAGAATGGTCCCTCAAAATTGAAGACTTGTCATTATTAGTCCTCCAAGAAGTCAACAATACAAGTCAACACCATGAAGTTTGAAGAAAATGCCAAAAACAGCCCTTCAAGTATCAAGAAATGGCAAGAAATACCCTTGAAACACTTTTGCAAAACTATTTGGGGAAAAAATGTGAAAACTGAAACTTCATTATAAAAGGAAATCAGATTTTGTGCTATTAAACATGAAGTGAAAGGAGTATGAAAGATGAGGGAAGTAAACTGCCAAGACAACAAAGTTACATAGACCAGTAACCAACTGCCATGTGTCCCACTCACTTATTAAACCAATGAGAATCATCCATTTCGCCACATCACTTTCCAATGAAACCGGTTTTAACAAACTTAATTAATTAAGTTTGAAAAACGCGGTTAACACTTTTTAAAACTCAAAATGAGATTAAACCTCACTATTCACCATATGAACACGAATTAGGGGTTTGTTAAATCCTTTGAATTAAACCCTAATTCTTTCTAGATTATTGATTAATGGTGCACTTAACATAACCCAACCCTTAAACATCATGCCACATCATCACCCAAGTCACATGAAGGGTGCCCTACTACACGTTTGAGGAAGAAGAGTAACATGCCAAAGAAATCCAACCATCCACAATGCAGCTTACTTTATAAGCTTCATGTGAACCTTTGATCACAATGCCAACCTTTACACCTCACACAAACTGCCAAGAAAAGTTCACATGTTCAAGAGAATTCAAAATCTGCAAGGGTACTTTGGGGTTTCTACCAACTAGGTTTTACATTTTTTATGCTTTCTAGTTCGTCATTGTAGCCTATATAAAGGCATAGGGCTGCAACATCAGTCTTTGCTCTTGGTTTTTCCTTTATCACAAATCTATAAATCCTTCTTACAATTTATGAAAAAGTGTTTGATATTGCTAATGAAATCCAAGTGCCAACTTTAATCTTTGCTTGTTTATGTTATATGTTTGTGATTGTTAAGACTCAAAACCTGTTTTTAAACATTATGCAAGAAATTACATAATTTTCCAAACTTGATATTTTGCTAAGTTCTTGGTTCAAACCCTTGGAATTTTTGGATTGCAAGTGATTATAGCACCCTGATAAGAAGATTATCAAGGTGTTGTAAGCTTGTGCTTTGGGGATAATCAAGGAGTGGGAACAAGGTTGAATTAATCAAGCTTTTTCCATTTTTCTGTTTTATATGAATTGTGCCTTTAACCTTGTTGAATCTTAGTAGGTGTTATAGGAAGCTTGTATCTTGTTTAGCTAGAAACATCAGCTAAAAAACTCATGAGTGTGGATGTACATTCATGAGGTTCGAGCATTCTTACCCAAAATCTTATAAAATACTTGATTTTTGGTGATTTTGTGTTCTGCTGTTATAATTGTTGTTCTTGTGACTTAAATATGCTTGATACTGCATGATATTGATGATATGATGCTAGATTAGGCTTGGGTAAAACTGAATATCACATTTGCTTTGATTAATCTATGTTTAAAAAGTGAAAGGGGTGTTTGGGTTTACTGATTTGAGCTTGCAAATTGATTTTGAGTTATTGTTAAGTGTTGTTTTGTGTTGGTAATTGATAAATACTTGGTTGTGTGCTATTATCTACAAGTTTTTGGCTTTTGAACATCATATTCTTGATTGTGCTATAACTTGTTAAAATCTCCTTGTTTTGACCTAAGATCTTGGAAACATATAGATTGTATGCATACTTAGGGCTAACAAGTGATTAAACAAAGTTTATATAACCTGTTAAGAAGATTTGAGGGTTTGAAATTTGGTTTGTGGTCAAGTACATCAGTAAAGTTTGGAATCTGCTTGTTCTTTGTTCATCAGTAACATTTATTGGCTTGAATCTTTGTCTAAACTTTGAATCATTGCATGAAACCAGTTAATTTATGTTCATTTGAATTATTATAAGCTGTTGTGTGCATTTGGTTCAATTTTGTTGGCTTATTCTTGCCAAAACTGCTTATTTGTGTGAAAACTGCTTATGAACATGTCTAGGTGCTATCTGGTGATGTTTTGATTAAACTGTACTAATTGGCTGTAAGGATTTGAGTTTTTGTGATTGCTATTGACTCCTTATAACCCACTGGTTATAAGGGTTCCTTTTTGTGGCTTGAATCCAACAAAAATCCAAATAACATAAATAGTCAAAATAGTCAAGCAGTGGGAACTCCTTTCCCCTGTTGCTAGCCACTGCTAGTGTAATTTGATCATCAGCTTATTCATAAGATATTCTAGCTTACTTGGACTTGCAACAACTTAGTTTTTGTAATCAATCTTCCTCATTTGACCCATTGAACTAATCTGGAGCTTTTTAGGGTTTGACTTTTTGGTTTGACTAGAAAACCAAACAAGTTGACTTTTAACATAAGTGCTTATTGCTTTTTCTAGCTTATTCATTGTGCTTATTTGAAATCTTTTTGATTATTAAGCTTAGTTTTGTCAATTAAAACCTTTTGCAAGTTGAATCAACACTTGAGGTGGCCTAGAACTCAAAAATAACTATTTTGTCATTTTCTATAGAGAGCTTTTGCTTATTTCAGGCTTATTTCTTGGGCTTTTTCAAAATTTCTTTTCACAGATCTCTTAAGTATCCCAAAAGAAGCTTGTGTGTTAAATTAGAGCTTATGGCATTAGCTTATGGCTTAATGGACCAAAAAGTCCATTAAGAATAAGCTGTTGACAATTAAGCTGTGATAAGCTCACTTTCATCTTTTGGGCCTTTCTTAAAATTGAATTTTGAGTCAAGTAGGTGATTTTGGGCTTATTTGGACAACTTTTTGCTTATTGGGCCAAAAAGCCCAATATAGTGGACTGTTTTTCATTGTGGTCCATTTTAAGGGCCATTAGGGGTATTTTGGTAATTTAATGTTCATTTCTGTGTTTATTAGGTTAAAATAACTAGTTTGCAACTTTTTAGAATTTTTTATAAATTTTGGATTTTTAATATTATTTTATTATTATTTTATTATTATTTTATTATTAAAAATTAAATTTTAGATTTTTGCAAGTTTTTGCATTTTTCTTAGTTGAAATACATTAAGTTAGGAAATTTAAAATTTTTAGATTAATCTTGTTGTCATTTAATTAATTTTTAGAATTATTTTAAGATTTTATAGTTTTTAATCATTTTTAAATAGTTTTAATTAATTTTCAAAATTTCAAAAATAGTTTTTAATTTAGTTAAGTCATTTTAGAGGTTTACAAAGTGAAAAATCTCATTTTGGGCTTTTTTTTATTTAAATTGATTTTTTGGGCTTTAATTAGCATTAAAAAATTAATATTTAATTAAATAAAAGGTTTGAGTGATTTTTGATTTTTTGTAAACTCTAATTACATTTTTAGGATTTACTACAATTTTCTAAGAATTTTTCTGTTAATTTTTAAATTTCGTCCTATTTTACGGTTTTACGTGCACGAATTTTCGGGTCATTTGTGCATGGTTTTCCTAAACCGTCGTACTTACCCTAATTACACTTTGTTTTCCTGAAGCAAAGGTGTGCAAAAACTCCAACATCATTTTGGCGCCGCTGCCGGGGAGGCGTGTTGTGTTTTGATTTGAACAATTGTTGTTTTTATACTATCCATAAATATAATAGTATTAGTAGCACTCTACTAATACGTATTATTGGTTTTCGTTTTTTTTGTGAAAATTATTATATTGTATACGTAGAACAATAAATTCATAAGTACTCCAAAAGTGTGAAAACACAACCTTGATTCGGGATTTCATCCCTCGATCATTTTATTCGAATCTCAAACAAAGAAAAAAGGCAAAATAGATAATTACTTTCGTGAATCTTAATTTTGACAAACACAAACTATAAGGTGGGTATAAGGAGGATATTATAAAATATACCATAAGGAAAAAGGCTCTTAAGTGCTTCGCGCCGCCTCGTTTCCCCGCTTGCTTGTGCATGTTCAGATAAAAAGGGCTAATTGAGGGTTTGCCAACCAAAGAATTCTAAGTATCATATATATTTTCTTGGTTTCATTTGATTAAACCCTCTTGAACGCCCTGGTATTCCACCAACGTTCTAAAGTCATCGAAGGCGTTCGCTTCACGTGATCGTTTTCATTCATGAGGCTCCTTTAATCAAGAGATTTGATTTGAGGATAGATTTGTAGATTTTTTTCTACTTAATACATTCACCAAAATCCAAAAAAGTAAAAACAATCAAAAACCACAAAAAATTGAAAAATTAAAAACACCAAAAAGAATCTTCTTTACTCATCCCCACATTGTACGTGACGTTTATGCTTACTCGTAATCAAGCAAGACGTACACGTAAATGAAAAAAACGAAAGGAGACCACACCTAACCTTTCTAGTGAGGAGTCTCCTATTGACGAACCTATCGTAGAAGAAGAACCAACCATGGCTAATCGAACTATGATGGAGTTACTTCAAGCACCCACCGAGGGTTATGGAGATGCTATTGTGCGCCATCCTTGTGGAGAATTTTGAAGTGAAAACGGGTTTGTTGTCGATGATCCAAAACAACAAATTCCGTGGTGATGAAAAGGACAACCCGCACAACCATATCCGCCAATTCAATCGTCTTACCGCCACTTGCAAGTTTAAGGATGTTGCTAATGACTCGATTAAGATGATGGTTTTTCCGTATTCCTTAGCGGGGCCCGCTAAAATTTGGTTAGAGAAAGAGCCAACCAATTCTATATTGACGTGGAAGGATCTCGTTTCAAAATTTGTGAACCAATTTTTTCCGCCCTCTAAGACTACGCATTTGAAAAACGAGATTTCAATATTTTAATTAGAATTTAATGAGAGTTTTTCTACGGCTTGGAATCGGTTTAAGGAAATGTTTTTTTTACCAAAGGTAAATTGCATTAAAACAAAGGAAAAAGTACAAATGTCAAAAAGAGCACAAAGACTAAGAAGCAAGGACAAACCCCTAAACTTCTAGCTCTGGCAACAAAAAACAAAATGGCCATGGACAATCCCCATGCTCATACAAGAACTAATACAAAAAGCAACTAAATCCAGTGTAGACAAAGCTACTAACTCCTAACAAAACTTGATCCCAATTGATGAGGACCAAGCTCCTGCTCTTCAATGGCACACCAAAAGAATCCATCACTTAGTTCAAGTAAGAGTCCTACTTCAGAATCCATGGCAGCCCTCAATACAATCCACAAAGGGAAAATACCAAGAGCAACCAATCCATCCCAATATAACCTCTAACCAAAACTAAGTATAGGGAAATCAAGCCATAATAAACCTGCATAAATCGCCATCTGAACCAGCAGAATCCATAGAGAGGTGCCAGTGTAGCACATCATATCTATTGCCTCCTCAAAACCCCTGTCTATGTAAAACCCACTGGGAAACCATAAACAGGGGAAAGATTACAACTAGATATGAATCCTCTCAAGATGCAATAACCAAATAATATCTATCAGCTCAACAATAAACAGATACATTGTTAAATAAAGATAACAGGGAGGACTAAGGATCAAAAAAAAGGTTTGGCAACTAAAAATTATTCAAATAGGTAGTATACAGGAGAAATGCACCATACCAAGCATAGACGGCACATCTTTCAGCACGCTCTAGATGGCATAGTACACTTCCCCAAACACTACCCATAAGCCCACTAGTAGCACATCAAACCACAAAAACAACCAATCCAGAAAGTCCTCCCCCAAGCTCACTAAAGATAAGAGCTAAAACATAACAAAAGGTTAGATAACAAGGTAAACAATAACATAACAGATCTTACCAAAATTGAAAACCAAGCCCAAAAACTTGCAGCAAATAGCACTCAACCAAGTCAAGAACAGATAACAAGCATGAACACAAACTTCTAACAACACAATAACCACTTATGATCTCAAAAAGGTAATCCCAAACACCCCTTTAAATTTTCAAAACAAAAATTTTTAAATCAAAAGTGTATTTCAAGACTACCCAAGCCCAAATAAGCACAATAACAGATATATTCATCAGATTTAAGCAAGATTAGACCATAAAATCAGCTAGAACACAAGTCACACACAAATATCACCAAAAATCAAGATTTTATCAGATTTTGGGTAGAAAGGTGTGTACCTCATGGATGTACATCCACACCCACGAATTTTTGAGCTTATGTACTAGCAAGAACAAGTACAAGCTTCCACAAACAACCCTGCTAAGAATCAACAAGGTTAAGAGCACAATATGAAAATCAGAAAAAGTAAAAATACTTGATTAATGCAACCTTGGTTTCCCACACATGATTATCCCCAAGTTATAGGCTTCACCACACCTTGATAACTTAATATCAGGATGCTATGATCAGCTTTATAGCCCAAGAATTCCAACGTTTGAACAAGTCTTAGCAAAATATCAAGAAAAGTAGAAAATGTGCAAACTTTTGCACACTCCTTTTGAAAACAGGTTTGAGATTCAAGAACTAGTAAACATTATGTAACACCCCCAAATTTATACAATTCAATACAGCGGAAGACTCGTTGCTGTGACGGGATAGCACATTACTCATATCATAGACAACGCTTAAAAATCGCGTCGTTTAATAATAAAGCATTTCCATTCATAAATATCAGATTTACATAGGTCCCAAGTCATATTCATTTCATACAATTTTACAAAAGATTTGAATGGAAATTGTTATTTAAGTGCGGGCCATGAATTCTTGTTGTCTTCCCGAGAATTACCTTCAAGTACCTGAGACAAAACATGTTAAAAGAAAAGGTCAGCGAAAACGCCGAGTGAATTCATAGTTTTAATTAAATCCATCAATATAACATCGGTATAAAATTATTACCGAAAATCATTTTGTACAAATCTTTGTAATAGGAAATAAAATAGCCAAAGTCATTTTATACAAATCCTTATCAGAAATCATAATATAGGATTTTGCCTTCAAAATCATTATACGAGCCATTGTCGTAAAAACATCATACAATACGTTTTATAACGTTGTATAGAATTAAATAAAAACCGTTATATGAATATGGTTATGAAAACCCAAAAACACGAACATAATATCAATAGTAAGACCCCGTATTGCTAGTCAGGCAATATATCGTAATTTAGTGCATATAGCAGTATTTCGTTATTTGGATTATTATAAGCCGCATGACATTGTTACCTTACTACAACAAACAACGGGTAGCTAACCCGAAACTCCTTTGCCCATCTAAATTAGCGTGTCGTCACAATAATTACGCTTATGTAAATCTTCTCATACATAAATTCGCTTACCAATCAATGTGGCATGACGGGGATCAACCGTCAAGGCGCGAACTGGGGTGATCGTCACCAAATAGTACTATTATATGCATAAGCATCTACCAAATCCCGGTAGTTCACAATTCATGCTAATGGGACTTTTATTGACATAACCTAACTTTAATAATCCATTTCATTTCTCACATCAGGTCATATAATCATTCATCGGGTCATATAATCATTCGGGTCCAAATCAATTAACAAACAATCGGGAAAAATGGTGTCCTATTTTATCAAAACTAACATGTTATCTCCCTCTCGGGTTTATAAAACATTTCATAAAAATATTTAAAAGAGTGCGAAGCTATGAACTCACGTTGATGTGGGAAAGCGGGTTATCGGCAATTCGGATGTACGGTACGTGCTTCAATCACGAAAACCTAGACAAATAATATTCGTCTTAGACTCTTGTCCAATGACTTTATAAAATAACAATTATGTATACATATGATGATTTTATATATATGATGATGATCAAGTGGGTTTATACATTCTCATTTACTCATTTTATTGTTATGTGTTGATAACTTTTATACTAGTTTACTAGTTTTACCTATTTACATGTTTTAGGTCTAATAAGCCTATTATAAGTCCATTAACTTGTATTAATCCATTTTATTCTTTTATTATCAGTATTATACTTTACATGTTGGGCCCAAGTGGATTAAGCCCAATAAGTAAATTTATAAGTGTTTAGCCCATTTAGTTGGATTATTAGTCCAATAATGCTAACTTAGCCCGTTAATGTCCATATGTTATTTAGTACGGGTTTTATCGGTTTTTACTTGTATTAAGTACTTATATATCAGTATATGACTTTTAAAAAGTTTACATTAGACGGTCCGACCATCTAAGTTTTAATTGACGAAAAACGTTAATTTTAGGGTATTAGCCGAAAAGACGTAAAAATCATGTTTATAGTTCTATAACTTGTAAAACTTATCAAACCACCATTTTTATAAAATTTCCATTTATTTATCATTATACATATTTATATAAATGTAATATATAAGTTATTGGGTTTTAATTTCACATTTTATACTATATTATTTTGAGTGTTTATATAATACTAGTAAACTTTAATTTCACAAAATCTGATTTTTAGTTTCACTTTCACCATTTTTATCATATCTTGAGTTCTATAAGGAGATAGAAGCTCATTTTTGGATGACATAAACTTTATATTATGTGCTACAAATAAGTTAGTTATAGCTACTGCTCAATCCATGTCTAAGTATCCTTAACATTCCCTACAAAACAGACTATTCAGATTGGTATATTAATTTTGTTTTGATCATATCTCACTCATTTTGATGATTCCATTGCATGGCCAACTCTCACATGTGTATGACATCTAATACTTACTGTAAATTGATTCCACTATGCCATTTTATCAGTTTATTATTTGGTTACTTACTGTTTTTATACAGCCATCACATTAAGCAAGATTTTAACCATTTTACATGTGGTTTTTCCATCTTTTTAACCATATTTATCAAATCTATCAGCACCAAATCCCCACATAATATTTTTAATCATCATTCATCATCATATACATATACATAAATAAATAAAATACAAGAATACATAATCAAAATAACAAGAGGATAGGAAGAAACAATCTCTATACCACCAAAGTGATGAAATGATGTGTTTTTGGATGAACAAGACTTGGTTTTGGGTAACCAATCTTATGAGATATCAACACCACATCTAGGATCACCAAGTATTTGTAGACTCCTCCAAAAATCAGCCCTTGATCTCCATATAAACTCCTTTTTAGTTGTTAAAATTACCTCCAATCTTCATAACTTCAATGGGTTTTCATCATATGTAAACTATACATATGATTTATGGTTGAATTTTTGATATAATGGGGTGTTTTTGGGTGATATGGGACGTTCATAGGGAGAGAGGAAGAGAGAAAATGTGTGAGTTGCATGAGAGAAATGGAGGAACTAGTTTAGTGTTGGTGGTTTTTGTGAAAGATGGTTTTGATGTGTAAACTAGGACAAGTGTCCTAGTTTATACTATAAACTTGCCACATCTTTGATGTGGTGGTGGTGTGTTGGTCATCCCATAGTGGGGTGAGGCAACTGTAAACTTGTCTCATCCCAATAATTTACGGGTACTCCTCGATTCTAGTTTCCTCGATTTGCGTGCCCTCGGGTCGTTTTACGAAAACTTTTTTATAAATTATGAATCAACGGCACAAAAAAAATATAATAAAAATTGTCTCATCAAAAACGGAGTTCAAAAACATAAATACGTAATCCTAGGGTTTCCGGTTTAGTCGTAAAGGACGTTAAATTATGCACGTAAGTCCTAATCTCTTCTCGTAAATTTGTGAGTTTATGAACCAACATAAATTTAAAATTCCAAAATAATATTCACGGATAAATTTATTTCCTGAAATGTCGGACTGTCACCAAAAACGGTGTATGTAAACGTAAGCACGTAACATAGAATCCTCTGGTTTAGACGTAGTCGATGCTACTTCAAGACGTAAATCCAAATTTCTTCCCAAAAATGAGTGAGTTCATAATATAACATTAAAATAATGTTTTCAAATAATAATTGAGAATAAAATATCAACCATAAATTGACGGATTGTCACAGCATTTACCCCTAAACAGGATCTTTGTCCTCAAACATCATTTTATCTTACTACTCGCTTCTTATATAGTTAAAGCCATGTGGGTATTTCCTCCACATTCGGTCTTTTCTCATAAGTGTAATCCATTACAATACACGAGTTTCATCAAATATAACTACGGGAATAAGATCAGGCTTATTGTTGACTTACTTTCTATATCCATGATGTTCACGGGTTTTTGATGAATTCAACTTTTCGCCGATCTAAACTTCATTAAGGAATAGTCAGATTTTCACTTGATAGGCATTTTATCAAGTTCGATATACGAAACATAATTCACGCAGCTCTTGAAGTCCTATGGTAGATCCAGCTTATATGCCTTTCAAACAAATCTTTTACATCATCTCAATGGTCCCATACAACGGGGACTTATATCCCATGATCTTTCAGATCATCAATTTATTTTTCCATGGTTAAAATTTTTGGCATAACTTCGCTACCCATCTGGCAATTCAAGATCTACATTTCATATTCACATAACCTCCTGCCCACTACCGGCAGTCAATAATCAGATCCTAATTTCAACAATCATTTCAGGTCTCGCGGGTCGAGTATTTTGTAAGGTTAGGTTCACCATCATAAGAAACCTTAAACCTAAAAGACATGTCCAACTCACAAGGGGTGTATGTCGGGTGTCTTCATCCCACCTCCTGCTTACAGATGCTCTAATATATATCCTCACAAGATTTGATCTTGATCCTAATACGATAATTATCAATGATAATCTCTCCAAAGGAAAACGATTATACGGTCTATTACCAAAGGTCAATTATTCAAACATACTACATGACTTCTAGTGCTTTGTATCGTTACTTTACCTCGTCCCTTCGATTGGGGTGGTAAACAGTACTCTCATCAAGGTTCGTTCCTAGTGACTTCTAAGCAATTCTCTAGAAATTCAATGCGAAGCGAGGATTTTGATAGAGAAGATCGATACAGGCACACTATGTTTACACAACTGCTTTAAATACAAAAGAGTCAATTTCTTCATCAAGAATCTATAATCAACAGGAATGATATTAGTATATTTGGTCAGTCTGTCGACGGTGACCTAAATCGAATCAAATTCAGATGATGACTTTGCAATAGTTAGACGTTTACTAATGTATGAGGCGATGTCTGCCTTCATAATTTGCCATCAGTACAACTTCTTCAGATCAAGATACATTTAGTCAGAAATGACATGAATAGAATACTTATACTTATGGGATTCCAACATGACTATATCTCAATATCTCCATATTTAGGCAACCACAAGTGGAATTTTACACATTTAACGCCATCGGCTTCTCATTTCTAATGGGTCACATTAGCCGCGAACCACTTTTATTATCTATATTATCCTTCTTACAAGCATTAGCTATTTTTAAATGGCTCGGCAATTTATTTTACACCGTCATTACTATGGAACACATCCTAATTGGTTCTTTATTTTTACATAATGTGTCAGTATCTACATTCATCTTCCCTGATGAAATAATTATCATGACCGTATTCATTCAAAATTTCTTTCTTCATATTTCTATGTTTTAGTTTCGTCTCAACTATTATTTTTATCAGTTTTGCTCAATCCGACGTTTAAAGCGTCGATAAATATTACAAGTAATTAAATAATAAATATTAAGTTTTTATGAAACGTAATCGTTAAAAGTTTAAATTTCTTAGTTCGACCAATTATAATAAAATGTTCAAAACAAATTTGAATTTAATTAACACGATTTTTGCTGATTTATCGAAAATAATTAATAAGATTCGTAAATGTTTGAAAAATCTTTGGTTATACATTGGTCAAAATTTTCTTAGTTGAAAAGCAAAAAGTGTCGTTTCAAATTTCAAGTCATGGTTTAAATGGTTTCCTAAAACCCTCTTAGGTTGTCTTGAGGTATACACGAACATTTACCCTAGTTAAATGTTCTGGGTATAAGGGAATAATCCCTCAAAAGTTCTTTTGATAAAACATTTGTCAAAATATATTTGCACTTTCTTTTTGGTAAAACCCAAAGTCTTAAATGTCTCTAAATTTTGATGAGTCAATGTATTCCATTATCTATTAATTACACGGTCATTTAATGTAAAGGATTAAGTCTTAAATCATATGTTAATTATTCAAGGTATAGGTTTTCATTATTCGGCCAATTCAGGGCAGTCTATATATAATTATTAACTCATTCTTATTCTTAGAAACAAACAAATGGTCCTTAATGATCACAAGCATGAATTTATCAAATTACAACCTACACACGTGATTCACCAAATTTATGGATGCTACATGTGCATTGGTCAATCCAAACGACATAACATGAAACTCATAATGGTCATTACAAGTTCTGGATGTAGTGATTGGAATAGATAATCTTTTTCGCGGACGTGAAGTTGATGATAACCATGTCGTAGATCAAATCTTCGAATATACGCTTGAACCTTGTAAATGATCGAACAAATCTATCATCTTGGGTAGTGGATATAGATTTTGATCATCAATTTACCTAGTTCACGGTAATTCAACAAATATAAGGAATGATAACACAATAGCTCTTCAGGATGACGAGCCTGGTAGAATATAAGTCTTCTCATACAACTCTCTCAGTTGTAGGGTAATTCTTTTAATGCAGATGGTGCTGACGTACAGTGCACATGCCACAGGTGCAACACCGGGAATATAATCAATACCAAATTCAACTTGCCTTAATGGCGAAAGTCTAGGTGATTCACCAGCAATTACCTCCTAAAGTTTCAGATAACATAAACATCTTTTAATACATTTATTTTAAGTTCTTTCTAGATTATAATATCTATGACTAACTCACAACCATTCATGGTATAATTTCATGTCTAAATGCAAGATATAATCATCCATCAATAATTATTTAGATCACTTTTGATAATCAACATCTTATCATTTAGGGGAATTCTACTCGAGTTCCCATCAATTAAGACAATGTCCTCATGTCATAATCAATCAGTCCCTTCTACTGGCACTATCAACTTTCCAGTTTCATCACCGTTGATAAGATGTGAACTTCTCAAAAGACTAATAATAACTCAAAATCCTTCATAAATTCTAGGATATATGGAGACATAACTACCATCAAAAGAGTAAGGTCAACGCATAATCTACGCGAGAGAATTTCAAATCAGATACAGACGAAAACATTAACGAATATGAATATATCCCATGTTTTCATAATTTGAGTACGCATTTGAAAGCTCCTCGAATTGTTACCCAGGTCATTCAAATGTAATCTTAATCAAAAGAAATGATAGGAACGTCGATACATCCAGTCGGGTATCAACACTCGGTAATCATATACTTTTCCAAAGAATCTCACCACAGGAGAATTGGAAAAGAAGGGAATATCAATTTGTCAAATAAGACAATTTCACAGATGAGTAAATTCGACTCAGAAGAATAAATAGTACGGGCACATATGTAGATGTCCCTATCAATATGTCCCTACTTTTCACTTCTTGCAGATCTCATAAAATTTAATCTTTCACAATCTTCAAAGAAAATTTAGTGTTTATTAATAATTTAATGGTGACTACTAATCAGTCTTGCATGGTCCCTTCCAAATTGTATGTTGGCGCGCAACTATATAAAATTTTAGAATTAACGATGCAATACTCAGTTCGTCAAAACTTTGTCATCATGTTTAAAATATATATACTCAAGCTTAATTAAAAATTAATTTACAGAGATGTTCTTTGTTATGAAAACAATTAAGTTTTCCAAAGCGTTTCGTAAACAACTTTATTTCGATAACGATTATTTATAAGTCTCACTTTAAATAATCCATATGGTAATGAAAATCCAATTTTCTCAAGGAATACTGTTTTAACTTATAAAAACAATGAGTGATCTGCAAAAGAGTGATGAACACTTGTTCACCAAGAACTAACTACAATATAATAGGAAATGAGCTTAGCCAAATAATCATGAGGTTCGTGACCTCGATAGCACTCAAAAAGGATAATGCATAACATAACTCAAATCGAGATGAGTACTTGTTCAATGGTTGCATCACTAATGCGAACATTAGGAAGAAGCAAGAACAGATAGATAACATCGATACATGTAGGATTTAGTAATCAAAGGTAGTCTTTTCATTAATCACAAAAAAGTCAAAATTGTACCGTAATACACTTCGTGTCACTATGTCATACAATTTCAAGAACTCATCCTACCAACTGATGTCTCAGT
This sequence comes from Glebionis coronaria, assembly GCA_025667525.1. Classification (NCBI taxonomy): domain Eukaryota; kingdom Viridiplantae; phylum Streptophyta; class Magnoliopsida; order Asterales; family Asteraceae; genus Glebionis; species Glebionis coronaria. The sequence continues at coordinate 53,803 of JANFOE010001741.1, forward strand.
TAAGTTAGGGATTTTTAAAAGATACCAACAATGAATACTAATCTATAAGAGTCATTAGGTGTTCCACATGTCCCGAAAGATCCACCGGTCCCAATTCAGAAGAAGATTTCTTCAATTTATTTCTTGGACACTAGGCATCCTCGTCATTGGACAATGGTCTAGGATCAACCCCTAACACGAACCAATAATCATTTAAAACCTTATCATTCAATCACAGAACTTAATGACTTCCTCTTAACAATCTTATATTTCATATAGGTTAAGTTTTACTTTATTCAAGTTTCGACAAAATCATACTCAATACGATATCCTACCTCATTTTCCAATACTTTCAACCTTATTTTTAGACCTTAATAGGGCAATAAAAGCTCAATATGATCAACACTAAATTTTAAATCCTATAGCTCTTACAACAATAGTTATCAAATGAGTCACTAGTATGAAATGACTCACACATTCAATTAGACTTCTCAGAAAGGTACTAGTGGCATGAGGCTTTTGGGTAATGGTTCCAATGACAGCCTCAAGTGCAACATTCACCCTTTCGATTTCAAATTTAAGAATTGGGTGACAACGACTCAGATGACATCTTTCCAGGTGGTAACATTTTGTCAAACTCCACTTTATAAGGAAAGATCGTCATGACATCGATATCAGTTTTAATCTTGCCAATTCTTTTTCAATATCACACTCAACTAATATCTACATTTCTACGAATATCAACCATTTTGTTGGGATCATAAATATCCACAACTTGGTTTAGCTCTCGAATAGCTAGATTTCCTACGGGAATAGCTTCGATTGATTTGCTAGGGGAGTTAGGGTTTCTTGTGACAATCTACGTCGTATAAATACCTCGTATAAATATTAAAATAATCATCAAACAATCATGTAATCAAATTACATCATATATATATATAATCCAAATTATATATATATTAAAATAACACTTCTCAGTCTGGCCTTGTCGGTAACTCGGGAATTCTTCGGCACCGTTATAGTCAATAGATTTTTAGACAATTTTAGAAAAATGTTTATAGTTAAAAGATTTTGAAATGTTTTATTCAAAACCTTGGTTTTAAAAATCTTTCGTTCTCTATAACGAGAGCTCTGGTACCAAACTGTAACACCCCTAAATTTATACAATTCAATACAGCGGAAGACTCGTTGGTGTTACGGGATAGCACATTACTCACATCATAGACAACGCTTAAAAATCGCGTCGTTTAATAATAAAGCATTTCCATTCATAAATATCAGATTTACATAGGTCCTAAGTCATATTCATTTCATACAATTTTACAAAATATTTGAATGGAAATTGTTATTTAAGTGTGGGCCATGAATTCTTGTTGTCTTCCCGAGAATTACTTTCAAGTACCTGAGATAAAACATGTTAAAAGAAAAGGTCAGCGAAAACACCGAGTGAATTCATAGAGTTTTAATTAAATCAATCAATATAACATCGGTATAAATATATTACCGAAAATCGTTTTATACAAATCTTTGTAATAGGACATACAATAGCCAAAGTCATTTTATACAAATCTTTATCAGAAATCATAATATAGGCTTTTGCCTTCAAAATCATTATACGAGTCATTGTCGTAAAAACATCATACAATACGTTTTATAACGTTGTATAGAGTTAAATAAAAACCGCTATATGAATATGGTTATGAAAACCCAAAACACGAACATAATATCAATAGTAAGACCCCGTATTGCTAGACAGACAATATATCGTAATTTAGTGCGTATAGCAGTATTTCGTTATTTGGATTATTATAAGCCGCATGACATTGTTACCTTACTACAACAAACAACGAGTAGCTAACCCGAAACTCATTTGCCCATCTAAATTAGCGTGTCGTCACAATAATCACGCTTGTGTAAATCTTCTCATACATAAATTCGCTTACCAATCAATGTGGCACGACGGGGATCACCCGTCAAGGCGCGTACTGGGGTGATCGTCCCCAAATAGTACTATTATATGCATAAGCATCTACCAAATCCCGGTAGTTCACAATTCATGCTAATGGGACTATTAGTGACATAACCTAACTTTAATAATCCATTTCATTTCTCACATCGGGTCATATAATCATTCATCGGGTCATACAATCATTCGGGTCCAAATCAATTAACAAACAATCGGGATAAATGGTGTCCTATTTTATCAAAACTAACATGTTATCTCCCTCGCGGGTTTATAAAACATTTCATAAAAATATTTAAAAGAGTGCGAGGCTATGAACTCACGTTGATGTGGGAAAGCGGGTTATCGACAATTCGGATGTACGGTACGTGCTTCAATCACGAAAACCTAGACAAATAATATTCGTCTTAGACACTTGGACAATGAATTTATAAAATAAAAATTATGTATACATATGAAGATTTTATATATATGATGATGATCAAGTGGGTTTATACATTCTCATTTACTCATTTTAGTGTTATGTGTTGATAACTTTTATACTAGTTTACTAGTTTTACCTATTTACATATTTTAGGTCCAATAAGCCTATTATAAGTCCATTAACTTGTATTAATCCATTTTATATTTTTATTATCAGTATTATACTTTACATGTTGGGCCTAAGTGGGTTAAGCCCAATAAGTAAATTTATAAGTGTTTAGCCCATTTAGTTGGATTATTAGTCCAATAATGCTAACTTAGCCCGTTAATGTCCATAGGTTATTTAGTACGGGTTTTATCGGTTTTTACTTGTATTTAGTACTTATATATGAGTATATGACTTTTAAAAATTTTACATTAGACGGTCCGAGCATCTAAGTTTTAATTGACGAAAAACATTAATTTTACGGTATTAGCCGAAAAGACGTAAAAATCATGTTTATAGTTTTATAACTTGTAAAACTTATCAAACCACCATTTTTATAAAATGTCCATTTATTTATCCTTATACATATTTATATAAATGTAATATATAAGTTAGTAGGTTTTAATTTCAAATTTTATACTATATTATTTTGAGTGCTTATATAATACTATTAAACTTTAATTTCACAAATCTGATTTTTAGTTTCACTTTCACCATTTTTATCATATCTTGAGTTCTATAAGGAGATAGAAGCTCATTTTTGGATGACATAAACCTCATATTATGTGCTACGAATAAGTTAGCTATATCTATTGCTCAATCCATGTCTATGTATCCTTAACAGTCCCTACAAAACAGACTATTCAGATTGATATACTAATTTTGTTTTGATCATATCTCACTCATTTTGATGATTCCAGTGCATGGCCAACTCTCACATGTGTATGACATCTAATAGTTACTTTTAATTGTTTCCACTATGCTATTTTATCAGTTTATTATTTGGTTATTTACTGTTTTTATACAGCCATCACATTAAGCAAGATTTTAACCATTTTACATGTGGTTTTTCCATCTTTTTAACCATATTTATCAAATCTATCAACACTAAATCCCCACATAATATTTTAATCATCATTCATCATCATATACATATACATAAATAAATAAAATACAAGATTACATAATGAAAATAACAAGAGGATAGGAAGAAACAATCTCTATACCACCAAAATGATGAAATGATGAGTTTTTGGATGAACAAGACTTTGCTTTGGGTAACCAATCTTATGAGATATCAACACCACTTCTAGGATCACCAAGTATTTGTAGACTCTCCAAAAATCAGCCCTTGATCTCCATATAAACTCCTTTTTAGTTGTTAAAATCACCTCCAATCTTCATAACTTCAATGGGTTTTCATCATATGTAAATTATACATATGATTTATGGTTGAATTTTTGATATAATGGGGTGTTTTTGGGTGATATGGGATGTTCATAGGGAGAGAGGAAGAGAGAAAATATGTGAGTTGCATGAGAGAAATGGAGGAACTAGTTTAGTGTTGGTGGTTTTTGTGAAAGATGGTTTTGATGTGTAAACTAGGACAAGTGTCCTAGTTTATACTATAAAATTGCCACATCTTTGATGTGGTGGTGGTGTGTTGGTCATCCCATAGTGGGGTGAGGAAAGTGTAAACTTGTCTCATCCCACTAATTTACGGGTACTACTCGATTCTAGTTTCCTCGACTTGCGTGCCCTCGGGTCGTTTTACGAAAAACGTTTTTATAAATTATGAATCAACGGGACAAAACAAATATAAAAAAAATTGTCTCGTCAAAAACGGAGTTCAAAAACATAAATACGTAATCCTAGGGTTTCTGGTTTAGTCGTAAAGGACGTTAAATTATGCACGTAAGTCCTAATCTCTTCTCATAAATTTGTGAGTTTATGAACCAACATAAATTTAAAATTCTAAAATAATATTCACGGATAAATTTATTTCCTGAAATGTCGGACTGTCACCAAAAACGGTGTATGTAAACGTAAGCACGTAACGTAGAATCCTCCGGTTTAGACGTAGTCGATGCTACTTCAAGACGTAAATCCAAATTTCTTCCCAAAAATGAGTGAGTTTATAATATAACATTAAAATAATGTTTTCAAATAATAATTGAGAATAAAATATCAACCATAAATTGACGGATTGTCACACATTAACAATCATAAACAGATATTAAGAGTGGCACTTGAGCTTTCTTCAACAAATTCAAACACATTTCATTGATATGAATATGAGATTTACAGTTTTGTGAACAACTGAAAATTCAAGAGCAAGTGCAAATGATGCACCCTAAGGCCTTTATAAAGGCTAAAAACTAACTACTGAATGCATAAAAACGTGTAACCCTAACTATGGAAGTTCCAAATTTGCCCTTGTGAAGTTAGAATATATGCTTGATCATGTGATATTTCTTGGCAGTTTGTTGTAGCTGGCATGTGAAAAGTGCATCCAATGGCTTGTATCAAGCTTAAAAAGTAAGCTTCAATCCTAAACGTTGGATGCCTGGTGGTTTTTGGTAGTACCTCAACATTTGTAGAAGGGGAATCTCTTGTGGGACAATGGAGTGAGATGGCAAGAGTTTTTAAGGTTGGGTTATGATTAAAACATCATTAATCATTAATCTATAGTAGATGGGGGTTTAATTGTAACAAAATTAAGAAAACCCAAGTTGTGTTCTTGAGGGAATAGTTGCTAGTTTTATCCGGATTAGGGGTGGATTAATATTTAAATTTGTGTTAATGGTGCCAAGGTTTAATTAATATTAAACTTGGTGAGTGGAGTAATGACATGGCAGCAAGGAGAGTTCCCATTGGTGGAAAGGGGTGAGTTGGACACGTGTCCTCCCTTGGTTGGTCTAGGTAACTTATGTTGTCTGCCAGCTTAAACCCCCAATCTTCTATTCTTCTTTCACTTTGTAAGTAATACACAAAAATCCGGATTCCTTTGTAAATGAAGTTTCACTTTTCACACTTTTGCCCCAAATACTTTTCCAATGTATTTTCAGGGGTATTTCTTGCTATTTTGTGATTCTTGAAGGGCTGTTTCGGTATTTTCTTCAAGGATTATGGTCTTGACTTGTATGATTAGCATTTTGGAGGACTAAAATTGCCAAGTCTTCATTTATGAATGACCATTCTTGCCAAAAGTTGAAAGTCAAGAGTCCTTTTTGCAAATTAACATATTTCATGGACCAAACTTGTCTTTTCTTGTTCTTTGAAGGACTTCATGATATATTTGACTTTGAGGATGATAATATTGACAATTTAGCTTTGTTGAGGGACTAAAATTGCCAATTCTTCAAAGTGGAGGGCCCTTTTTGCAATATTAACAAAGTTTAGGGACCAATCTTGTAATTATGAGGATACAAGGGTATAAAGTGTCAATTCTTCAATATTGTAGGACCCTTCTTCATAAATCTTCAAATCTTCAAGGGTTTTTCTTGGAAAATTCTTCATTAGGGCTTGGTTCAATGTGCGGCTTCGTTTCCCGTGTTCGTTTTTGCATGATTCTTGTGATCTTTTGTCATTTTCTCAATATCCGTACCTAAAATACACAAGCAACAAACACAAACATATATTTGGGTATTTTCATGATATATAATGCATTTTAAGCCTTTTATGGACGATGAGACTATGTATAAAAGCAGTCTCATCAAACACCTAGGGTTTCAAGGACCGCATTATTCATTTGGCCAAGCATAGATGCTGACACCATAACCAAATCTTGTTGACCAGATGAATTTGTAGACGTAATAGCTCCTGGTTGTATTTCACTCAACGTCTGGGGACTCGCATTGATATTTCTATGATTGTTTGTCTCCTCGTTTGAATTACTAACCATCGGAGGCTGTTCCGGATACTCAGACACTTGCTCAACTTGATAAGGTACAATACTAGTATCAGTGGAAATATTTGGTACCTTAGTGATTGTATCAGCCCCATAAAGTGAAAGATTTGCCATAAGAGCTGCCTTGGCGGTATTCAGGTCATCACAGTGTGAATCGTATGCATCAACATCATCGCATTGATATGTTGCATTATTGGTAGAAGCTGATGTGAGTCCTTCAGTATCCTCAACTCCTGGATCTGCTAGAATGCTAACTCCTCTTCGTCGAGCTCTCAACCTTGTGCTTGAGCATTAACCAAGTAAATATTGTCCTCAAACCATGTACCATCCCTCTTCCTCTAGCGCTTCTTACACTCCCGAGCCATGTGTCCTTCCCCTTTGCAGTTATAGAAGATGATCATCTTTACTTTTCCAGTATTGTTTCCTCTTGGAGCAGTGTTGAATGGACGTACAACAGTATTGGATGAGCTTGATCTCCCCTGAAGTGGGTGCACAGTGACTCTACCATCTTGAATTGTTGCTTGTTGACGAGAGTTAGAAGAAGTTATCAACTGATTTTTTGTTGGAGATGGTCCTCTATAACCTCTTTTGTTCAACGTTTGAGTTATGTAGGCAGACATTTGTGCTAGTGTATCAGTAGGATTATCCCCTTGTCTGAACTCGATAAATGGAACCTCATCATCGCAGTAGAAAACCGGTGCTGGTGGAGCCACATACACACTGGAAGGAGTACTGACATGTTTTGAGTAGTGAGGTTGAGGAACTTCATGTTGATGGTAGGTGATAGCAAGATTTGTTGGTGGTTGATAAGAAGAGTATGGTTGTTGAGCACGTTGTGATGATAATGCAGGTTGCCGATATTGTTGCTGATATGATGTAGGTGGTTGTGGTAGAATTGAATACTAAGGAAAGCTCGGAGTTTGATACAAGGGTTGATATGAAGATTGTTGTCCCATAGCATACGGAGTGTTGTGATATGACAAAGTTGGATGATTTGCCATTAACGCCATTGGTTTGGAATAAGATCCTTGAGAGATGCGTTTTTGGATCACGTGCTTCTCGTGTTGCTGCAAGAAAGCATAAAGTTGATCTAAATTTTATTTGTGCAAATACCGAATCATGTTAACATCAGTGACACATTGGCTCCATTCTGGGGGTAACGTATTCAAGAACTTGGTTTTGAGTTGAAACTGAGCAATCCTTAGATTATACATATTCAAATCATTCATCAATGTAGTGAAGCGCCAGTACTAGTCATGAATTGTTTCCCCTGGAATGTATGAGAACCTATCGAACAAGTCATAGAATTGACACTCTCGTTCCTGCTTGGTGAGTGAAGTCCCTTATAACAAAACTGTCAAGCGATCCCAAAGTTCCTTTGCTACCTTGTGTTCGCTTACCATTCGATAAATATCGGGTGAAAGATCTTGAAGTATAATCTGAACGGCCTTGTCATCCGCATCGGCAATGATTTGATTAGTAGAAGTTAATTCATGAAATAACCTTGGCCGAGTCACATTATTTACAGTAACTTCGCCCCAATCGAGTGGACCTTGCTCAATGGATTAAACCATAAGTCTCCCACTGGGTTTACCCATAATGTAACTCCTCATGCGACCTTGGCATGCTTCAAATAGCTCTTTGATGAGCAACGGTGGGTGGGTATCGGTACCCGAGATGATCGCAATATCGGTAAGCGATGTCATTGTCGGCATAAATGAATGAGGATTCATTTTTTGATCACTTGAAGGAAAAAAGATTATCTTTTGATCGTCAAATGAAATAAAGTTATGAAACAATGTTTTTGTTGTTGTCAGGTTGGGGAAAAATGAATATGTTGAGTTTTGGAACTATGTGGACTTTCGGAATTTCCGATATTCTTGAACTTTCGGAACGATGTGGTATTGTGAACTTTCGGAAAAAATCGAACTTTCGGAACAATATGGTAACTTTCGGAACTAATCAGACTTTTGTAAGATATGAGCTTTCGGAACCAATCAACTTTCGTAAGATATGAATTTTCGGAACCAATCAGACTTTCGTAAGATATAAACTTTCGGAACCAATCAAACTTTCATAAGATATGAACTTTCGGAACCAATCAAACTTTCGTAAGATATGAACTTTCAGAACCAATCAAACTTTCGTAAGATATGAACTTTCGGAACTTCCTTAAGTTTCGAAACTTTTGATATTCTATAAACCCTTTTACGAAAGTGAAACTTTCGGAATTAACCTAAAACCCTTTTACGAAAGATGAATATTACCAAAAAGCAATCTTAACAGAAACTCAAATTTTGCAATCAAATACCACTAAAACGTCACACGAATCGAAATTTTTTTGTGATTTCTACCAAAACACGTAAACCAAATCACTACCACAACTTTGTAGATGATTTGTTTACAAACCTAAACCATAAAATCACAAAAAAATTCAATATTTGAGATAAGCCATCCTAAAACCCACTAATACAATCAAAACTAAAGAACATCACGAATCAAAACCTTAAATCACCCCATGGCTCTTGATACCAATTGTAGAAGTGTGATAATCTATTATCCTATCAAGAGGCTTGTTGTTTCTAGAGAGAGAAACTAGAGAGAGAAAGATGAGAGAAATATATGTTTTATTGAATAATGGAATGAACTGTTGATCCCAAACTTAGATAGATTTAGCTTGTGTAAATGAGATTAAATCAAGTTAAACACGTAGAGAAACTTTGTTGTATATGTAATAATTAAAGTATTATGCAGAATTAATACTTAAACAAGAACACACAAACAAGTTAAACCAAACATTCACTTTGATTGATTAATCGAACTTGCGTACAATGAAAGTGTAAAACTTATTAAAACTTATATTGAAACAAAACCTAAAGGCCTCCTTTTATAGATTAAGGAACCTTGTACAAGAGTCTACGTATCAGCTAATTTAGGTAAAGATAAACATAAGAAATATATTGTCGATCATATCTTTACTAGAAACATACTAGAAACATAAAACGTGTAGACTAAGTCTTCTATCTGTGCTTGAGTTCTTCTTATCAACGCTTGACTTCTTCCTGTCAACACTTGTCCTGTCAACGCTTGATTTCTTCCTATCAACGTCCAAATTGCTCTTGTCAGCGTCCAAGTGTCTTGGCCATATTTTATTCCCAACAATCCTCCCCAAAACTTGATATCTACTCTAGTAATCAAGTTTCTGAATAAAAATTAAGTACTAGGAGGATTCTTACAAATCTTATAAAATTGGAAATAAATAAACCTAATCAAATCTTTGGCCACGTCACTTGAGTAATCCATCTCCAGCTGTGTTGTCATCATTTTCTTCAAAACTTCTTTGGACATAGGATACTCAACATCCACAAGAAGATACTAAGAAAACTTAGTAGTACTCAAATGATACACTCCACATGCTGAATACAAACGCCATTGAAGTCCACTGATATCATCATCAAGATCCTTCCAAACTGGATCTTCTTCATATGGTGTACACATTCTCTTGAATGTTGACCAAATCTTTATTCCATTGACTGAAGTAGGTCCTTCAGTCTCATACTTGGCTTGCATCAACCTCCAAAGGTCTGCCAAGTCTTCCCTATCCAGGATTGCAAACAAAGACATCAAAGTAGTAAATGTATGTACCTCTTTCCCGTATCTTCCAACCATCCAAAACCTACTTGCATCTTCTTCATAGCTAACTATAGGGTTTCTAGAATCATGAGGTAATACTTCTACCATATGTGAAGCTTCCAAGGGTGAGAGCTTAATACTCTTTCTCATAACAGCTTCACTGGGATTCACTCAATCCAAATTTGGTGGAAACTTAAGTGGAACTCCCTTCTTCAATGGTCTTGGTGTAATCAAAGCCCTTTCGATCTCCATCTCTTCTACAATTTCTTCCTTTCTTTCATCTGAAAGAAGCCTAATAGTATTCTGCTCTTGCACCTTTGTCCTTATAGGATAAGCCTTATATTCCAATTCATCAAAAGACAATCCCTGCAACCTTTTAAAAGTCCAACCTGTTTGATGACATCTGAGCAACATGTAATAGAGCTCCCTTCTTTCTGTCTTGGTCTGTTCAAGAACTTTGCTATCTTTATACTTCAGAATCACCTTGCAATCTCTTTGAACTCTAAGTAGCAACTTAAGGCTTTTCCCTTGCCAACTCATCACCATATTCAAGCCTCTCTAGTTCTTCAATAATCATGACACATGAATCTGTGTTCTCATCACCACTGCTTTCCTTATTCTGAACAACAGTCTCCTTCATCCTATCTTCTTTCTCAAGTTATGCAGCCAACATTGAATCAAATTTTACTTGGGCTGCATCCTTGGGAACCACTGTTTCTGCCATAATGCCTTTACCCTTATCTAATATATCAATGATGGGTAAAGATGATGATGGTACCTGTGTAGACACTTCCTTGATGATAGCTGATGACTGGAATACATCAACCATACCAACAGGTCTATCAACGTCCAAAACCTGTGTGTCAATGCCTAACTTACTCCTATCAGCGCTTGGCTTGTCAACGTCAAAAATCTGCTTGTCAAAGCTTACTTTACTCTTGTCAGCGCTTCTTGTGAACTGCTCCATCATCTCAGTAAAAGATAAATTCAAATTTGTACGGGTAACCAATGAAACATCAAAACCTGGATGCCTCTTCAAATCTGTTAGAGCTTCAGCTATACCCAAAGATTCTCCTTCATGTGAGCCTTTGTCACTCACATGTATCTGCTCATCCTCCCTATTGGAAGAATCCTCCACTCCACGCATATGGTTAGCACCTTCTAAAATAACAATCCTCTCCCTAAATTGCTTGAGTTCAAGGCCTTGTGTAGAGACAATATGTACAAGGTCTACATTTTTCTTTTGCAAGCTAATGCAGACAGCCGTCAATTCCAACAATGTATAGGGTTCTAATCTGCCCTCCTATAGAATGGGGATTTAACCTCCCAAAATAGAGTCATGGGGCATGGATGGGGTCTTATTGATGTTAGGACTGGCTTGGCCTGCATCTAAGCTAGTACCAATAGTCCTAGCCCCACCCATGTCACCAACCACACTTGTGATGGTGGTTCTCTCTGCAACATGGCTAGGACCACTAGAGGAGAACACTTTAATAGTCCTTTTGTGTCAGCGTTTGGATTTTGAGTGTCAACGCCAACATTTAACGTGTCAGCGTTGAAGGTATCTTGGTCAATTTCCATATGCTGGGGTGATGGTGATGGTTCAGGTAATGGGTCTAGTTGTGGTTGTGGGTCAGGTTGAGGTTGTGTTGCTGCAATAATAGCAAGCATGGTTTGGTTGAGTGGTAAGTCTCTGTGTAGGGGTGAATTCATCTTTCCAAAAATTGCTTTCTTTTGCACAGGGATCGAATAAAAATCATCATGATCCCTGGTGCAATACCTTTGTTCATACAAAACCATTTGCAAAAATCTTGGGTAAGCAAGAGTCATTTTAATACCCTTGTTTTTACACATGCCATCAAAAATCATTCTAGAAAAATTATATTTTTCCCCAGTAGCAATACACACAATAGCACTACCAATTGATCTGTTAATTTCATTGTGTGCAGTACATTTGGGACTCAAACATTGAAATATTACATGTATTAAGTACTTCCAAGCTGGGGGAAATTCTTGTTTTGAATATTTATTTAAAGATCCCTCTTCAGGTAAAGGATAACCCAAAGCTTGAAGTCCTTGTTCTAGCTCACCAATGGGTAGGGTGGTTATACCATCTGCATCATTATGATGCAAAGCCTGGCGAACCAAGGCTTCAGTAACCATCCATGAACGCCCATGGACTATAGCAGTCAATGTAGTCACATTATTAATCGTTGAGGAAGTGACAGTATTCCCAAACTGCTTAATATGAGTGACAGGGATAAGAGGAGCATGAGAAAGTGCATACCTGACAAGGGATGCATTTAAATACTCCACCATCTGAGTATATTAAGGAAACAGAGTGTTGTCATCCTGTAAATAGGCAACCATATTGTGCTGACTTCTGAACCCCAATACCAAATCACTCGGTTTAAATTTAGGCACCATGGATGTAGAAAGCTGTGTGAAATGCTATGAAAGATGAATATGTATGAAATTTTCGTTAGACAAGAATAAGCAGTTACCCTATTTCAAAATAATGAGCCAAATATATAGGAGAGGTAGGCAGATGTGATTGGTAAAAAATGAGGCAGATATATTTCAAAATATAATGATGAAAATCTTGAAAAGTTATAACTTATCTTGTGCATTAATAAAAAGTTACCAACTCCTAAAATTACGGCCCAAATTTTCTTCAAAAATAACAACTGGGTAGGACCCAATGGTTGTCAACGGTCAAAAATTACCTATCAACACCCAACAGCTATATTCTTGTCAACGTTGGAAAATGCCATGTCATAGTTAAAATTGGTCCTAACAACGTTTGGAAATAAATCTGTCAACATCCAAAAATGAAAATAATAAAAATGAAAAAGGACCTTAACAAAGTGATTTATCCTAGTGAAGATAACCTATAGACTGAAAATTACCATAGGGTGGCAAGCACTGTCCAATCATGCACACTTGCTTAAGCAAGATAGACATAATTGTCCTCAAGTTCTTAACAATGAAGATATCTCATAAAATCCTTTATAACTTCCCTGGTAAGCCCAATAAAAACTATACCCAAGTCTCCCAACAAACCACATCCAATTCTAGGCCAAAAAGTCTTGGCAGTGTGCATAGTATATCAACTTTGCATGCTACAGTGCCTCATGAGTTAGTAAACTAATTCATACTCACCAGTGGACACAATCTAGAATTATGATAAGAGTATTATATGAATACCCAAAAAGTCCTAAAGGTTTCCTAAACCTCCCCTTAAACTATGATAGATAAGTTGCCAAATAAAATGCAGGTAATAAAAATTTATGTCAAGATAGGAATATAAATATTCCAACCATCATCCATAAACTGAAACATGCTCCAATAATGCTCCAAGAATCCATAAGAAACTATCCATTTGTACAATGCTAACAGCGGCTGCATAATTAGATCAAAAACCACAAAACTAACATGTTGATGACAACGTCAATTTAACACTTGTCTGCGCTAAAATAACCTTTGTCAGCGTTAGACAAATAAAGTGGAAAATCTATTTTTGTACAAAGACCAATAACAAATGCATATCCTGTACATACTTTTACAATAAGTTCCCAAAACACATATTAAGTAACATTGATCATTCCAATACTTGTTACCAAGTATTGAAATCTTCCAGTATCAAAAGGTTTAGTTAATAAATCAGCCACATTTTCCTCTGTGTCAACCCTATCTGGTTGTATTAAACCTTTTTAAAAACAATCTCTTATAAAATGATGTCTAATTTCTATATGTTTTGTTTTAGAGTAATGTACACGATTTTTAAAAATGAATAAAGTACTGTTATTGTCTACAAAAATCATGGTATGCATGAAATTATACCCATAATCTAACAACTGGTTCTGAATCCATAAGACTTGTCCACAACAAGCAGCTGCAACAACATACTCTGCTTCAGTTGTAGAATTGGCCACCACTGTTTGTTTCTTGCATTGCCAAGATATCAATCTACTCCCAAGAAATTGGAATCCACCAGTTGTGGATTTTCTATCAAATTTGTCACCACCATAATCACTGTCAGCTCCAAGGGAGAATCTTTTTGATACCATAATCCCAATGTAGGATAGCACCTAAGATACCTAAAAATCCTCTTGATATCATAAAGATGACACTCTTTGAGAGTCACTTGATGGCGTGCACATGCACACACAACAAACATAATATCAGGTCTTGAAGATGTGAGATACATCAATAAACCAATCATTGACCTATAATGCCTGACATCCACCTCTTTTCCATCTCCAACCTTTCCCCAAGGGTGTTCCTTATCCATGGGTGTGCTAGCCCGTTTCTCATGTGGAGAAAAGCCAAACTTCTTCAAGATTTCTGCTACATATTTGTCTCGAGAGATGAAAATACCATCTTCTTTCTACTTAACTTGTAACCCTAGAAAGAAGTTCATCTCCCCCATTTCACTCATCTTGAATTTGTCTGTCATGAGTTTGGAAAAGTCTTCACTCATCTTTGGACAAGAAGAGCCAAAGATGATATCATCCACATAGACATGTACAAGTAAGAAATCCTTACAAGTCTTCTTTGTAAACAAAGTCTGATCTATGGTGCCTCTTTTGAATCCATTTTCCACCAGATAGGTGGACAATGTGCCATACCATGCTCTTGGGGCTTGATGAATTCCATACATAGCTTTCTTCACTCTATACACCTTGTCTGGATGTTCTGAATCTTCAAAGCCAGGAGGCTGCATTACATAAACCTTCTCTACAATTGTGCCATAAAGAAAAGCACTCATCACATCCATTTGATAGACTGTAAATCCCATGCAAGAAGCATAGGCTATCCCTTACTCTTGTGTATAGCCTTGATCAACTAATCATGCCTTGTTTCTGACCACAATTCCTCTCTCATCCTTTTTGTTTCTAAGAACCCATCTTGTCCCAATAGGTCTGACATGTCTGGGACAATCAACTAACTCCCAAACATCCTGAATGGAAAATTGGTGAAGCTCATCTTGGATTGCTTCCACCCAACTTGGTTCTTTGAGAGCATCAAAAATCTTCTTAGGTTCCTGTTGTGACAGAAAACAGGCAAACAAACATGCTTGAACAAGAGGGGTATCAACCTTCTTGTGAATATTGGCAATAAATCCTCCATGATTCTGATGAGACCTTCTAGTTTGTACAGGAGTCATCACATCACCAAAAACACGTTCTCAAAACGCAAATTGTTGGTGATAAGAGTGCCTTTACCAGTGATAGTTCCATATCCTCCTCCAATGTACACTTTGTCACCATCTTTAATAGGAGTGAAGTTTGTTATGTAGTCTTCCTTCCCTGTTATGTGCCTATAGCATCCACTATCCCAATAGCCATAATCATTAACCTGCTTTTGAATGCCCTGCACATAAAGATAACAAATTAGTTTTCTTTGGGAGCCCAAGCCTGAGCAGACTTGGATTCATTTGGTTGTTCAACAAGAACAAACTTACTCCTTATGACAACCCCTTGTTTATCCCCTTTTGGATTAAACACCCAGTTAACCTCAATTGGTTTAGTTATGACCTTTGAAATATACTGAAATCTGTTACAGGTCATAGAAATCCCATCTGAATTAGGGTTTTGAACTTGTTTAGGTCTCCAAAATAAGCTAGAAGAAGCTTTAGACCCCTTTCCCTTTGGTTGCAAATATTTGGCATTACCTGGTCTAGCAGTATTAAAAACATTCCTGTCAACGTTCAATTTATTCTTGTCAACGCTAAATTTACCCTTATCAGCGTTGAACCTAGGGTTTGCTACAGGAACCCATTGTCTGTTAGACCAGGTATTGGTTTTCTGAAAAGGTCTTTATCCATAAGTATTAGACCCTTTAGTAAAGAATGGGGCTGGTCTAGTGACTTGTGGACTTTGCTGGACAAAGGGTTTGGGTTTGACCATGGTTGACTTTCTATCAGCGTTGACCTTTGAAGCGTTGACACACTTATAAGCTAAATGTGAAAAACTTCCACAAGTATAACAGGCTTTTCTAGACATAACTCTAGGTCTAGATTAAAAGAAACATGTCCCATTATCACTAACTTGAATTTTTGGTGACCTAGGTTTTCTATACATTTTTTGTATATTTTGTGACAATCTAACATTTTCAGGTAGTGAAATATTTTCTCGTATAATATTTTGAAACTTATTTTTGTGTTGGTTGACGAACTCACAATTTACGGATTTAAATTTGGGCTTACGTGCATAATTTGGCGTCTTGTACGACTAAACCAGAAACCTTAGGATTACGTATTTACGTTTTTGAACTCCGTTTTTGATGAGACAATTTTTATTGGATTCGTTTTGTGACGGTGATTCATAATTTATAAAAACATTTTTCGTAAAACGACCCGAGGGCACGCAAATCAAGAAAATTAGAATCAAGAAATACCCGTAAACTAGTGAGATGGGACAAAACACATTGTCCCACCCCACTAGCTTAATGGGACGGCACACTTGACACCACAACACTAATGTGGCATCAAGTTTAGCTTTCACATTACATGTGTAAGCCATGCTTACATGTTAAGCTAACTTTTCCCACTTAACACCAAAACTAGCTACTTGTTTTCATTCCATCATTCTCACATGCAAAACCAACATCAAACTCTCTCAAACTCTCCCTTGTGCCGTCCTAAATAAACCAACAAACACCCCATTTAATTTCTTTTAGCCATGAACAACATGTTTACTAGCTCTATTAAGGAGTATTCTTGAAGCCTTGCTCATTTGGTGGCCATATTAACATCTTTGGAGGTGATTTGCTTGTGTCCTAGGGCTGATTTTCCAACCTATGTTCTTGATATTTGATGGTCTTGGAGATACTTGTTGTGTTCATCAAGTTCTTGTCTTCCTGAAACAAGAAATCCACTTGGATTGGTAAAGAAGATCATCCTCTCCATTTTTCTCTTGTTATTTTGTAAACAAAAAATGTATTTTCTTTCATTTTGTATATGTATATGATGTATATATGATGATAAAAATGTTGTGTGGGGATCAAGTGTTGATAAATATGCTTAAAAATGATGATAACTATAAGAAATGAAGCTAAAATCTTGATTATTTAGTTGGCTGTATAAAAACAGTAGATAACTAAAAGATGAACTGATAAAATTGCATGGTTTGATCCATTTACAGTAAGTAGAAGATGTTATACACATGTGAGAGTTGGCCATGCAATGGAATCAAAATAATGAGTGAGATATGATCAAAACAAGTTAGGTGGTCTAATCTGAATAAGCAGTTTTGTAGGGACTGTTAAGGCAAGTTAAACTCAAAATGGGCAGTAGATATAACTAAGTTAAATGTATCACATAATATGAAGATCATGCCATCCAAAAATGAGCTTCTAATTCATTATAGAACTCTAGATATGTTAAAAATGGTGAACATGAAGTTAAAGATAAGATTTTTGGAAATAATGTTTATTAATATTATATAAGCACTCACATTATAATGTATAAAATGTAAAAATATAAACCCACTAACTTATAAAACTTATTTATATAAATTTATAAAAGGTTAATTAAATGGGTAAATTATATAAATGGTGGTAAAATAATATTTATAAGTAATAAAAACTATAAACTTGATTTTTACGACTTTTTTGGCTATCGCCGTAAAATTAACGTTTTTCGCCAAATAAAACTTAGACGACCAAACCCTTCTAATGTAAAGTTTATAAAAGTCATATACTGATGTATAGGTAACTAAGACAAGTAAAAACCGATAAAACCCGAACTATAAGAAATACGGACATTTACGAGCTAACTAAACATATTGGACTAATAAATGGACTAAATAAGATAAAAACTTGTAAAAAGAACTTATTGGGCTTAACCCATTTGGGCCCAACATGAAAAGTATATATACTGATAATATAGGTATAAAAGGGATAAAAACAAGTTAAAGAACTTATAAAAGACTTAATGGACTTAAAATAGGTAAAATAGGTAAAACTAGCGTTACCAAGACGTAAACACTAAAATGAGTAAACAAGGATGTATAAACCCACTTGATCATCATCATATGTACAAAATCATCATATGTATATTGTTATTTTGATAAAAGTCATTGGACCGAGTCTAAGACCGATTATTATTTATATAGGTTTCCGTGACCGAAGCACGCCCGTAGACGATAATCCGCCTTTCATTAACAACGTGAGTTCATAGCCTCGCACTCTTTTAAATGTTTTATAAAATGATTTGTAAACCCGCGAGGGAGATAACATGCTAGATTTTATAAAAATAGAACACAAGTAGTCCCGATTGTATGCTTAATGATATGGACCCGAATGATGCTATGACCCTATATACGAGACTAAAAGGATTATTAGTAGTTAGGTTATGTCACTTAAAGTCCCATTAGCATGAATTGAAAACTACCGGGATTTGGTAGACGCTTATGCATTTGATAGTACTATTTGGGGACGATCACCCTAGTTCGCGCCTTGACGGTTGATCCCCGTCGTACCACATTGATTGGTAAGCGAATTTATGTATGAGAAGATTCTATAGCGTGATTTTTGTGACGACACGCTAACTTAGATGGGCAAACTGTTTGTCGGGTTCGCGGCCCGCTGTTTTCATAGTAAGGTAACAATGTCATGCGTCTAATAATAATCCTATACAACGTATGCTATAAAACGTATGTAATCCAAATAAAAATGTATCCTATATATGATAACGACGCTATTAACGATGAATATATTACCTATCATGGTAATATAGAGACTACGGTCTCATGGACGGTTTAAGATGTATGCTTGATATATATTGCCTGACTAGCAATAGGAGGACTTACTTCCGATATTATACTTGTGTTCTGATTTTAAATGATTGTTTTATATAACGGTTTTTATTAAACTCTATGAATTCACTCGGCATTCGCTGATATGATTTTTGCATGTTTTTATCTCAGGTGCTTGAAGGTAATCCGGATAGAGATCGACTCTGATGGCCCACATAATATTAAAAATGTTCATTCGATCTATGTTTTGTAAATTTAATGACCTGTATAATTTGGGACCTGTTGTACGCTTTTGAAACTTTTTATCGAATGAATGTTTGTTAAACCTTGTACAACCCTTTTTATGTGTTGTCTATGATTGGAGTTATTGTGCTATCCCGTAACACTCTGAAAGACCCTTCCGCTGTACCGATACGAAAAATGAGAGTGTTACATTTTGGTACCAGAGCTCTCGTTGTAGAGAACAAAAGATTTTAAAAACCAAGGTTTTGAACAAAACTTTTCAAAATCTTTTGACAATGAACATTTAAGAAAATATTTGAAAAATCTTTTGACTATAACGGTGCCAGAGATCTCCGACTTTACCAACAAGCCCTATTGAGAAGATATATATTTTGATATATATAATTTAATTTATATATATGTATATATCGCGATTTCATTACGTAATTGTTTAACTAGTATGTTATCTTAATACGAGATATATATATAAATGCAGATTGTCATGGCTGACCCTAATATTCCTGTAGAAAACCATGCTATTCCCGAACCTAATATAGAAGATGATCCTTATTTAGACTTATTCGATTATGATATAGATGATGAGGAGGAACCATTTGAGGATCCCGAGCCCGAGTTAGGACTAGGAGATCACATTGCCCCTCAGGTTGACTTAGTAGAGAATGATATTGAGAATGTGGAGATTGAGAATGTGGATATTGAGAATGTGGAGATTGAGAATGTGGATATTGAGAATGTGGAGATTGAGAATGCTGATATTGAGAACGATGATGAGATTGGGTTAGATGATTTAGATGACGAGATTGACGACGAGGATGTCGAGGAGGATGTAGGTATAGATATTGAGGTTGATGACGATGAGGAAGCCGAGCTTATTTATCCGTATGATGTTCCAGAGGGCGAGCCTTTGCCCCCACCAGTTTGTTTGTCTGATTCTGAGGATGAGTTACCTAGGGATGAAATGTCTGAATCGTCTGAATCTGATTCTGAATCAGAGGAGGATGAGGATGACGATGCACCTGACAGTACTGATGGTATTGCTACTCGTAGACGTGAGATAGGAGAGTCGTCTAGTACTCGAGAGGCTACTCATATTGATGGTCTTGCACCATGGGCCTTGAGACGTGATCTAGATGCTTCCCGTGTTAGAAGTTGTATGACAGAGGTTGGATTAGGTGTTGTTCAGACTCATGTTGCTTATTTGGAGTCGAAGACTAAGGTTGGCGAGAAAGAGTGAGAATTGCTTAGTTTGGATTTGAGTGATGTAGAACGTGGTTTGAATGAGGCTTTTAGGAGGTTATCGGTGTTGGAAAGTGGTGAGTATGCTGAAATGAAGAGAAAGGTGAACTCTATGGAAATTCAGTTGAGTGTGGCTCGTGCGATGCGTGAGAAAGCCGAAAAGGAGTTGAATATATCCGTGGGATGGAACAGTAGATTTTATGCTGGCATGGTTGAAAGAGGAGTAATCCGTAAGCGCCCAGCTGAAGATGTGTCTAGTGATCGTCCGGCAAAGATCCAGAAGACGATGGATGATGGACCATCTAGCGGTTCTCAGTAGACCAGTCTGTGTTTAGTAGTGACCTTTATATCTTTTGTGCTTTTGTAGCTTTGACTGAACCGACTTGTTAGTAATAGACTTGGCACGAATTTTGAGTGTATATAGTGCTAGAACTTTGATATGGGATGTACTAAGACAATACTTTTGTTTTAGATCGAATGAAATATGTATCTTGTCTTGAATTCCATATTGTGCCTTATTTGTACCTTGATTATGAATTCGATCCATATTATATGAATCCTTGTTGGATGAATGCTTAATACTTTAAAATTGTTAAATTATAGAACCATGTCGCCCAAGAAGGATATGACTGAGGATGATGTACGTAGGATTATTACAGAGCAAGTTACCGCATCTATGACTGAATTTATGGCAAATGCTAGTAATGAAGCTGGCGGTAGTGGAGCTGGCGGTAGTGGAGCTGGCGGTAGTGGAATTGGCGGTACTAATGTGAATGTGAATGCTAATAATGTGAATGCTAATGCTGGAGGAAATGTAGGAGGACTTGGAACTAATGCATCTGAAGTTGGTGGATGTACTTATGTGACGTTCATGAAGTGTGAACTTCTACCTTTTAATGGAACTGAAGGTGCTGTAGGATTAAGCCAGTGGATTGAGAAGATTGAATCGGTGTTTAGGATTAGTAAGTGTAAGGAGGAAGATAAGGTGACTTTTGCTATGGCTACTCTTAAAGGTCGTGCGTTGACTTGGTGGAACGGGAGAATTGCTTTCATGGGTCTTGATGCTGCTAATGCTACTCCTTGGGCTGAAATTAAGAAGTGGATGACTTTGGAGTTTTGTCCTCGTAGTGTGATCATTAGGTTAGAACAGGAGTTGATTCATTTGAGAATGAAAGGTGTGGACATTGATAGTTACACGAATCGATTCCATGAGTTGGCCTTGCTATGTCCTCGATTGGTTGAACCCGAAGAGATCCGAATCGAGCAATATGTGAAAGGGTTGACCAGGAATATCCGGGGGGACGTGACATCATCGAAACCACTGACCATTGATGATGCTGTTCGAATGGCTTACCAACTCATTGGACAGATAATTCAGGATAAGGAAGATGTAGCCCGTGTTAGTGAGAAAAGAAAGGGAGACGGTGATCGTGTAGATAGAGGTGATAATAGGAAGAATTTCAATCGCCGTCAGAACAAGAGAAAGGGGAATGCAAATGCTCTTACCTACAACACACCACGCAACGATGATAGATGCCCTAAGTGTGGCAACAAGAGGCATGCTGGCGACTGCTGGAAGTGCCGAAATTGCGGAAAGCTTGGACACAAGGTTGAAAGGTGTAAGAAGGGAACCATTTGCTTCAACTGTAATGAAGAAGGTCATAGGAAATCGGAATGCCCCAAGTTGAAAGCGATTGTACCTGGAAGAAACCCCCAGGGTGGTATCTACCAACTTGGAACAATTGAGGTGAAGAAAGAGGATCCGAATGTCGTTACCGGTACGTTTTTACTCAACAATCATTATGCTGTTGCTTTATTCGATTCGGGTGCCGATAGGAGCTTTTTATCCACTAAATTTAGTGCCCTTATTGATATTGAACCTGTTGAGATAAGTACCAGTTACGAGGTGGAATTGGCTGATGGTAAATTACTGAAAACTAATAAGCTATTAGAAGGATGCTCTCTAAATCTCTTGAACCATTCCTTTCCGATTGATTTGATGTCGATAGAATTAGGTAGTTTTGATATTATTATTGGTATGGATTGGTTGTCGTTGAATAATGCTACTATTTTATGTGGAGAGAAGAAGGTTAAGATTCCTCTTAGGAATAGGACGTTAGTAATTAATGGTAGTCGAGGTGAATCCCGTTTGAAAATCGTTTCATGTATTAAAGTCCAAAAGTACATCAGGAACGGTTGTGAGTTATTCTTAGCTCAAGTGACCGGGAATGAGTCTAGGGAGAAACGATTGGAAGATGTACCTATTATTTGTGAATTTCCTGAGGTATTTCCTAAAGATTTACCCGGACTTCCACCGATAAGGCAAGTAGAGTTTCGAATCGATTTAATTCCTGGTGTTGCACCGGTGGCACGTGCGCCTTACCGATTAGCCCCTTCTGAATTAAAGGAGTTATCTGAGCAACTTAAGGAGTTGTCTGATAAAGGTTTTATTCGACCGAGCTCGTCGCCTTGGGGAGCTCCAGTCTTGTTCGTTAAGAAGAAGGATGGATCTTTTCGTATGTGCATTGATTATAGGGAACTGAATAAGTTGACAATTAAAAATCGATATCCTTTACCTAGGATTGATGATTTGTTTGATCAACTGCAAGGATCTAGTGTGTATTCTAAGATAGATTTGCGGTCAGGATATCACCAACTTCGCGTCGGTGAAGAAGATATTCCTATAACTGCATTTAGAACTCGTTATGGACACTATGAATTTCAAGTAATGCCATTTGGGTTAACTAACGCACCTGCGGTTTTCATGGATTTAATGAATCGAGTGTGCAAGCCCTACTTGGATAAATTTGTGATTGTGTTTATTGACGATATTCTAATCTATTCTAAGAATGAAGATGAACATAGAGAACATTTGAGGATTGTTTTGAATTTGTTGAAGGATGAAAGGTTGTATGCTAAGTTTTCGAAATGTGATTTCTGGTTAGATTCTGTGCAATTTCTTGGTCATGTGATTAACAGAGATGGAATTCATGTTGATCCTGCAAAGGTTGAAGCTATTAAGAATTGGTCTGCACCGACAACGCCAACGGAAGTGCGACAGTTCTTAGGATTGGCTGGCTATTATAGGCGATTCATTAAAGAATTTTCTTTAATAGCTAAACCCTTGACTAAGCTTACCCAGAAGAATAAACCTTTCGTTTGGGGAAGTGATGAAGATGGAGCATTTCAGACATTGAAGCAAAAATTATGTAATGCGCCAATCTTATCATTACCCGGCGGGATTGAAGATTTTGTAGTATATTGTGATGCATCTCTTAGAGGTTATGGAGCTGTTTTGATGCAGCGAGAGAAAGTGATAGCTTATGCTTCTAGGCAATTAAGGAAGAATGAGGAGAATTATGCTACTCATGATCTTGAGTTAGGAGCTGTAATCTTTGCTCTTAGGTTGTGGAGACATTATTTGTATGGCACCAAGTGTACGGTATTCACCTATCACAAAAGCCTACAGTATATTCTCGACCAGAAGGAATTGAACATGAGGCAACGAAGATGGATAGAGTTGTTAAGTTATTATGACTGTGATATAAAATATCACCCAGGAAAAGCCAATGTTGTTGCTGATGCGTTAAGTAGGAAAGATAGAGAGCCTATCAGGGTGCATTCTCTAGTCTTGACTGTGCACAATAATTTGCCTAAGCAAATTAGAAATGCGCAAATAGAAGCTTGTAAGAAGGAGAATTTTGTTAATGAAGGGTTCCGAGGAGAAGGAGATCCTTTAGAGGTTAGAGCTGATGGAGTGAAATGCTTAAGAGGTCGTATGTGGATACCTAAGTTTGGAGGCTTAAGAGATTTGATTATGTTAGAATCCCATAAATCTAAGTATTCCATTCATCCGGGATCTGATAAGATGTACCATGATTTGAAGAAGTTGTACTGGTGGTCGAATATGAAAGCTGACATAGCTATGTATGTTCTCCAATGCTTGACTTGTTCCAGAGTCAAAGCTGAACATCAAAAGCCATCAGGACTACTTCAACAACCAAAGATTCCTGAATGGAAGTGGGAGCGAATTACGATGGACTTTATCACCAAGCTTCCTAGAACATCATCTGGAAACAATTCGATTTGGGTTATTGTCGATAGACTGACCAAATCAGCACACTTCATTCCGGTTAAGGAGCAGTTCTCACTGGAGAAGCTGACTCGAATATACCTTGATAATGTTGTATGCAAGCATGGAGTGCCTGTATCGATCATTTCAGATCGAGATCCTAGATTCGCATCGAATTTTTGGAAATCTCTCCAAAGATCTTTGGGAAAGAATCTCGACATGAGCACTGCTTATCACCCCCAGACTGATGGGCAGAGTGAAAGGACGATACAAACACTGGAAGATATGTTGAGAGCTTGTGTGTTAGACTTTGGTAAGAATTGGGATAAACATTTGTCGTTAGCAGAGTTTTCGTATAACAATAGTTACCAAGGCTGCACCGTTTGAAGCTTTGTATGGTAGGAAGTGTAGATCTCCTGTATGTTGGAGTGAAGTTGGGGATACCCAGCTCACGGGACCGGAATTGATCCGGGAGACTACAGAGATGATAGTTCAGATTAAGAAGAGGTTGTTGACTGCCCGTAGTAGACAGAAAAGTTACGCGGATGTGCGGCGGAAGCCAATGGAGTTTGAAGTGGGTGACCGAGTAATGTTGAAAGTATCACCATGGAAAGGCGTTATAAGATTTGGAAAACGAGGGAAATTGAATCCCCGTTATATTGGACCCTTTAAGATTTTATCTAGAGTAGGTCCGGTGGCTTACAAACTAGAGTTACCCCCAGAACTTCATGGTGTTCACAACACATTCCATGTATCTAATCTGAAGAAATGTCTAGCAGTGAGTGATGAGAAAATTTCGTTAGGTAAGGTTCGAATAGATGGGAAGTTGCATTTTATCGAAGAGCCCATAGAAGTTATGGACCGTGAGGTAAAGCAACTGAAACAAAGTCGGATACCTATTGTCAAAATCCGATGGAATTCAAAGCATGGACCGGAGTATACTTGGGAACGAGAGGATGAAATGTGGAAGAAATATCCGCACCTCATCGATTTCAATAAGAAACGGACATCCAAATGAAATGGATCACGAGGACGTTGATCCCTTTTAGGAGGAAAAGCTGTGACAATCTAACATTTTCAGGTAGTGAAATATTTTCTCGTATAATATTTTGAAACTTATTTTTGTGTTGGTTGACGAATTCACAATTTACGGATTTAAATTTGGGCTTACGTGCATAATTTGGCGTCTTTTACGACTAAACCGGAAACCTTAGGATTACGTATTTACGTTTTTGAACTCCGTTTTTGATGAGATAATTTTTATTGGATTCGTTTTGTGACGGTGATTCATAATTTATAAAAACATTTTTCGTAAAACGACCCGAGGGCACGCAAATCGAGAAAATTAGAATCGAGAAATACCTGTAAACTTGTGAGATGGGACAAAACACATTGTCCCACCCCACTAGCTTAATGGGACAGCACACTTGACACCACAACACTAATGTGGCATCAAGTTTAGCTTACACATTACATGTGTAAGCCATGCTTACATGTTAAGCTAACTTTTCCCACTTAACACCAAAACTAGCTACTTGTTTTCATTCCATCATTCTCACATGCAGAACCAACATCAAACTCTCTCAAACTCTCCCTTGTGCCGTCCTAAATAAACCAACAAACACCCCATTTGATTTCTTCTAGCCATGAACAACATGTTTACTAGCTCTATTAAGGAGTATTCTTGAAGCCTTGCTCATTTGGTGGCCATATTAACATCTTTGGAGGTGATTTGCTTGTGTCCTATGGCTGATTTTCCAACCTATGTTCTTGATATTTGATGGTCTTGGAGATACTTGTTGTGTTCATCAAGTTCTTGTCTTCCTGAAACAAGAAATCCACTTGGATTGGTAAAGAAGATCATCCTCTCCATTTTTCTCTTGTTATTTTGTAAAGAACAAATGTATTTTCTTTCATTTTGTATATGTATATGATGTATATATGATGATAAAATTGTTTTGTGGGGATCAAGTGTTGATAAATATGCTTAAAAATGATGATAACTATAAGAAATGAAGCTAAAATCTTGATTATTTAGTTGGCTGTATAAAAACAGTAGATAACTAAAATATGAACTGATAAAATTGCATGGTTTGATCCATTTACAGTAAGTAGAAGATGTTATACACATGTGAGAGTTGTCCATGCAATGGAATCAAAATAATGAGTGAGATATGATCAAAACAAGTTAGGTGGTCTAATCTGAATAAGCAGTTTTGTAGGGACTGTTAAGGCAAGTTAAACTCAAAATGGGCAGTAGCTATATCTAAGTTAAATGTAGCACATAATATGAAGATCATGCCATCCAAAAATGAGCTTCTAATTCATTATAGAACTCTAGATATGTTAAAAATGGTGAACATGAAGTTAAAAATCAGATTTTTGGAAATAATGTTTATTAATATTATATAAGCACTCACATTATAATGTATAAAATATAAAAATATAAACCCACTAACTTATAAAACTTATTTATATAAATATATAAAAGGTTAATTAAATGGGTAAATTATATAAATGGTGGTAAAATAATATTTATAAGTAATAAAAACTATAAACTTGATTTTTACGACTTTTTCGGCTATCGCCGTAAAATTAACGTTTTTCGCCAAATAAAACTTAGACGACCAAACCCGTCTAATGTAAAGTTTATAAAAGTCATATACTGATGTATAGGTAACTAAGACAAGTAAAAACCGATAAAACCCGAACTATAAGAAATACGGACATTTACGAGCTAACTAAACATATTGGACTAATAAATGGAATAAATAAGATAAAAAATTGTAAAAATAACTTATTGGGCTTAACCTATTTGGGCCCAACATGAAAAGTATATATACTGATAATATAGGTATAAAAGGGATAAAAACAAGTTAAAGAACTTATAAAAGACTTAATGGACTTAAAATAGGTAAAATCGGTAAAACTAGTGAACTAGTAAAACGTTACCAAGACGTAAACACTAAAATGAGTAAATAAGGATGTATAAACCCACTTGATCATCATCATATGTACAAAATCATCATATGTATATTGTTATTTTGATAAAAGTCATTGGACAGAGTCTAAGACCGATTATTATTTATATAGGTTTCCGTGACCGAAGCACGCCCGTAGCGGATAATCCGCCTTTCATTAACAACGTGAGTTCATAGCCTCGCACTCTTTTAAATGTTTTATAAAATGATTTGTAAACCCGCGAGGGAGATAACATGCTAGATTTTATAAAAATAGAACACAAGTAGTCCCGATTGTATGCTTAATGATATGGACCCGAATGATGCTATGACCCTATATACGAGACTAAAAGGATTATTAGTAGTTAGGTTATGTCACTTAAAGTCCCATTAGCATGAACTGTGAACTACCGGGATTTTGTAGACGCTTATGCATTTGATAGTACTATTTGGGGACGATCACCCTAGTTCGCGCCTTGACGGTTGATCCCCGTCGTACCACATTGATTGGTAAGCAAATTTATGTATGAGAAGATTCTATAGCGTGATTTTTGTGACGACACGCTAACTTAGATGGGCAAACTGTTTGTCGGGTTCGCGGCCCGCTGTTTTCATAGTAAGGTAACAATGTCATGCGGCTAATAATAATCCTATACAACGTATGCTATAAAACGTATGTAATCCAAATAAAAATGTATCCTATATATGATAACGACGCTATTAACGATGAATATATTACCTATCATGGTAATATAGAGACTACGATCTCATGGACGGTTTAAGATGTATGCTTGATATATATTGCCTGACTAGCAATATGAGGACTTACTTCCGATATTATACTTGTGTTCTGATTTTAAATGATTGTTTTATATAATGGTTTTTATTAAACTCTATGAATTCACTCGGCATTCGCTGATATGATTTTTGCATGTTTTTATCTCAGGTGCTTGAAGGTAATCCGGATGGAGATCGACTCTGATGGCCCACATAATATTAAAAATGTTCATTCGATCTATGTTTTGTAAACTTAATGACCTGTATAATTTGGGACCTGTTGTACGCTTTTGAAACTTTTTATCGAATGAATGTTTGTTAAACCTTGTACAACCATTTTTATGTGTTGTCTATGATTAGAGTTATTGTGCTATCCCGTAACACTCTGAAAGACCCTTCCGCTGTACCAGTACGAAAAATGAGAGTGTTACATATTTAATACTAGGTTTTCTATCAACGTTTAAGCCAAGGTCAACAGTCTTGCCAGTAGTAGGATTGGTCACTTTTATGGGTGTTGACTCATTTGGGTTGTCACTAAGCATGCCACCTTTAACAAACAAAGTAGGGTTGGCTTTCTTCCATTGGTCTAAATATGTTAATTTCTGCTTGTATTCCTCTACTGGGGTAAGAACTCTAGGTGGAGGAATAAATTCCTCTTCTTGGAGTTCTGGAAAACCAGTCCAAGAAAGATCCTTTCTAAGGACACCATAAAAGTTCCCAGCATGTGGTGGAACACCAGCATACTCTTTCATCCCAATTCCACTCCTATCCCTAGAATCCCTTTGTTCACTAACACATTTTTCTAGGGTTTGAGAAGCTTCATCAAAATTTTGATTTTTAAGATCAACATTATCTTTATTTTTGATAGCCTCATCTAACTTAGCTTGTAAAACACCATTGGGCCTCTCCAAGATGTTCCTAACCTCAATACTGCCATTTAAATCTTGATTTAAAATATTGATTTGATCTTTCAGGTCAAACTCCATTTTCTTATATTCAACCACAGTCTTTTCAATTTGAGTAAGAGCAAGTTGATAATTAGATAACTTGCATCTTTCATTAACAACATCTGCTGTTATTTTTAAAACATCTTTGTTAAGCTTTTCAGTGTTTAGACGACAACCCTTACTACAAAATGCATCATCATATACCTCATTGTCTAATGAATATAAAGAATGTGCCATGAGAGCATAGTGAACATGCTCCTCTTCTTCCTTTTCTACAACTAAATCCTTGTTCTCTTCCTCATCATTGGCCAAAAAGCTCCAATCACAGCCAACACCATCTATGTCTTACATGTCAACCATAGCTTTTGTATCTTCAACCTTGACGATTTGGCTTGAAGGCTTTCCAACATCAGATCTTCTAGGAGATCTACACTCTCTCATAAAGTGACCCATTCTATGAAAATTGTAACACTCAACCTTGGATTTATGAAACCCAGCAGTGTCTTTAGCATTGAAAGTCATCTTTTTCCTGAACCTTCTATTCCATCTATTGACCCTTATGCTAGCAAGTGACATATTCCACTTTATTTCCATCTCTTCCAAGTGCTCATCACTAATTTGCTCAAGGTCCTCATATGTAATCACTGAACCATTGGGCAATGAAGCAATGTATGCACACACTGTATCTAGATCAATACCAGCAGGCTTAACTCTTGGAGAGTCAACATTGTATGTGTCAGCGTCTGGATGTGAGGTGCTAACAAAGCTTGATCCAACGTTGACACAAGGTGATCCAGTAACGGGGTGCATGTATGACTCCCTTTGATTAAATTGACCTTCACTATGTGAGAAAAATGCCATATTGCCATTGGTATACTTGCTTCCTTGATCCAAAAGTATCTCACTCTCTACAAGCCTCAGTTTATTGTAAACATCATCAAAGGTAGAACTTTTGTGAGTATTATTAGCAATCGTAGACCTTGCTTCAATCTTCCATGCATCACCAAGATTTTTAAGGAAAGTGGCGATGATATCAGCATCATGCACTGTTCCCATAAATGACAACTTGCTTGTAATGTCAAGATGTCTGCTTCTCACTTCATTTAGCTTTTCATTGGGAAGTGCTTTAAATAAAGCATACTCATGCAAGAGTTGCTTCTTTTTCTCTGAAGTAGTATCATCATTACCACCATAAGGAACTTGAAGGGCTGTCCAAAGATCATTTGTAGAATCATAGCCTCTATACTTGTGCTGATTGGCTTGTCCCAAAGAGAGTTTGAGGATGCTTAGGGTTTTCATGTCATTCATTCTCTTTGCTATGTCCTCAGCTGAGACAGCTCTCCCATCTTCAGGTTGTTCTTTTCGATCAGCTTCACTTGAGCCTGGAGTTTATCTTGCCAAGATAGCAGCTGCAATCTTGCCAGCCTTATTGAATGTGTTTCTATATTAAATAATTTCCCATAGGGTGTGGTCATGGATTTGAAGATACTGCTCAAAGTTAAACTTCCACAGCTCAAAGTTGTTTGGATCTAGCATGGGAATCTTGTTGTTAGGGCTTGAGGAGGAGCAGGTTAACTCAGGAGTAGACATGTTGTTTGAATTTTAGGGTTTCTTGAAAATTAGGGTTTTTGGCGATTTAGGGTTTTTGTGTTTTTTAGATCAAAGTTTCTCAACAAGCTCTGATACCACTTATTGATCCCAAACTTAGATCGATTTAGCTTGTGTAAACGAGATTAAATCAAGTTAAACACGTAGAGAAACTTTGTTGTATATGTTGCAATTTAAGTATTATGCGGAATTAATACTTAAACAAGAACACACAAACAAGTTAAACCAAACTTTCATTTTGATTGATTAATCTAACTTGCGTACAAGGAAAGTGTAAAACTTATTAAAACTTATATTGAAACAAAACCTAAAGGCCTCCTTTTATAGATTAAGGAACCTTGTACAAGAGTCTACGTATCAGTTATTTTAGGTAAAGATAAACATAAGAAATACATTGTTGATCATATCTTTACTAGAAACATACTAGAAACATAAAACGTGTAGACTAAGTCTTCTATCAGTGCTTGACTTCTTCTTATCAACGCTTGACTTCTTCCTGTCAATGCTTGTCCTGTCAACGCTTGATTGCTTCCTATCAACGTCCAAATTTCTCTTGTCAGCATCCAAGTGTCTTGGCCATATTTTATTCCCAACATGAACAACCAACACCCCTTTCCATGAAGGAAAGCGGTTTATATACCTAAGCCTTAGTGGGCTTAGGCCTTCAACCCATGGACAAGCACATGGTTTGGTTTGTTACTAACTTTGATACAATAAACTAACTACGAGCTAATTACATTTAATAATATTGTTGGAGTGACCGATACTTCTAATATACGTTAAAAACGTATTTCCAACAGTGTACGAGCCTTTGAAATCCTTAAGTGGAAACTTACCAAAGCTCCCATTCTTGTTGCTCCCAATTGGAACCTCCCCTTTGAGCTAATGTGTGATGTAAGTGATTACGCTATTGTGGCCGTTTTGGGGAAACCTCATGAAAAGTACTTCTTGCCTATCCACTATGCTAGGAATACAATGACCGAGGCTCAACTTAAGTATACCACATGAAAAGGAATTCCTTGCCGTGGTGTATGAATTTGAGAAATTCCGACCTTACCTCGTCTTGACCAAAAGCATAGTGTATACGGATCATTCGGCAATCAAGTACCTCTTGGCTAAAAAAGATGCAAAGCCGAGATTGCTTCGTTGGATTCTCTTCCTACAAGAATTTTATGTCACGATACTTGACAAAAAAGGAGCCGAGAATCTTGCGGCCGATCACCTCTCTCGTTTGGAAGATCCTCACCAAAGTGTGTACGAGAACAAGGAAATCACCGAAACGTTTCCTCTCGAGACACTTGGTGTAGTGAATTCTAAGAATGACTCATCCACCCCATGGTTTACGGACATAACAAATTACCATGCGGGCAACTTCATCATTAAGGGTATGACGACTCAACAAAAACGGAAATTCTTTCATGACGAAAAGTTCTACTTTTGGAACGACCCTTACCTATTTCGGACTTGTGTGGATCAAATTATTCGCCGTTGTGTTTTTGGCACCGAAGATTCTAATATCCTTAGAGCTTGTCACGAGGGACCCACGGGTGGTCACCATGGTGCTAATCTCACGGCAAAGAAGGTCTTTGATGCCGGATTCATTTGGCCTACTATTTACCGAGATGCACACGCACTTTTCAAGTCGTGTTACTAATAAGTGTGAAAACACTTGTCCTTTTACCACTTATTTCCAATAATAACAAGACCAAAACGTATATTTTATGTCGTAAAAGTCGGAATTATGCGTGGTTTGTGTTTTTATTATGTTTTAGGGCCAAATGATGAAAAAGGAAGAAAACACGGGCTTTCACGGGCTTTTATCGAAGAAAACGAGAAAAGACAAAGTCAAAAGATCAAGAGTGCAAAACGAACAGATGTCCAAGGCCTATTCTGAAGATTTATCGAAGAAAAAGTCTAAAGACGGAAGTTTAATGAAGTCGAAGAACTCATGTCTAATTATAGAAGAAGATTATAAGACGAGTTTAATTTATATCGACAAATCCCAAGACGACGTCGAGAAAGACAAACTAAATCTAGTCGAGACGAAAAGAAAGAAAGATGGAAGCACACATGCACTCCCCACTCCCTATATATACCCTCCTAATGACACATTAGGAGGGTGTTAGTTTTTTAGCTAGTTATTTTTCCTTTCTTTAGTTTTCATTTTAGAGAGAGAAAGTGTTTAACTTTCTCTCACTAAACTTCATCTTTTCTTTCAAGTTTAAGTTTTATTTTAATCTTTGTATTTGAGTTTGATTAATCAAAACTTCAATTTAAGCTTCTAATCTTCAATCTTTTTCTTCCTTTCTTGATTTTACTTTGATTTTGATCCGAAATTTGAATACAAAGTTCTTGATTTTGATGCTTTCGTGATTAGAAAGTTTATCTTTTAATCCTATATAAGTTTTTATACGATTAAGCTTAAGGCTTGTAATGCTTTTTGGCTAATTTAGTATTTAGCTTATTTACCTTTTTTTAGTTTTCTTTAAAAGTTCCATCCTTTAAAAGTTTCTTTTATAAATTTTGCATATTTAGCATTTCAAAAGCTTTCAAATTTATGCTTGATTTCTTTTGATTAATATTTGGATAAGTTCTTATTCGTGTGCTTATTGGAAGTGATTTTTGAGACTTCGGCTTATCTCCATTTTTGGATTATTTGGTGTTTCATCGCAAAGTGTGGGCTTTTACATATTCCGACAGTTTATTCGGACGGTTACATTGTATCACAATAACCATTTGGTAACTACTTTGCGATCAAAGCTTATTCATCCACCTTATTCCGATTGGGATTGCGATCGCTCATTTCGATCGCATATTCCGACAGGTCTTAAGGTTACTTTAAGACGAAACTCTGCCAAATTTTTGTTAGATGCATTCCGATAGAAAACCCTGGATTCCGATCTAAAACATTCCGATATTACACATTCCGACAGCTTTAAGATTGAGTATTCCGATAGCTTTGAACATTCCGACAAAATTGACCTTTTGTATTCCGATATTGGACATTCCGATAGGGGTTATTCCAATAGAATTCAGTGTGCAATATTCCGATACTTTTGTGCTTATTCCGATGGATTTAGTTTTGAAACTTTCCGATACCAACATTCTGATGGTGTATTCTGATGGATTGAGTTTTAAGTTCTAAATTTACTTGTTATGTTTTTAATCATTTACGTTTTAATTTCAAAAAATTGCACGCTTCCCGAAATCTCTATTTTTACCAAGTTTTTTCTAGTAATTTTTAGTTTAATTTTTAAAACTTTATTTTTACTCAACGACAGTTTTCATATTTGCTTTTAGTTTAAAATAGATAATCAACTAAACCATTTAATTTTCCACCAAGTACGACTGAGTCGCACTAATTAACGGTAATCAATTCGAAAATATTGGAACGAAATTATTTCAAACTTGGTGAAAACCATGTATTAAATGGCGCCGCTGCCGGCTCTTTTCGTTAAGATTAACGGTTTTTAGTGAGAGACGCATTGGATTTTGGGATCCGTTCATTTTTTAACGTTATTTTCTTGCTTCACTTTTCAAAAATCCTAAAAAATATAAAATTTTCAAAATTACAAAAAATAGAAAAACATAAAAAACCAAAAATATTTCTTGTCTATTTTTCTTTTCCTTTTGTAGGTGTGTATGCGTACTCGTGCTCGTAAGAAGAAAGTAGCTCAAGCCGAAGTCATTACTCCACCTATTGTCACCATGGACAATCAACCAATGATCGAGCTTTTGCAATCGCACGTAGAGGGCAACACCGATGCTATAGTTATACCTGAGATTGGAGCCAACAATTTTGATCTCAAATCCGTATTTATTCTAATGGTCTCTGCTCAACCTTTCTTGGGCCGTTCGCTTGATGATCCTCATGACCATATAAAAAGGTTCCTTCAACTCACTAATACGGTTAAGTATAATGGGGTTTCACAAGAAGTGATTCGCTTGAAACTTTTTCCTTTCTCTTTAGAAGGACAAGCCCGGAATTGGCTTGATAAGCAACCGCCACAAAGTATTATTACGTGGACAGATTTAGAGACAAAGTTCATCAACTACTTTTCCCCACCCTCACGTACTACCGCTTTGCGGAATGAAATCATTACTTTTGAACAAAAGTACGGTGAGACATTTAGTGAATCTTGGGAGCGTTTTAAGGAACTTTTAAGAAAGTGTCCACAACATGGTTTAACAAAAGTACATCAAATCAATTCTTTTTACAATGGTTTAAGCATGAATGACCAAGATTCACTAAATAGTGCCTTGGGGGGGTAATATTTTGGTTTAGTCTTCTAATGCTGCATGGGAAATTATTGAGAATAAGTCTAGAGTGAAAACCAAAAGTGTTCGGACTAATGTGGCTAGTTCTTGTACTTGTGACGCCGACAAGAGAATTGATAAGCTTACTTCGCTTGTGGAATCGCCTGCTTTACAAACCGCCAACAATGCCAAACAAATCACTGCCCAAGCTAATGCTTTGAGTCAATCATGTGAAATATGCGGGGGATCTCACTCATACACCGATTGTCCTTCGACTCATGACAATCCGAAAAATGTGTATGCCGCCAACGGTAACTTTGCTACGGGAGGCTATCAAGAACGTCCTCAAGGTGACCGCAATTTGCTCAGCTATCTCTCAAACAACTTTCTTTCACCACCCGGTTTTCCCCCAGAAAATCCAAACAACCTCAATCGCAACAATCAAAACCAACCTCGTGCTCCAAATCAATATCAAACCCAAAGAACCCCATATCCACTTCAAAGAAACAACCAAGTTTACCAACAACCCGCTTATCAACCACCTGCCTACTATGCTCCTCCTCCCAACCAACCTACCGTATTTAATCACGAGGTTGAAACTTACATGAGGAATAATGATGCGACAGTGCATAATCTTCAGCGGGAAATGGCCAACATGAAAGCAGATATAGTGAAACAAGGGAATGATCTTCGAGCCGATATGCGAAACTCTTTGGCAAGTCAAACAAAAGACTTAAGGAACATGATGGCTAGTTTCTTCCCAAGTAATCAAGCCTCTAGTTCGGGTTCTCTTCCGAGTAACACCGTTGCTAATCCAAGAGGGGAGATGAAAGCAATCACCACTCGAAGTGGAAAAGGTTTAC
The DNA here is from genome assembly GCA_025667525.1 of Glebionis coronaria. Taxonomy (NCBI): domain Eukaryota; kingdom Viridiplantae; phylum Streptophyta; class Magnoliopsida; order Asterales; family Asteraceae; genus Glebionis; species Glebionis coronaria. The sequence continues at coordinate 89,422 of JANFOE010001741.1, forward strand.
AGGAACCCGAGCTTCCTACAGCTACACCGGTGATTGTGACAAAGGAAAACGAGTCTCCTTCTCCGCTTCCTCCACCTTTTATTTCTCCAACACCTCTAACTTCTACTTCTACAATTCCACCACCTTCTACTTCCACTCCTCCACCACCCAAGGATGTGAGTGAGAATTCCATTCCAAAGCCTTCATCTCAACCCAATATATCTTATCCTTCAAGGTTGAGGAAAGAGAAATTGAAGAACAAGGATGATATTCAGGTTTCTAACTTTCTTAAAATGTTTAAACAACTGAATTTCAATATCTCCTTTGTTGAGGCTCTCGCTCACATGCCAAAGTATGCCAAAATGTTTAAAGATATTCTCAGTGATAAGGAGAAACTCCTCGATACCGCTCAGACCCAACTTAATGAGAATTGCTCCGCAGTGCTCTTAAGGAAATTACCAACCAAACTTGGTGATTCGGGTTGTTTCTTGATTCCTTGCAACTTCCCTGGGGTAGAGAATTGTATGGACCTAGCCGATCTAGGTGCTAGTATAAACTTAATGCCTTTAAGCGTTTGGAAACAATTATCTCTACCCGAGCTAGTCCCCACACGAATGACTTTGGAATTAGCTAACCGTACGGTTGCCTATCCGGTGGGGATAGCCGAAGACGTCTTCGTCGGTGTCGAGAAATTCACCTTTCCGGCGGATTTCGTTGTCGTTGACTACGAGATGGACCCCCGTGTTCCATTAATCGTTGGACGTCCATTCCTGAGGACCGGTCGCACTCTCATTGATGTAGTCGCGGGCGAATTAATCATGAGATTTGGTGACGATAAAATCGTCTTCAACATGGGTAAACTTTCTAAGCAGCCTTCTGACAACGAGAGTTTTAATTTCATTGACGTTCTTGATGAGGCTTGTGAAGAACATTTCAAAGACTCTTGTAAAAGTGGTTCTTCTTCTCTACCCACTGTTGAGACCGTTGCCTCTATTGCTCCATCACTAACTCCATTTGGAGAAAGTGATTTCATTTTCAAAGACTTTGAAGCAACTTTGGGAGATGTGGACTTAAAATATGACGATTCTCCCTCCAATTGGGATGAAGACATTTGTACCATTGAGAAACTTCTCAATGAGGACCATATTTCTCCACCATCTCCTAAGGATATCTCTATCGATGATCCGAATTTGAAAATGTATTCCATCGAAAATCCTCCGGATTTAGAGCTTAAGGACCTACCGTCTCATCTCGAGTATGTTTTCCTTGATGACAACAAGAAGTCACCCGTGATCATCGCAAAGGACTTGAAAGAGGAAGAAAAAGCTCGACTTATCGCCGTGCTGAAGAATCACAAGCAAGCGATTGCTTGGAAGATCTCCGATATTCATGGAATTGATCCTCACTTTTGCACACATAAAATTCTCATGGAGGACGAATTTAAACCCACTATTCAAAGCCAAAGAAGGGTGAATCCCAAGATCCATGACGTTATCAAAAAAGAGGTTATCAAACTTCTTGATGCGGGAATGGTCTACCCTATCTCGGATTCACCATGGGTTAGTCCCGTCCATTGTGTGCCTAAGAAAGGCGGAATTACCGTTGTGCCCAACGAAAACAACGAGTTGATCCCTACTCGTCTCATTATAGGGTTGAGAGTTTGTATAGACTATCGCAAACTCAATGATGCTACGAGAAAGGATCATTTTCCCCTTCCTTTCATGGACCAAATGCTTGAACGTCTAGCGGGTAATGACTATTACTGCTTTTTAGACGGTTTCTCCGGGTATTTTCAAATTCCCATTGATCCTAAAGACCAAGAGGAAACCACATTCTCTTGTCCTTATGGAACATTTGCTTACAAACGAATGCCTTTCGGCTTATGCAATGCTCCTCGGACGTTCCAAATGTGTATGATGGCTATCTTCCATGACATGGTTGAAGAAACTATGGAAGTCTTCATGGATTATTTCTCGGTCTATGGTGATTCTCTCTCTCATTGCATTCCCAATTTGGAACGCATGCTTAAGCGGTGTGAAGATACCCGCCTTGTTCTAAATTGGGAAAAATGCCATTTCATGGTAAAAGAAGGCATTGTGCTTGGACATAAAATCTTAAAAGCTAGTCTCGAAGTGGACTGTGCTAAAGTGGATGTCATAGCCAAATTACCTCCACCTTCAACCATGAAGGGTATGAGAAGTTTTCTTGGTCATGCGGGCTTCTATCGTCGTTTCATTCAGGATTTTTCTAAAATCGCTCGCCCGATGACCCACCTCTTGGAAAAAGATACTCCCTTTATCTTTTCTAAAGAGTGTCTTGAATCCTTCAATCTTCTTAAGGACAAGCTAACTAAGGCACCGGTCTTGGTTACCCCTAATTTGGAGCTACCTTTTGAATTGATGTGTGATGCTAGCGACTTTGCCATTGGAGCGGTTTTGGGCCAAAGAGTGAATAAACACTTCCAACCAATCCATTATTCTAGCAAGACAATGACGGGGGCTCAATTGCATTATACCACTACCGAAAAAGAGCTTTTAGCTGTAGTGTATGCCTTTGATAAATTCCGCCCCTATCTTGTTCTTTCCACCACTATCGTGTACACCGATCATTCCGCGTTGAAGTACTTGTTGACTAAACAAGAGTCTAAGCCAAGACTTCTTCGTTGGGTTTTGCTCCTTCAAGAATTCACCATTGAAATTCATGACAAGAAGGGAGCCGAGAACCTAGCCGCAGATCATCTAAGTAGACTTGAGGATCCTTAACAAGGGGATCATCCGAACCAAGAGATCAATGACTCTTTTCCCCTTGAGACCTTAATGTCTATCAATTCCAATCTTGATGACACCCCGTGGATTGCGGACATTGCAAACTACTTAGCGGGTGGAATTCTCAAGGAAGGGTTAACGTCCCAACAAAAGAAAAAGTTATTTAAAGACATTGAACACTATTTTTGGGACGACCCTTACCTTTTAAAACAATGTGCAGATCTTGTCATTCGTCGATGTGTTGATGGGCCGGTAGCTTTACAAATCCTTGATGCTTGCCATAAAGGACACACCGGTGGTCACTTTGGTCCCAATTACACCGCGAAGAAAGTATTCGACTCTGGATTTTATTGGCCCACCATTTATCATGATGCTCATGAAATGGTTAAACGTTGTGATGCTTGCCAAAGACAAGGCAAGATAACAAATAAAGATGAGATGCCTCAAAATTTCATTCAAGAATGTGAAATCTTTGATTTATGGGGCATCGACTTTATGGGGCCATTTCCATCATCTAAAGGGAACAAGTACATCCTAGTAGCCGTTGACTACGTTTCCAAATGGGTTGAAGCTAAGGCTCTCCCTATGAACGATGCGAGGGTGGTTGTGAACTTTTTAAAGCAGCTCTTTGCTCGATTCGGTGTTCCTCGTGCTATAATCAGTGACCGCGGGACTCATTTTTGCAATGATCAATTCGCAAGAGTCATGGCTAAGTACGGTGTCAATCACCGTCTTTCCACCGCTTATCATACCCAAACAAATGGGCAAGCCGAGATATCTAACCGCGGATTGAAGCGAATTCTGGAGCGTACTGTGGGAGAGCATCGTGCCTCTTGGGCCGATAAATTAGATGATGCTTTGTGAGCTTTCCGTACCGCTTATAAGACCCTGATTGGTTGTACACCTTATCGTCTTGTGTACGGGAAAGCATGCCACATCCCTATCGAGCTATAACATAAGGCATACTGGGCCTTGAAGTGGGCTAACTTCGATATCAACAAAGCCGGCGATCTTCGTAAGATTCAACTCAACGAGCTCAACGAACTAAGGAATGAAGCTTATGAGAACTCATTGATCTACAAGGAGAAGACGAAGATCATCCATGATTCAAGGATTAAGAACCGGGAGTTACACGTTGGTGTTCAAGTTTTACTCTTTAACTCTCGGTTGAAGATCTTCTCGGGCAAGCTGAAGAGCCGTTGGTCTGGTCCATTCACTGTCGCCAAAGTCTTTCCATATGGCACCATTGAGCTTTCTTAGCCAAATGGTCCAAGTTTTAAAGTGAATGGCCAGCGTGTGAAGTTGTACTTTGGTGAGGAAATCTCTCATGAGATGATTCCATCCCTCACCACGTTTCCCTTGAATTAGTTCTGGGTCGAGTCAGGCTCGTGACTCGGTTAACAAAAACAAGCGCTTCTCGGGAGGCAACCCGTTGATCTATCCTTTACCGTTTTCATAATAAGTGTAGGGGGAGCCCCGTATGTGTTTGTTGTCTTGTTTCTTCTTCTATGCAGGGATTAAAGCTTCAAAGATCCATTCTCGATGACTTTTGACGAACCGTGATCCCGTGCACCCGTCTTCGCGGTTCTATCCTAAACTGTCGTGATTCAATATTTCATATCTTATATGTTCACATTGAAATCTCTATAGTTGTCCTTTCCTTAGCAAGATTTAAACAAAGTGCACAATGTCATAAGTGTAGCGGAGTTTACTCCCACATACTTAAACATTGAGAACAATGTTTATATTAAGTGTAGGAGGACTTCTATCGAAGTAAGTGGGCTTTTCCATGAATTTGTTCATTTTAACCGGAAAATTTGGTTTTTCGACATTTTTAAAAATTTTTAATCTATTTTGGCCTAGTAGCATAGTAGTATTTTCCTTTGTTATCGTTATTTACTTTCTTTGCTAGAATAAATTTTTAATAAAGTGGTTTTAAGATTTTTCAATGTCGTGAATATTTTGACTCAACCCGAGTTTACTTATCTAAGTTTACTCTATCTAGTATCCTTAGCGTGTTTAAGTCATGTTTTGCTAGGCTTTTATATAGGGAACATTAAAACGCGCAAGTCTTAACTCTCACGGGTTAAGAACAAAAACTTTTCGCAAGTTCCTATAATTGATCCTAGAAAGTCATTTATCAAGGGAACTTTAAAATTTGAATTCTAAACTTGAAAGAGTCTAAGAAGTTGCAAGATCCTATAGATGAGTTGAAAACCCAAAACTTTGATTTAATTGGCTAAGCATCCACGAGTCTCATTCCTTGAGATTTTAAATAGTGGAGAACGAGAGATGATAGAGTCAATTATAAGTTTGGTATTCTTTCGTGAATTTATGTGAGTTGATTATAAGCTTTTTCTCCCATCGCTTGCTAATAATTTTTTCTGCAATAAATAAGGTTGTACGATTTGAAAAGTTACTTAGATTCTAGCACAAGATCGTTTAAAAGTTGCTCTGTATTAATTAGAGTTCATAGCCAAGGCATAACTTATTAAAGCGGGATGCGAAGATTGGCGAGTAAAAAAAGGTCCTAACAAGACATGAGGGCTACATTTTGTTGCTAAAGATCCAAAAGTGATGTGAAGAATCATTTATCAAAAATCAATATGAAGGACCGAGACACACGACGAAAAGCAAATACTCCCCAAAAGATCATGGAGAGGTCTGTCCAAAAAGGCCCTAACAAGGTATGAGGATAGATAGATCCAAGTCCTAAAAGGAGACGGATCGTTGTATATCAAAGTCCAAAATAAAGATTGGAGAAAAATGTAGAAGTCGTGGTCCAAATATGAAGAATCTTTCAAAACCTTCAAGTGAAGAAATTCCTATTATGAAGAGAAGACCATAATTTCAAGAACGTCTCTAAAAGATTTGAAGTATGAAGTCGCTGCCAAATATCGGTCCGAGAAAGGTCTCAAATCATGAAACGAGTTATGCCAAGATATGAACTTTATGAGGTCCCGAGAAGCAGTTTTAAAAGATTTTGTCCTTTAGCTAAATATTGATTAAATCGTCCCACTTTATTTTTAGCCTAAATAACTATCTAAATAAGTCAAACAATGCATCATCATGATCATGTAAGACAATATTAATATATTAGAGATACACCTAGGAATAAGGGAGTCTAAGTAAATAATTGGCCCACATGAATTCGTGTTAGTTTGCTAACTTATAATAACAATGATCTTGTTTTTAAGCCTGGTTTGGGGAACATGAAACTTGAGGATGATAAACATTCATGACTGCCAAAACCCCAACGTAAGTCTTTGATTTCTTTAATTGTTTTTATCTTTTTATTTTCCTTAACATTTAGTATTTAATAAAGGCCAAGGTGGGTTATTTATGATGGAAAATGTAAACCGTGCTTTAAAACTAATGCAATGCATGAGGGAATTGCAATGGTTAAGTGTAGGGGATTTAATAAGTGTGAAAACACTTATCCTTTTACCACTTAGTTCCAATAATAACAAGACCAAAACGTACATTTTATGTCGTAAAAGTCGGAATTATGCGTGGTTTGTGTCGAGATGAAAAGAAAGAAAGATGGAAGCACACATGCACTCCTCACTCCCTATATATACCTTCCTAATGACACATTAGGAGGGTGTTAGTTTTTTAGCTAGTTATTTTTCCTTTCTTTAGTTTTCATTTTAGAGAGAGAAAGTGTTTAACTTTCTCTCACTAAACTTCATCTTTTCATTCAAGTTTAAGTTTTATTTTAATCTTTGTATTTGAGTCTGATTAATCAAAAGTTCAATTTAAGCTTCTAATCTTCAATCTTTTTCTTTCTTTCTTGATTTTACTTTGATTTTGATCCGAAATTTTAATACAAAGTTCTTGATTTTGATGCTTTCGTGATTAGAAAGTTTATCTTTTTAATCCTATATAAGTTTTTATACGATTAAGCTTAAGGCTTGTTATGCTTTTTGGCTTATTTAGTATTTAGCTTATTTACCTTTTTTTTAGTTTTCTTTAAAAGTTTCATCCTTTAAAAGTTTCTTTTATAAAGTTTGCATATTTAGCATTTCAAAAGCTTCGAAATTTATGCTTGATTTTGTTTGATTAAGATTTGGATATGTTCTTATTCGTGTGCTTATTGGGAGTGATTTTTGAGACTTTGGCTTATCTCCATTTTCGGATTATTTGGTGTTTCATCGCAAAGTGTGGCCTGTTACATATTCCGATAGTTTATTCGGATGGTTACATTGTATCGCAATAACCATTTGGGTTCTACTTTGCGATCAAAGCTTTTTCATCCCCCCTTATTCTGATTGGGATTGCGATCGCTCATTACGATCGCATATTCCGACGGGTCTTAATGTTACTTTAAGACGAAACTCTGCCAAATTTTTGTTAGATGCATTCCGATAGAAAACCCTGGATTCCTATCTGAAACATTCCGATATTACACATTCCAACAGCTTTAAGATTGAGTATTCCGATTCTTTGAACATTCTGACAGAATTGACCCTTTGTATTCCGATATTGGACATTCCGATAGGGGTTCTTCCGATAAAATTCAGTCTGCAATATTCCGATACTTTTGTGCTTATTCTGATGGATTTAGTTTTTAAACTTTCCGATACCAACATTCCGATGGTGTATTCCGATGGATTGAGTTATAAGTTCTAAATTTACTTGTTAAGTTTTTAATCATTTACGTTTTAATTTCCAAAAATTGCACGCTTCCCGAAATCTCTATTTTTACCAAGTGTTTTTCTAGTAATTTTTAGTTTAATTTTTAAAGCTTTATTTTTACTCAAGGACAGTTTTCATATTTGCTTTTAGTTTAAAATAGATAATCAACCAAACCATTAAATTTTCCACCAAGAACGACTGAGTCGCACTAATTAACGGTAATCAATTCGAAAAGATTGGAAAGAAATTATTTCATACTTGGTGAAAACCATGTATTACTTACTCATGCCAACGTCAAGGAAAGGCCTCACAAAACGATGAAATGCTACAAAATATTATCCAAGTGTGTGAAATCTTTGACGTTTGGGAAATTGATTTTATGGGGCCGTTCCCATCATCTCGTGGTAATAAGTACATCCTTGTCGCCGTTGACTACCTATCCAAGTGGGTGGAAGCTAAGGCTTTGCCCACGAATGATGCTCATGTGGTAGTCAAGTTTTTGAAGCAATTGTTTTCTCAGTTTGGAACCCCTCGTGCCATCATAAGCGATCGTGGAACCCATTTTTGTAATGACCAATTCAAAAGGGTTCTAAAGAAATATGGGGTTACAAATTAGCTTTCTACGTTTTATCACCCACAAACGAGTGGGCAAGTCAAGGTTTCAAACCGAGCTTTGAAGAGGATCTTGGAGAGATCGATAGGAGAGAACCGACAATCGTGGTCGGATAAGTTAGACGATGCTTTATGGGCCTTTCGTACCGCTCATAAGACACACATTGGGTGCACTCCTTACAAGCTTGTGAATGGGAAGAATTGTCACTTGCCTATTGAAATCGAACACAAGGCTTATTGGGTCCTAAAGCATTGTAATGACGACATTGAGAATACGGGGAAACACCGGACAATGCAATTGAATGAATTGGATGAATTAAGGGATATTGCTTATGAAAATTAATTGATTTATAAAGAGAACACCAAAAAGTTTCACGATTCTAAAATTAAAAATCGGGTTTTTAACATTGGAGATCAAGTGTTGCTTTTTAAATCGAGATTGAAAATATTTTCCGGCAAGTTGAAATCCCGTTGGTCGGGTCCATTCACCATTACCTAAGTGTTTCCTTATGGGACCATCGAGCTAGCTCAAAATGATGGTCCTAACTTTAAGGTAAATGTCCATAGGTTGAAGCACTTCTTTGAACTACCTCGACCAGGTCACCTTCCCTAATAATAATTAGTATTAAGGGGATCGAGTCGAGCTCATGACTAGGTAATAAAAAACGAGGTGCCTCGTGGGGGAGTCCTATGCTTATCCATGTACATATTATCGCTTTCCAATGTAGCTTACGTGAGGGGATTTGTGCCCTTCCAACCTTTTTTCCGTGGTTGTTTGTGAATTGTGGTTCTTAGATGATCATTATCTTCTCGATTGGAGCCTCTCATGTTCGTTTTACGTGAACACTCGATCATTTTGTTTGAATAATTTCTCGATATCTATATGATATATCCTTGATTGTTCTAACCTTAGGTTTTTAGCACACTTCATAAACGGCTATTGATTTAATGGTTCCACCCTTTCCATGCTAGATTATCATTCGACTACGTCTCTAGTATGGGGGTATCTTACCCTTAGACTCGAAACATTATGGACAATGTTTAACTTTCGTATGGGGGGTGAATAGATACTTGCCTTGCCAAACCTTCCCGCTTTCCAAAGTTTGTCTTTTCGTTTATCGTTTTGTTTCAAAATAAGGCTAAAATGGCCAAATTTTAAAAAATTTCTCATGTTTCATAAGTGTTTGAAGACACGAATGTAGATTTTCCGATGGCGAGAATAACAGTAATTTTTTACTCGACCGTGCGTGTTGAGCACTTAGCTTCGATTCCTTAACTATATTAGGCTAAGTCTCTTAAATGAGGACGAGAAATGATAGAGTTAATTATAAGTTACTATGCTAAACGTAGAGTACTCGTATTCTTTCAAAAACTCATGTGTTCTCGTTGTTTGCTTATTCTCCCTTCACTTGTATATATATTTTGCTAATAAGTATTGGCTTAGCGGTTTAGTCTTGATTGTTGGTTTCTAGTCTTTTCTAGTAGCTTCCATGTAATTAAATTGGGAAAGCATTAAGGTATCGCCAGCGTCACAGTTTTGAAGTATTGGCACCCTGAATAATCGAAAGCTTCGCCCAATAATAATATTTCAAGTGCTCACCTAAATCAAGGAAAAATTCGAAGATCACAAGGCCGAAAAATATATGCAAAATTGAAAGTGATTAAGCCTTAATCTTTGAAGCTTTGAAGATCCACAATTCGCTTTAGCGTGAGGATATACGTCTTTGGCCATAACAAACACTTCATGGCGAGGTTAAATAAAAGGCAAGGCAAGACCAAAGTAATAATAAAATCTCCATGGCGGAGTTGAATAAAAGATGGAGGTAAACATATGATAATAAGGCCCATCCGTTAGGGGGCGTATAAAAGTCTTGGTAATAAGTCTCATGTTCAAAACCGTTATAAAACCGTGTTTATCGATCCTTCTTGTTGACTTAATTTTTTGACATCGTTGTCTATTGGGGGGGGGGGGGGGGGGGGTTATTAATTCGATGATCTTGGTTACACCGTTATGACTCTATGTTTTGACCTTAATCTCTATCATCGCATAGTCAAACAATGTATCCTCGTGAACATTCAAGACAAAAATAAAATATAAGAGATACCAAATAGGATTAAAGGAGTCTAAGTACATGGTTAGGGCATATGTGTAGTGTTAGCATTACTAACTTATAATGACAATGATCTCGTTACACGCTTAGCATGGAATTGGGTGAAAATCGAGGACGCCGAAATTATTTCTAACGAAGCATTCACGTGTTCTTGTTCTATGAACCTAAACGTCCCATTTTGCAATGAAAATCCTACATTATGTCTAAAACATAAGTAGTAGCAAGTAGTAGTAGTGTAGTAAGTTTATGATTCAATAAAAGTCGATAAAAATGAATTTTGGAGATGCTTAGATACTTTATTCTAGCATTGCGTGAGGGCACGAAAATGGTTTAGTATAGGGGAGTGATGAGACTGCTTTTATACATAGTCTCATCGTCCAAAACGGGCTTAAAATGGTTAAAATATCATGAAAAGTGCCAAATATATGCTTGTGTTCGTTAAATGTGTATTTTAGGTACGGATATCGAGAAAATGACAAAAGATCACAAGAATCAATAAAAAACGAACACGGGAAACGAAGCCGCACAATGAACCGGACCATAGAGTTGATTTTCCAAGTAAAGACCTTGAAGAATTGAAGATTGTACAAGAAGGGTCCTTCAATATTGAATAATTGACACTATATACCCTTTTTTATTCATAATTACAAGTTTGGTCCCTAAAGTATGTAAAATTTATAAAAAGGACCCTCAACTTTGAAGAATTGGCAAGAATGGTCCCTCAATTTTGAAGACTTGTCACTTTTAGTCCTCCATGAAGACAACAATACAAGTGATGACCTTGAAGAATGAATACATGCCAAAATCAACCCTTCAACTATCATCAAATGGCAAAACAAGTCCTTTAATATACTTTGCAAAAGTTTTGGTGGCCAAAGTATGAAGTTTAAAACTTCACTTACAAAGGAAAATCGTTTTGGGCTGATTAAAACATCAAATGACAAAAAGAAAGAAAGTGGGGGGTTAAATCTTTGAGACAGCCTAAGTTACCTAGACCACTCCCACCATGACACGTGCCCCACTAAACCCCACAACCAATCAAATTTCACCATCCTACCACCTCACATCCTACTCACAACCGGTTTATTAATTAATTACTTAATTACTTTAATATGGCGCCTAACACCTTTTCAAAAACTAAACCGGATCAAAATCACCACTATTCACATGAAGAACAAATTTGGGGTTTTCTTAACCGTTTGTAATTAAGCCCTAATCTCTTCAAGAATTATGATTAAGGGTCGACTAATCATAACCCAACTCATAAACACCTTGCCACCTCACCCAAATAGTCACATGAAGCCACCCCTGCTGCTACTTTTTGGAAGAAGACAAACTATGCCAGGGAATCTACGACTCACAACATAGCTTGCATACTAAGCTCATTTGGACCCCTTGGATCAATTTTCACCACTTTCATCTAAACATACGTCCAAAATTCCATCACATGGACTCAATATATTCAAACTTCAAAGGGGAAATTCTAGGACTTCACCAACTAGGGTTTTTAAGTTTTATCAGCTTCTTTGTTCACATGTAGCCTAAATAAAGGCATTAGGTCACAACATTTAGCTTTTTTCTTTGTTTTCTTTGGTCACAAATTTGTAAATCCTTGTTTCAATGAATGAAAAAGAGTGAAAGCTTTTTGATGAATTCCAAGTTCCCATTTACTTTTCTGTTATTGTTGAATGATATGAGTTTTTGATTTTGAAGTTTTCAATGTTTGGTTTGAAGTTTATGCAAGTGTTTTCAAAAGTTTTAAAAAATCTGTGATTTTTCCAAAATTTGTTACAAACACTTGAGGTTTTTGGATCATAAATTGATCAAAGCACCCTGATAAGAATCTTATCAAGGTGTAGTGAAGCTTGTGGTTTGGGAAGATTCAAGGAGTTGGGTATAAAGTTGGAAAGAATCAACCTTTTTTCATTTTTTTATATAATCTGTTTGTGCTAACCTTGTTGATCTTAGCGGTGTTTTGTGGAAAGCTTGTGGTTGTTAAGCTACCACTTGAGCTCTAAAATTCGTGAGTGTGGATGTACATTCATGAGTTTTGTCATAATCTCTTGAAAATCTATTAAAAAATAGGTTCTATGTGATTTTGTTGACTGCTGATATTTGGTGCTATGTGCTGCAGAATCTTGTTCTTTATGCTTTATGATGTTGTTATGATGCATGTTTGAGCTTGATTTAGTCTTGAAAACCCTTTTGCTTTGTTAAATCTTGATTTGAAAAGTTAAAGGACTGTTTGGGGCTACTGTTTGGAGATTTTCATGTTAGTTTGAGTAAGTGTTAGGGTCTGTTTTGAGTTTGTATCTGATATATATAAGTGGTTGAGTGCTGATATTTTCTATTTTTGTACTTTGTGACATCAATTCTTAATCTGTGCTTTATCTAGCTTGTTTTAGGTTCTTGTGAACTGAAACTTTGTGAAAACCTAGTATGCATGAGTAACTAGGGTTAACAAGTATTAAAACAAAGTTTGTGTAACCTGATTTATGGATTTGAGGGTTTAAAGTTCAAGATTTGGTCATTTAGTTCAGCAATAGGTCACTTGTGTTCATCTTTGTTCATCAGTAAGTATCATAAGCTCATAACTAGTTCTAATCTTGAAATCATGGCATGAAACAAGTTTATTATTGTTAAACTAAGTTTATTTAATCTGTTGTATGCTTTTGGTAAAGATTGGTCTGTTTAATCTTGCTTATTCTGCTTATTTCATCAGATCTGCTTATTTTACCATGTCCGTGTCATATCTGAGCACTGATTGATTAAACTGTATCATTTGGCTGAATCATTTTGTGTTTTTCTGCTTGATTGTGACTCCCTACAACTCACTGGTTGTAGGGGTGCCCTTATTGTACAAAATCCTCAAGTGAATCTCTCTAAAACAACAAGTCAAAAAGTCAAAGCATTGGGAACCCTTTCCCACTGTTGCTAGCCACTGCTAGTGTAATCTGTTCTTCATCTTATTTATAAGCTATTCTAGCTTATTCTATTGTGCAACAACTTGTTTTTTGTGATAGAACTTAATATTTTATGCTTATAAGTAAATTTTGAAGTTTACAACTTTTGGTTTTAGCTTTTGACTAGAAAATGACTATTTTGTCTTTTCCAAAAACAGCTTATTGCTTTTTCCAGCTTATTAAGTGTGCTTATTTGAAAATTTTTTGTTGATTAAGCTTAGTTTTGTCATTTAAAACCTTTTGCAACTTGAATCACCTCTTGAAGTGGTCTAGAACTCAAAAACGACTATTTTGTCGTTTTGTGTAGAGAGCTTTGGCTTATTTCAGGCTTATTTATTGAGCTTACTTAAAAATTCTTTTTACAAACAGCTTTTTAATCTCATAAGAAGGATGTGTGTCAAATTTTAGCTTATGGCTTAATGGGACAAAAAGCCCATTAAGAATAAGCTGAATTCTATTAAGCTGTGATAAGCACGGATTCAGCTTTTAGGCCTTTAGAGTTTTGTGTTTAAAATTGAATTTTAAGCTAGACTGGAACTTTTCAGCTTATTTGGTTATCTTTTTGCTTGTCGGGCCAAAAAGCCCATTTGACTTGGACTATTTACTGTTTTGGCCCATTTGGAGGCCCATTAGGGGTATTTTGGCCATTTCACTTTCATTTTTGGTTTATTTAAGTTAGAATAAATTAGTTTGCAAGTTCTTAGAAATTTTAATAAATTTTGAATTTTTAATATTATTTTATTATTTAATTTTAATTTTTAATCATTTTAAATAATTTTAATTAGTTTTAAAATTTTCAAAAATACTTTTTGGTTTAATTAAGTCATTTTAGAGGTTTACAAATTGAAAAGTCTTATTTTGGTCTTTTTATTAATTAAATTAATTTTTATAGCTTTAATTAGCATTAAAAAATTATTATTTACTTAAATAAAAGGTTTGAGTAAGTTTTGATTTTTGATAAACGCTAATTGCATTTTTAGGGATTTATTGTAATTTTTAGGATTTTTAGGGTAATTTTTAAATTTCGTCACGTTTTACGGTTTTTCGTTTACGTCTTTCATCGTAGTTTAATTTTATTTGTAATCGTCATCATTTTCTTTCTCATTTTCTTTCTTAATATTAATCACAAACTTAATCAAGTCTTAACACACACACCAAGCCTCCTTGAGAACGAACTCACCTTTGGGTCATTTGTGCACGGTTTTCCTAAATCGTCGTACTTACCCTATTTGCCCTCGTTTTCCTAAACGAAAGTGAAATTACAACTATCATTTTGGCGCCGCTGCCGGGGAGGCGTGTTGTGTTTTGATTTGAAGAAATTTTGTTTTGATATTATCCATAATAACTATTTGTGTGATTAGCAATCTAATCATACGTATTATCGGTTTTCGTTTTTTGTGAAATATTATTACTATAGTGTATACGTATCACAATAAATTCACAAGTACTCCAAAAGTGTGAAAACACAACCTTTATTTGGGATTTCTTCACTCAATCATTGTATTCGAATCTCAAACAAAGAAAAAAGGCAAAATAGATAAATACTTTCATGAAGCTCGATTTTGATAAACACAAACTATAAGGTGCGTATAAGGCGGTTGTATTTCACGACCTAAAGGAAAAAAGGCTCTTAAGTGCTTCGCGCCGCCTCGTTTCCTCCGCTTGCTTGTGCGTGTTTTAATAAAAAGGGCTAATCGAGGGTTTGCCACCCAAAGTATTATCTACGTATCATATATATTTTCTTGGTTTCAAAGATTAAACCCTCTTGAACGTTTTGGTGTTCCACCAAAGTTCTAAAGTCATCGAAGGCGTTCACTTCAAGTGATCGTTTTCATTCCATGAGGCTCCTTTAATCGAGAGATTTTATTTGAGGAGAGATTTGTAGATTTGTGTCTACGTAATACATTACAAAAACCCAAAAAAAGTAAAAACAATCAAAAGCACAGAAAAACTGGAAAAAGTAAAAACACCAAAAAGAATCTTTTTTGCACATCCCCATGTTGTACATGGCGTTTATGCAAACTCGTAACCAAGCAAGACGTGCACGTAAATGTAGAAACCGAAAGGAAGGAACACCTTCTAGTGAAGAATCTCCTATTGACGAACCCATCGTAGAACAAGAAGCTCCCATGGCTAATCGTACTATGATGGAGTTGCTTCAAGCACCCACCGAGGGTTATGGTGAGGCTATTGTGATTCCTGCTATCCTTGCGGATAATTTTGAGGTTAAGACGGGTTTGTTTTCCATGATTCAAAACAAGTGAATCTCTCTAAGAATTTTGAGGTTAAGACGGCTATTGTGATTCCTGCTATCCTTGCGGAGAATTTTGAGGTTAAGACGAATTTTGAGGTTAAGACGGGTTTGTTGTCCATGATTCAAGCACCCACAGAGGGTTATGGAGAGGCTATTGTGATTCCTGCTATCCTTGCGGAGAATTTTACCATGTCTGTGTCATATCTGAGCACTAATTGATTAAACTGTATCATTTGGTTGGATCATTTTGTGTTTTTCTGCTTGATTGTGACTCCCTACAACTCACTGGTTGTAGGGGTGCCCTTATTGTCCAAAATCATCAAGTGAATCTCTCTAAAACAACAAGTCAAAAAGTCAAAGCAGTGGGGACCCTTTCCCACTGTTGCTAGCCACTACTAGTGTAATTTGTTCTTCATCTTATTTATTAGATATTCTAGCTTATTCTATTGTGCAACAACTTGTTTTTTTGTGATAGAACTTAATATTTTAAGCTTATAAGTCAATTTTGATGTTTACAGCTTTTTGTTTTAGCTTTTGACTAGAAAACGACTATTTTGTCTTTTTTCAAAAACAGCTTATTGCTTTTTCTAGCTTATTAAGCGTGCTTATTTGAAAACTTTTTGTTGATTAAGCTTATTTTTATCAATTTAAACCTTTTGCAACTTGAATCAGCTCTTGAAGTGTTCTAGAACTCAAAAACGACTATTTTGTCGTTTTGTGTAGAGAGCTTTGGCTTATTTCAGGCTTATTTCTTGAGCTTATTCAATTTTTTTTTATAAACAGCTTTATAATCTCATAAAAAGGATGTGTGTCAAATTTCAGCTTATGGCATTAGCTTATGGCTTAATGGGCCAAAAAGCCCATTAAGAATAAGCTGAATTCTATTAAGTTGTGATAAGCACTGATTCAGCTTTTAGGCCTGTAGAGTTTTGTGTTTAAAATTTAATTTTAAGCTAGACTGGAACTTTTTAGCTTATTTTGTTGACTTTTTGCTTATTGGGCCAAAAAGCCCATTTGACTTAGACTATTTACTGTTTTGGCCCATTTGGAGGCCCATTAGGGGTATTTTCGACATTTCACTTTCATTTCAGGTTTATTTAAGTTAAAATAAATTACTTTCCAAGTTTTTAAATTTTTATAAATTTTTAATTTTTAATATTATTTTATTATATAATTTTAATTTTAATCATTTTAAATATTTTTAATTAGTTTTAGATTTTTCAAAAATACTTTTTAGTTTAATTAAGTCATTTTAGAGGTTTAAAAATTGAAAAATCTTATTTTGGGGTTTTTATTAATTAAATTGATTTTTAGGGCTTTAATTAGCATTAAAAAATATTATTTAATTAAATAAAAGGTTTGAGTAAGTTTTGATTTTTGATGAACTCAAATTGCATTTTTAGGGATTTATTGTAATTTTTAGGATATTTCAGGGTAATTTTTAAATTTCGTCACGTTTTACGGTTTTTCGTTTACGTCTTTCGTCGTAGTTTAATTTTATTCGTAATCGTCGTCATTTTTTTTCTCATTTTCTTTCTTAATATTAATCACAAACTTAATCAAGTCTTAACACACACACCAAGCCTCCTTGAGAACGAACTCACCTTTGGCTCATTTGTGCACGGTTTTCCTAAATCGTCGTACATACCCTATTTGCCCTCGTTTTCCTAAACGAGAGTGAAATTACAACTATCATTTTGGCGCCGCTGCCGGGAAGGCGTTTTGTGTTTTGATTTGAACAAATTTTGTTTTGATATTATCCATAATAACTATTTTTGTGATTAGCAATCTAATCATACGTATTATCGGTTTTTGTTTTTTGTGAAATATTATTACTATAGTGTATACGTATCACAATAAATTCACAAGTACTCCAAAAGTGTGAAAACACAACCTTGATTTGGGATTTCATCACTCAATCATTGTATTCGAATCTCAAACAAAGAAAAAAGGCAAAATAGATAAATACTTTCGTGAAGCTCGATTTTGATAAACACAAACTATAAGGTGGGTATAAGGCGGTTGTATTTCACGACCTAAATGAAAAAGTCTCTTAAGTGCTTCACACCGCCTCGTTTCCTCCGCTTGCTTGTGCGTGTTTTGATAAAAAGGACTAATCGAGGTTTTCCACCAAAGTATTATCTATGTATCATATATATTTTCTTGGTTTCAAAGATTAAACCCTCTTGAACGTTTTGGTATTCCACCAACGTTCTAAAGTCATCGAAGGCGTTCACTTCACGTGATCGTTTTCATTCCTTGAGGCTCCTTTAATCGAGAGATTTGATTTGAGGAGAGATTTGTATATTTGTGTCTACGTAATACATCACAAAAATCCAAAAGAAGTAAAAATAATCAAAAGCACAAAAAAATTGGAAAAATTAAAAACACCCAAAAGAATCTTCTTTGCTCATCCCCACGTTGTACGTGACGTTTATGCAAACTCGTAACCAAGAAAGACGTGCACGTAAATGTAGAAACCGAAAGGAAGGAACACCTTCTAGTGAAGAATCTCCTATTGACGAACCAATCGTAGAACAAGAAGCTCCCATGGCTAATCGTACTATGATGGAGTTGCTTCAAGCACCCACCGAGGGTTATGGAGAGGCTATTGTGATTCCTGCTATCCTTGCGGAGAATTTTGAGGTTAACACGTGTTTGTTGTCCATGATTCAAAACAACAAGTTTCGAGGTGACGAAAAGGACAACCTTCATAACCACATTCGCCAATTCAATCGTCTTACCGCCACTTGCAAGTTTAAGGACGTCTCGAACGACTCGATTAAGATGATGCTTTTTTCCGTATTCCTTAGCGGGGCCCGCCAAAATTTGGTTAGATAAAGAGCCACCCAATTCTATATTGACGTGCAAGGATCTCATTTCGAAGTTCGTGAACCAATTTTTTCCACCCTCTAAGACTACGCACATGAAAAACGACATTTCAAAGTTTTCACAAGTGTACAATGAGAGTTTTTCAACGGCTTGGAATAGGTTTAAGGAAATGTTGCATGAATGTCCTCATCACGGTTTTTCCGACTTACATCAAATCGACACGTTTTACAATGGCTTGAACGATCATGAGCGAGACTATCTCAATGCCTCCGGGGGTGGTAATTTTTTGTGTAAAACGGTCATGGAATCATTGTTGATCACTGAGAATAGGTCCAAGGTTTATAGTCCTCGTAACGCATCGAGTGTTCACAAGGCTTCGTCTTCACCTTCATTGTCACATACCATCGATGCTTGCCAAATAGAGGCTAATTTGGAGAACAAGATTTTGATAAGCTTAAAGGATTGTTAATTTAGTTCAAAGTTGGTGAACAACCCACTCCTGCTACGGCTAAAGCGGTTGAGGTTTCTTGTATGTATTGTGGTGGAGGTCATGATTTCTCCGAGTGCATTACCAACAGTGGTAACACTTTGAGTGCCTACGCGACCACGGGAACTTATAACCAAAATGGTCAAGTTACCCGCACTAATCAAGTGACTCCATAGGGTTTTACACCAAATCAAAATGCTAACAATTATCGAAACAATCAAGTTGGTTACCAAGGAAATCAAAGGAACAATTATAAGGGTAACAACTATGGGAATCAAAGGGCTAATAATCAAGTGTAAAAGAAAAATCAAAACCATGATTTTCAAAACAACAACAAAGTTTTGCAAAACTTGAATGATCTTCCAAATGAATTTGTTGATTATGCAACGGGAAATGATGCTAGGTTTGATAGCATACAAAGGGAGATAATTAGCCTAAGATCCGAGTATAAGAATGATTTGAAAAATGAGTTGAAAAACGAGCTTGCAAATGAACTTAAGACTCATACAAACAAAATGGAGAGTAATGTGCAAAGGTTACAACAAAATCAACAAAAAATGGAACAAGGCCAACATGAGATTAAACAAGAGATTCTTAAGGCGGATAAAATGCAATCTAAGTTTGAGGATATAATTTCAAGCATGTTTGAGGCTATAATGTGTAAACCGTCTTCTTCGGGTGGTCTTCCTAGTAACACCGTGTCTAATCCTAAGGGAGAGATGAAAGTGATTACCACACGTAGTGGTAAGACCTTTAAGGAACCGACTCCTCAACCAATTACTCCTACGGTAGAGGAAATTAAGGAAGAACCCGAGGTGGTGGTCGAAAAGGAGCATATCGCAATCCCATGAAGTACCGCTCAAACCACACCTACGGTTGACCCTTTACCAAGTTAGGAACCCGAGATTCCAAAGGCTATGCCTATGCCCCACCCAGCACCACCCTTACCTTACCCATCGAGACTTCGTAAGGAGAAATTGCAAGAGCGTGACAATTACCAATTTGAGCTTTTTATTAAGATGTTTCGTGATTTGAATTTAACATAAGTTTCACCGACGCTTTGATTATGATCCCTCGATTTGCCGCCAACTTTAAGAGTATGTTAAACAACAAGGAGAAATTGCAAAAATTGTGTAGTTGTTCATCGGTTTATCTTAGCCGCATACCTCAAAAAGTTGGTGACCCCGGTAAGTTCTTAATACCAATCGGTATTAAAGATATGGAAGAATGCTATGCCTTGGCCTATCTTTGTGCTTGTATTAAATTGATGCCTCTTGCAATCTTCAAGTCGATCAATCTTCCTAATCTTACTCCTTCAAGAATGTCTATGAAAATGGCCGATCATTCCACAATTCCCGCATGTGGATTGGCCGAAGACGTTTTTGTGAAAGTGGGAAAGTTCTATTATCCGGTAGACTTCATCGTAACCGATATTCCCACAGATCCTCAAGTTCCTCTTATTTTAGGTCATTCGTTTTTAGATACGTCGAGAGCGCTGATTGAAGTGCATGCAAGGAACATCACCTTACGTTTCAACGACGAGGAACTTGTTATAAACGCAACGAAAAACTCCAAACTTTCTCATGTTTATTCTATCGCGGCCATAAACTATATTGATATGATCGATGTTGTTTGCGAAGAATTTTCCTAAGAATTTTTAGGTTTTAGTGATGAAGAGGATAGTGGCAACCCCACTATGCTCGATCCTATTCTTGATAACTTGACACCACCCTTCACTCCATTTGAAGGAGGTGGTTCTACTTTGGAATATTCTGATGTACCTCGAACTTCTAACGAAGACCTCGACAATGATGAGGACTTTTCGATTATCAAGTATTTTCTTAACGATTTCCCATTTCCTCCGCTGGTTGAGATTATCAGTATTAATACACAAATTTTGCTAATTAAAAGTTCGTTGTTCTCGATTTCTAATCGATTTGATCTCCAATTAAAATTGTGACTCAGTCGTTCTTGGTGAATAAAAAGAAAGGTCGTTGATTATCTATATTAAACTAAAAATGAAAACCTTAAAGTTATAAACGAATAACAAATGAAAATTAATAAATAAAATAAAATAAAAAAAAGTTTTGAAATAAATTAAAAGTGAAAAAAAAAATTCGAATTAAAAATAAAACTTCCTTAATAAAAATGAAGGACATTTGATAATAAAGCTATTTTAAAAATAAATGAAAAAAATATTAAAGCGGACACTTAATAAAAATTAAAACTAAGACTTTTCGATAAAATACTAATACTAAAATTTGACGAAAAATATAACTAAAAATAACTGACTTTCAGTATAAAAATTAAAACGACTTTCGGATAAAATTAAATGACTTACGGAACAAATGCTTTACAAAAGGGAGCATGTTCCCCCATGGGGAACACAATTTAGGAGGGAAAATAATGCATCTTCTGAATGTTGTGAAACAAATCTTCGGAATGTTCCTTTCTTCACTTCTTCGCAATATTTTTTTTGTTTTCTTCGCAATATTTTTTTTCCCAATAATCTATCTTCGCGAATACTTATTATATGCCATCTTTGGAAAACATTAAGAATCTTCAGAATAGTTTTGGCGGGAAGAATAGCTACAGTGGTTTTCGGAAAAAAGGAGATATTCGAGAAAATGGGGTATTTTCGGAAAAATGGGATATTTTCGGAAAAATCCTAGATTTCGGATACATTACATATTCGGATAAAATGCTAATTCAGATAAATTGAAATCTTCGGATAAATGACTAAAGACTTTTTCGGAAAAATATGCTATTTTCGGATAAACTGGATAATGCTATTTTCGGATAAAAAACTTTTTCGGAATAAACAATAATTTTGGATAAAAGGTAAAACCCTTTTCCGAAGATAACAGTGCGCAAATAAACAGACCAAATCAAGATCCTAAAAATATGGGGAACAAAAATAAGCCAAAAGTAAGCAAATTTATTCTAGAAAATAAGCCAAACTAAACACTAATAAAAATCTAACAAACACCAAATCAACCAAATATATAAAATCAACTTTCAAAAGATTAAACTATTAAAACCACTTAATTAGAGATAAGACAAACACAAAATAATCAGTAAGCACCAATAAGCTATAAGGATTAAATCAAACAAGAAAGGAAAGATGAGCTTAATTGAAAAACTTAATTAAAATATAAAGATTCAAGATTCAACAACAAGATTAACAAGAAAGTAAGACATGGAAAATTAAAATTACACCTACTCCTACTCCTAATTAATATGTGAAAAATAAATACAACTACTCCTAAACTAATAATGAAAAAATAAAATGGATATGAGTCTATTTATAGGAGGAGGAGTGGTAGGTGATGTTACTTCCATCTTTCACTTTGTCTTCTCCTCTTTTAGTTAATTTGCCTTTCTCGACTTTGGTCCGGGATTTGTCGATAAATAAAATGAACTCGTCTCCTAATTTTCTTGTTTTATTATATTTGGTTCGTCGACTTCGTTAAACTTCCGTCTTTAGTCTTTTTCTTCGATAAATCTTCAGAATAAGCCTTTGACTTCCGTTCTTTTTGCACTTTTGATCTTTTGACTTCGTCATTTGTCTTTTTCTTCGATAAAAGCCCGTGTTTTCTTCCTTTTTCATCTTTTGGTCCTAAAACACAATAAAAACACAAACCACGCATAATTCCGACTTTTACGACATAAATACACGTTTTGGTCTCGTTTTTATTATAATTAAGTGGTAAAAGGATGGGTGTTTTCGCACCTATCAAATCTCCTACACTTGACTATTGCAATGCCCTCATGCAATGCATTAATTACAAAGCAAGATTTACATTTTCCGTCATAATTAACCCACCTTGGCCTTTGTTAAACACAAGACATTAAGGAAACTTAAAGAGATAGAAAATTACAAAATGCTTGAAGGAAGAACAAGTAAAGAACTCTAAGACTTACATTAGGGCTTTGGTTGTCATGAATGATTATAACCCTCAAGTTTCACGTTCCCCACACTAAGCTTAAAAACGAGATCATTGTTATTATAAGTTAGTAAGCTAACACTCACTCATGTGGCTTAGTAATTCGCTTAGACTCCCTTATTCCTAGGTGTATCTCATATATTTTATTGTTGTCTTGAATGATCACGAGGATGCATTGTTGACTTATTTCAATAGTTTATTAAGGCCGAATATAAAGTAGGGCGATTTTATCAATAATTAGCTAAAGGACAAAATCTTTTAAAACTGCTTCTCAAAACCTCATAAAGTTCATATCTTGGCATAACTCGCTTTACGATTTGAGACATTTCTCGGATCGATATTTGGCATTGACTTCATACTTCGAATCTTGAGAGATGATCTTGAAATAATGGTCTTCTCTTCATAATAGGAATTTCTTCACTTGATGTTTTTGAGAGATTCTTCATACTTGGACCACGACTTCTTCATTTTTCTCAAATCTTTATTTGGGATTTTGATATACAACAATCCGCCTCCGTTTATGACTTGGATCTATTTATCCTCATACCTTGCTAGGGTCTTTTCGGATAGACTTCTCCATGATCTTTAAGGGAGTATTTTCTTTTCGTCGTGTGTCTCGATCCTTCATATTGATTTTTGATAAATGATTCTTCACATCACTTTGGATCTTTAGCAACAAAATGTAGCCCTCATGCCTTGTTAGGGCCTTTTCAGACTCGCCAATCTTCGCATCCCGCTTCAATAAGTTATGCCTTGGCTATGAACTCTAATTAATCTCGAGCAACTTTTAAACGATCTTGTGCTAGAAGCTAAGTAACTTTTCAAATCGTACGACCTTAATTATTGCAATTATATTATTAACAAGCGATGGGAGAATAAGCTCATAATTAACTCACATAAATTCATGAAAGAATACCAAACTTATAATTGACTCTATCATCTCGCATTCTCCACAATTTAAAGTCTCAAGGGATGAGACTCGTGGATGCTTAGCCAATTAAATCAAAGATTTTGGGTTTTCAAGTCATCTATAGGATCTTACAACTTCTTAGACTTTTTCAAGTTTAGAATTCGCATTTTAAAGTTCCCTTGATAAACGACTTTCTAGGATCAATTATAGGAACTTGCAAAAAGTTATTGTTCTTAACCCGTAAGAGTTAAGTCTTTCGCGTTTTAAAGTTCCCCATATAAAAGCCTAGCAAAACTTGATTTAAACACATTAAGGATACTAGCTAGAGTGAACTCAAAGACATCAAAAATTGTTAAAACTATTTTATTCCTTTTTTTCTTTTGACTTTATTTTTGAAATGAAATATATACATACGATGCGATAACAAAAGGAAAGAACATAAAAGAGAATAAATGAAAAATACTACTAGGCCAAAATAGACCAAAATTTTTGAAAAATGTCGAAAAATTAAATTTCCCGGTTAAAGTGAGGACAAATTAATGGAAAAGACCACTTAACTTCGATAGAAGTCCCCCCTACACTTGATATAAACATTGCTCTTAATGTTTAAGCATGTGAGAGTAAACTCCCCTTCACTTAGGACATTGTGCACTTTGTTTAAATCTTGCTAAGGAAGAGACAATTATGGTGACTTCAATGTCAACATATAAGATATGAAATATTGAATCACAAGAGTTTAGGATAGAACTAGGAAGACGGCTACACGGAATCACGGGTCGTCAAAAGTCATCAAAAGTGGATCTTTGAAAGCTCCAATCCCTGTACATCATAATAAAGAAAACAACAAACAACAACGAGGGTCTCCCCCTACACTTATTATGAAAATGGATAAAAAGGATAGATACTCGGGTTGCCTCCTGAGAAGCGCTTGTTTTTGGTAACCGAGTCACGAGCCTGACTCGTCCCCGAATTAAATGGTCCATGGGGAGGCCTCTAATGTAATACCGGGATCAAAAATCTTGTCCTCGGTCCCGGAGGAACATAATAAATGAGAGACAGGAGGATAAGTCTTGAAGGGTAGAAAAGTCCTCTCAACATACGAAAAGTATGTGAAATCATGATCCACGAGAGGTGTGGTGGGTAAAGTAATCAAAATGTCATCCCCAAAAGACATATGATTATCACTGAGCAGCAAAGCTGTAAAGGTGTCAATCATAGAATGGTCAATTTCACCTCCCGGGTCAAAGCACTCATCCTTAGTAATGGTCTCCAAAGTATGGGATAAAAGGTGCTCGGGAGGGGGACTTGGGACAATATCTTCATGTATCAAAGTATCAAAAAGAATATCCTCCTCCGTGTCATCATCCTCAATACCCGGAGGTATTGAGAGAATGTGAATTTTCTCCATAATTGTATGATTATTCTCAACTAGAGTAAGAGCCGGGGATAAAGAATCGGTATTAGGAGCAGAATTCAACTCTTCAATTTTTGCAATAAGAAGATGAACTTTTAGTAATTTGTCGTGAAGAATAACGTCTTCCACCTCATCTACGAGACCAAGTTCAGTGGTGAACTTCTCGTAAGTCGGAGAGAATAAATCAACATCGCCCTCATCTCCCGGAGGAGATTGAGAAATTTCAAAGGTGAAAGTCTCATAGCATGGAAAAAATCATCATTAAGAGCGACCTCGTCCGTAAGCTCCGCAAAAGTCGGTACATCACAAACCTCCTCAAATAAGTTATCGAGACCAAATTCTCTGATCTCAGTCGATGTGTCACAATCCTTAGTCGCATTTGGGATATCGAGAGAAGGAATTAGAATTGCACTAGGATGTTGAGCAACAAGATCATTCCAAGAAATAGTATTCTCATCGTCATCATCATCATAATAGTATGGACGCACAAGAAGAGGATTGTAAGCCTCTATATTCGATATTTGCTCATGACGGCTTGCCTCCTTCAAGATAGCTGGGAGTCGATTTAATCTTTCTATAGTTCCAGACAAACTAGTGAGTTTTTCATCACTCATTCCAAAAGAAGGTTCATGATGGAGGGTGTATCGTGGGGGTTTAAAATTATGAAAACCGGAATTATAGCACGGAGTTGGTTCATAATAATTCATCGATTGACAATAAGAAGTATCGTGAGGTCCCCCACAACTATTGAAACACGAGTATTGAGAAAAACCCAGTGCGTCTTGTGGATAGCTATTACGATTGTCATAGTTGTAACTCGGGTCTTGCTCGTCATGAGACGGGTATCGAATCGGACACGAAACATGCCATTGAGAATCGCTTCCACAATATATGCAAGAGGGGGGAGTAAGTTCATGAGAAGCAAAGGATGAGTTAATCGAATTGCACGAGGGACAAAATCCAAATTGCGTATTGTCGATATCATTTCTGCATCGCTCACATGTACACCGTTGACATGTTTGAAAACCATATAATGGTCTACCACACCCTATGCAATAGACATATGAATCCATGAAGAATTAAATATAAGAGGGGGTGAGAAAAAGAATTAAACACAATAGAGGATTAAGAGGAATATTTTTGGTGCAAAACTTTTTCAAAAGGAAATTCTTTTTATGATTTTTTAAATGTTTTTGGATTTTTGAAATCTTTTATTTTTAGGATTTTTTTTTTGAAAATTTTTAAAAATTTTGACAAGAAAAGTAACGTTCAAAAGTGAACGTATCCCAAAATCCAACGCGTCTCTCACAAAAAACCGTTAATCTTCACGAAAAGAGCCGGCAGCGGCGCCATTTAATACACAAATTTTGCTAGTTAAAAGTTCGTTGTTTTCGACTTCTAATCGAATTGATCTCCGGTTAAAAGTGTGACTCAGTCGTTCTTGGTGAATAAAAAGAAAGGTCGTTGATTATCTATATTAAACTAAAAATGAAAACTCTAAAGTTATAAACTAATAACAAATGAAAATTAACTAAGAAGAAAAATGAAAAAAAAAATTAATAAAGAAGAAAAATAAAATAAAAATAAGTTTTGAAATAAATTAAAAGTGAAATAAAAAAAAAATAAACTTTCGAATTAAAAATAAAACTTACTTAATGAAAATGAAGGACATTGGATAATAAAGCTATTTTAAAAATAAATGAGACAAATATTAAAGCGGGCACTTAATAAAAATTAAAACTAAGACTTTTCGATAAAATACTAATACTAAAATTTGACGAAAAATATAACTAAAAATACCTGACTTTCAGAATAAAAATTAAAACGACTTTTGGATAAAATTAAATGACTTACGGAAAAAATGCTGAACAAAAGGGAGCATGTTCCCCCATGGGGAACACACTTTAGGAGTGAAAATAATACATCTTCTGAATGTTGTGAAACAAAACTTCGGAATGTGCCTTTCTTCACTTCTTCGCAATACTTTTTTTTTTGTTTTCTTCGCAATATTTTTTTTCCAATAATCTATCTTCGCAAATACTTATTATATGCCATCTTCGGAAAACATTAAGAATCTTCGAAATAGTTTTGGCGGGAAGAATAGCTATAGTGGTTTTCGGAAAAAAAGGAGATATTCGGGAAAATGGGTATTTTCGGGAAAATGGGATATTTTCAGAAAAATCCTAGATTTCGGATAAATTACATATTCGGATAAAAAGCTAATTCGGAAAAATAGAAATCTTCGGATAAATGACTAAAACCTTTTCGGAAAAATGTGCTATTTTCGGATAAACTGGATAATGCTATTTTCGGATAAAAACTTTTTTGGAATAAACAATAATTTCGGATAAAAGGTAAAACCCTTTTCCGAAGATAACAATGCGCAACTTAACATACCAAATCAAGATCCTAAAAATATGATGAACAAAAATAAGCAAATTTATTCTAGAAAATAAGCCAAACTAAACACTAATAAAAATCTAACAAAAACCAAATCAACCAAATATATAAAATCAACTTTCAAAAGATTAAACTATTAAAACCACTTAATTATAGATAAGACAAACACAAAATAATCAATAAGCACCAATAAGCTATAAGGATTAAATAAAACAAGAAAGGAAGGATGAGATTAATTGAAAAACTTAATTAAAATATAAAGATTCAAGATTCAACAACAAGATTAACAAGAAATTAAGAAATGGAAAATTAAAATTACACCTACTCCTACTCCTAATTACTAAGTGAAAAATAAACTACAACTACTCCTAAACTAATAATGAAAAAATAAAATGGATATGAGTCTATTTATAGGAGGAGGAGTGGTAGGTGATGTTGCTTCCACCTTTCACTTTGTCTTCTCGTCTTTTAATTAATTTGACTTTCTCGACTTTGGCTCGGGATTTGTCGATAAATAAAATGAACTCGTCTTCTAATTTTCTAATTTTATTAGATTTGGTTCTTCGACTTCGTTAAACTTCCGTCTTTAGTCTTTTTCTTCGATAAATCTTCAGAATAGGCCTTTGACTTCCGTTCTTTTTGCACTTTTGATCTTTTGACTTCGTCTTTTGTCTTTTTCTTCGATAAAAGCCTGTGTTTTCTTTATTTTTCATCTTTTGGTCATAAAACACAATAAAAACACAAACCACGCATAATCTCGACTTTTACGACATAAAATACACGTTTTTGTCTCGTTTTTATTATAATTAAGTGGTAAAAGGATGGGTGTTTTCACACCTATCAAGTATCGAACCCAAATCTTCAATCGAGGAACCACCAATCCTCTAGTTGAAAAATCTTCCTCCTCATCTTGAAGACGTATTCTTGGAAGGAAACGATAAGTTGCCGGTTATTATTGCGAAGGATCTTTCGAATGATGAAAAAACCGCACTTATAGATGTCTTGAAGGATCCCAAAGGGGAAATTTCGTGGAAATTATCTGACATTTAGGGAATCGATCCTAAATTTTCTACCCACAAAATTTTAATAGAGGGAGACTACAAGCCCGCAATCCAATGTTAAAGAAGGGTGAACCCCAAAATTCACGATGTCATCAAAAAGGAGGTCCTTAAACTCCTTGACGCGGGAATGATTTACCCTATTTCCGATAGCCCTTGGGTGAGTCTCATTCATTGTGTCCCTAAAAAGGGAGGAATGACCGTTGTGCCAAACGATGACAACGAGTTAAATCCTACTCGACTCGTGACCGGTTGGAGGGTGTGTATTGACTATCGTAAGTTAAATGACGCCACTCGTAAAGACCATTTTCCCTTTCCCTTCATGGATCAAATGTTGGAGCGTCTTTCGGGAAACGATTTCTATTGCTTTTTTAGATGGTTTTTCCAGTTACTTTCAAATCCCTATCGATCCTCGTGATCAAGAGAAAACTACGTTTACGTATCCATATGGAACGTTTTCCTATCGTAGAATGTCATTCGGACTTTTCAATGCACCGTGAACTTTTCAACGATGTATGATGGCTATTTTTCATGACATGATCGAGAAGACGATGGAAGTCTTTATGGATGACTTTTCCGTGTTTGGTAGTTCGTTCACTTCGTGCTTAGGAAATTTGAAGCACATGTTAAAACGTTGTGAGGAAACCAACCTTGTGCTCAATTGGGAAAAATGTCATTTTATGGTTAAAGAAGGAATCCTCTTATGGCACAAGGTCTCGAAAGCGGGGATTGAGGTAGACAAAGCTAAAATTGACGTCATCGCCAAATTACCTCATCCCAAAACCGTTAAGGGAGTTATGAGTTTCCTAGGCCACGCGGGCTTTTATTATCGATTCATCAAGGATTTTTCAAAGATATCTCGACCCATTACACACCTCCTGGAAAAAGATGCTCCTTTCTTCTTTAACGAAGATTGTGTATATAGAAGTGTGATAATCTTTGATCCTATCAAGAGGGTTGTTATTTCTAGAGAGAAAAACTAGAGAGATAAAGATGAGAGAAATATGTGTTTTATTGAATAATGAAATGAACAACCAACACCCCTTTCTATGAAGGAAAGGGGTTTATATCCCAAGCCTTTGTGGGCTTGGGCCTTCAACCCATGGGTTGGTTTGTTACTAACTTTGATACAATAAACTAACTACGAGCTAATTACATTTAATAATATTGTTGGAGTGACCGATATATCGAATATATGTTAAAAAAGTATTTCCAACAATCTCCCCCTAAGGAAGGTCACTCCAACTTACAAGGTTATAAACCTAGCATACTATACTAAGTCTTCGTTCTTGAGCTCGTAGTTGTTTCTCTTTTCTTGTTTTTCTTTTTCTGCTTGTGAATATGTTGTAATAATATTTGAGCTTTGGCTTGCAACATGTTCTATTGGCTTTGACTTGTCTTGTAACTTGAGATCATCTTCACGTGAAATCTTTGCCTTCTTGTGATGTTTGCCTATTTGTGACTTCATGTCCCACATACCTATCCTTTATTGAATTCTTGAAAGTTTTAGAGTTGATACAGCGGAAGAATTTTAGGTCATACTTTCTTGAATTTTGCTGAAAGATTTGATGTAGAAGGAATAAGTATGTGAGGACGACTTCATCTTGTACCTCGCAACGCCACCGTCTTCAAATGCAGCAACATAATAAGACACGAATAAAATGGCTTTGACATTCTATTCTGATTAGGTAGCATTTTACCTCCGGTCGGTGAAGACCGTTGGACGATAATAAATATCATACTTGTGACAGGTAGCTCTAATTAAAGATCTCCTTGATATGATTTCGCGGGTAAACCCATTCTCTTTATTCGACCGTCCAAAGCTGACTGCGAACATAAAGAGTGAATCACTTGTATAATAGATATCCTTATGATTGAAGCCGTCAATTCATGAACCTGGAACAAGTGAATTTCAATTAAGATTTTCACCATCGTTGCTTTCCAGTTGTCACGAGCTTGATTCTAATAGAATCTTGCTTCTCACCTATCGCAGTGCTATTTTATGTTGACACTAGAAGGATTTCCACTCTTCACTGTGAACACTAAAGAGTGCCACTCTGAGTGTTATGGCAAGATCACTTGGATTTTGCGTAGAGGCCCTAGAACAAGTTTAATCTCAATTAAGAGTCAAACAATCGTTTCTTTCCAGTTATCACAAGATTAGTTCTTAAAGAACCGCACGTGTCATCTACCATGAGCTTGTTTGATGTTAGCTAAAAAATGATTTCCATGTTCATTGTAATACTTTCGTATCACTCAAATGTTCAGGCAATGTTACAATAATATTGCGTAGGACTCATAAAAAATCTTTCTTGTTTTTCAAAATTGTGTCCTAATGATACTTTTGATGATCTCGTGGCTCTAGACTCAATGGTGCATTTTGTTTTGGTGAGCGGAGGCTGGAGAGGATTTCCACCTTTTCAATATCAATTTATTCAGAGTGAATAAACCGATAGATAACATGTTGAACTCCGTGACATTAAAACAAATATCTTTTGAGAGATATTTGAGTTGGCTGGGAAGGGTTGTGCATCGCATCACTTGGTCCATAATATTTTCCCTTCAAGATGAGTTGACCTTGTTTATGCCTAAGTTGTAAGGAGGGCTTCTTTCTTTACACTCTTTATCTTTACATTTCTTTTTCATTCTTCAACCCCTTCAATGCTTACCAATACATCATCACTAGCACCTTGTTATGATTGTTCCAGTGATAGCATCAGTACTTGGTCGACATTCAGCTACGTTCACAATCCATTCTCCATCTTTCCTAAGGACTTCTATTTTCTAACTATGGAATTGTCCTTGGGAAGATTCCTCCAGTTCTGGAAGAATCATTGGACTAGCACCTAATCCTACCATGCTTTTGTCACCACATACATCGTGAGTTAAGTGTGTTTTGGGTAAGTATTCGTCTTCATGAAAATTCCTTTAAATCACTGAGGTACTTGTGATATAAATATCAAGAGTGTCTAGTACCTTCAGTGTTTCTGATGACAAAATGACCCCCGTTAACATATGCATAGCACATATCAAGTTGGATTTTTCATTAAGCTCTTTTCATTTTTAGCCACATATGTTAACAAGTCTCCTTAATCCAATTTTCTCCCCTTATTCAAAATATTAACCATCAATATTTTGGATATTAATGGATTAACCGGTCTTTGGGTAACAAAATGAAATTAGTTGTTGGCCATAGAATATATCAATGCTCCCCCTCAAGTTAATGAGGGTTAGTTGTAGTGCTTGAGTATGATATATTTTGAATGATTTAGAATCTCGTGAGAAATTCTTGAAAAAATTATCATACTTTCACACTACAGCAAGCTACAAAAGCACAATATTCACAGTATTTACATATTCACAAGTAAAATATGGAATTGACCTGAGATAATACGACCCATTTTAAATAGATTGTTCCATTAGCTTGTGGTGCCCCCCATATGGTCTTCCACCGACAAATCATTCTACACTTCTCATAAGACGTCTTTCCCTTAGCTTTTCATCAATTTTATTGATCACATAGTTGGCACTCTACTGAAATCCCGGGTACCAGTCTACAGTAACCTCTGGAAGAGTCTTGTTCTTGTTGAGATGCACCAACTTTTCCCGGATATGGTTGAGAGTCCCGTCACTGAGTCTGTTGATCTTTGGGATTCTCATGAACTTCATTAGTCCACGGCCATTCAAGTATAAAATGTCGACAATCGGGTCAGTGGTGCTAGTGTATGGAGATTTGGTCGCATGCCTAGGCAACACTTGAGTACGTGGTTTTGAAATATTTAGCTTCCTTTGATAACTTTCTACTCCAAGTTGCAGATTTTCAACTCTTTCTTGATGACAATTTGACGTGTTTACATTCTTAGAGCTGAATTTAAAGAATGATTTCTTTAGAGTTCAAATGTCTTAGCGCGTTGTGAGTAATCAAAAGCAGCATGTCTTCAATATCTTCGAGACGAAGAAGTGGAAAATCTCCTTCCTGGATAGTGTAGATTTGATCATCATCTCTTTTGATTCTGATCTCTGTCAAGTGGTGATAGCCAATTTTGGGTTCAATCCTAACTCCTTGGATGCTTCTGATTCGGAAGAGAGAAATGACTTGAGGACCTGAGTTGTGCCGACATGCATAGTTTTAGGCGCGTCGCACACGCTTGTCCCAGTGCAAAGGGCACCCAATTTGGCATAGCGATCATATTCAGAATATACTTACGGTACCCAGAGACGATTGACTTTTTCTTCTATCCAAGGTATCGAATCCCAATTTGCAGCTTTTAGCAATGTTAATGAGGTCGCATACTTATTTGCTCCCTTGACCAAGTATTCGAGATCATTGCTGACGAATAAGTCTAGTGTGATTTGATAATCTTCTTCGGCTGTCGTGAGAGGAGGTTTTTCAGGTGCATGAAGACCGTCCCTTTGTGTAATTCTCATCGCTTTCAGCAGCTCATTAGCGTTGTACTCATATTCCATGCTTCTGATCTTGGATTTAACACGAAGTGTGGGATCTTTGAGTCCTCGCTCAATAATAAGTGTGAAAACACTTATCCTTTTACCACTTATTTCAAATAATAACAAGACCAAAACATGTATTTTATGCCGTAAAGTCGGAATTATGCGTGGTTTGTGTTTTTATTGTGTTTCGGGATAAAAATATGAAAAAGTAAGAAAACACGGGCTTTCATGGGCTTTTATCGAAGAAAAAGACAAAAGACGAAGTCAAAAGGTCAAAAGTGCAAGAAGAACGGAAGTCAAAGGCCTATTCTAAAGATTTATCGAAGAAAAAGTCAAAAGACGAAAGTTCAACAAAGTCGAAGAACCAAGTCCACTAAAAGAAGAAAATTAGAAGACGAGTTCAAGTTGTCATTCGACTAATCACGAGACAAATTTGAGAAAGTCGAGTTACTTAAAAGACGAGAAGACAAGAAGAAAAGAGGAAGAAACAAACACCTTCCACCTCCCCTATATATAGTTTAGAAAATAGTCATTAAGGAGTTAGTTAATTTTGAGTCTTTAATTTTAGTAGGTAATTAAGTTTGTTTTATTTTTCTTGTCTCTAGTTTTCCTTTCAAGCTTATCAAACCTTCATCTTGTAATCTTTGATCTAAATCTTTAATATAATCAAGCTTTTTAATTAATTCTCATCCTACCTTTTTAATCTTAATCTATTGTTTTTGCTTAATTAATCATGTAGTGACTTCATCTTTTTGGTTGTGAGATTGGTTGGCTTATTGGATTGTGCTTATTGAGTTGGAGTGTTTTAAGTTTTTAGATTATTGTGCTTATTGCTTAATCTTTATGTTTATTAGTTTTTAAATAAGTTGATTTTCGTAGTTTAATATTTTTATAAAAAGTTGATTTTAAATTTTTGCTTATTTAGTGTTTTTAAAAGTTTTTAAATTGTGTCTTATTAGCTTTTTTATTAAAACTGATTTGGTTTAAGTTTTGGTAAGTGCTTATTGTGGTATTGCTTATTTTAGCTTAATTCGGATTTTTAAAACCCTCTTTTCCCGAACTGAGTCTATTACAACCTTATTACGACTTATAAGCAAACCCCTTTATTCAGACTTAGGGGCAAGCTTGGTTTTCCCGACTTTGGTACAAACCAGCAGATTCCGAATTGTATTCCATATTGGTATCCCGAATTAGACACAAAATCACCATGTTCCGAATTAAGTCAAACACTGTTATCCCGAATTAGGTTTAAGATTTTCGTTTCCCGAATTGCTTCAAGAACTCAAATCCCGAATTGAGTATAGTGTCACCCAATCCGAATTAGGAGGGTGATAGGTATTCCGGATTACATACGGAACTTAGATTCCGAATTAGGTTTGTGATTCGATTCCGAATTGAGTGCGAATTCATCTTTCCCGAATTACTTCATAACCAGCACTTCCCGAATTACGTACAGGCCTACATTCCGAACTAAGTTCATCATTTGATTCCGAACTAGGTCACTAATTATATCCCGAATTAAGTGCTTGATGTGGATTCCAGATGGCATATAGAATCTCATATTCTGAACTACATGCTTGATCTCTATTCCAAATTAGGAGCAGGATTCATATTCCGACTTAGGTTTTGATTTAGTTTCCCAAATTACTTTCGAACTTTAATTTTCCCACCATTTTTACTTAGTTTAATTTTTGAACATTTTCACTTAGTTAAATTTTAAGTTTAAATTTTTATAAAGTTTTAAGTTTTCAAAATTACTTTTTATCAAGTTTTAATTTTTCGTCATATAATTTCATGTCTTAATTTTTAAATGTAACTTTTAAAGATTTCATTTTTACTAATTTACATTTTCAACTATTATTTTTAATTAGATAATTACCCTTAGCTATTTTAATCAAGTTCTACTGTGCACCATTCACTCTGGATAATCAATCGAGGTTAGACATTCTTCTTTATTTTCAATAGCTTTTATGTTTTTTTATTTAGACTTAGATAATCAAGATCCCCTTTTTAGTGACCACCACCAATAATTCCACCATAAACCGTGATCAATTCGATTAGATACCGAGAACGATTGAGTACACATATGCTAAGAAAAATCCATGTATTACTCAACCATTTCTTTGGTTATGTTAGACCCATAGTTATACTCCAAGTATCATGAAAAATCTATTGGATTGCTTAGGAATTGGGTGAATTCAGCTTCATCAGCCTTTGCCAATGGACGAAGTGCAACAGCGTTTGAAACCTAAGTTTGTACAGGTGCATTTTCATCTTCCTCAAGTGTATCCACCCATGCTGGTTCACTTGAATCTGGAACATCAGGAACTTGAGTAGATATAGGAACATCAACAGCAGTACGACTTTAGTTTCTGGTATGTCTTAGACTTGATCAAATATTGGAAAATCCGGTATAGGTTGATCGGGTTCTGTCAGTTGTTTTTGCACTAAAGGTATGGTAACTAGAGCACCGGTAACTAGGTAAGATGTGACACGGACAGATGTGGATGCAGGATCGGTTGTGGCTGGAGTATATGATGAAGTTGTATTAGCATCTACATCATGAAACTTCTTGGTGCGTTTTCAGTGTCGAGGTGGAGGTGTCTTGGCTGTTGGAGTTGGTTTATCTTTGGTAACATCATCCTTGTGAGATTTGTCACCTTTGTCAGCATCATCGGACTTGTCTTTGGACTTGTCTTTCTTATCTCCATCCTTTTTCTCTTTATCACCGACCCCTTCTTCTGTATCATCACCATTTTCGCCTTCACATCACCATTATCATCATCATCACTGTTTTTATCATTACCGCCTTCCTTATTACTACCTCCTTGATATGAGCTTAAACTCATATCTATTTATCAACAAATAACCCTAAAACATGAAACAAAATACCAATTTATCTTGTAAAAACAGTGTTATGTGGTATGTTTGTGTTTGTGTACACTTGTGTAGGTAAAAGGATACATTTTCAAGCAAACAAGGAATTATCAAGCTTAAATTGATGAAAAAGACAAAGAAGGATCAAAAGTGACAAGACTTTGAAGTACAAGGACCTATCTTGACAAATTGCCAAAGTTGAAGGACTAAAGTGTAAATATTGTATAAAGTCAAGATCAAAGTCAAAATTGGTCAACTATCAAGTCAACAAAGTCAAAGGACCAATTCTGCTCAAAGATGAAGTTGGAAGGACTAAAAGTGCCAAAGAAATGAAGTTACAAGCCTTTAAGTGCAATCTGCCAAAGTTCAAGGGTAAAATCTGCCAATGTTGGAAAGTTTACAAGTTTAATCCATGTGAACATGTTTGGGCCAATAAGAAGAGAGAGAGAGAGGGGCACACGGATTGCCAACTATATGCATTAATTTCCCACTAGCCGCCTTTGCATTTAATAACGTATCACAACATTGTGATTCGTGTGACCTTGTTTAAACCATTCAGAGCATGACACGTGTCTTCTTCAAGCAACCACAAAATTTCCAGGATCGTTTTTGAGCTAGACTGAATATCATGAAAAGTTGTAAACATCAAAAGTGCTTATTTTTGAGAGACGAACACATTGGTCATCACCAATTAACAAGAAATCAACTCTAGAAGAAAGCCCCAATTCATGTTCATACTTTGAAGATCAAGTTTGCAGAGTCATGCCACGTGGAGACCTGGTATTGGTCTCAACACGTCATCATCCCCAACAAACTTCTTCTTCAAGCCTATAAATAGCCTGCTAGGTCCTCATTTGTAGAAGTAGTTAAATTTGTAAAAAACACACACTTTTCATTTCCTTTAATCTTTCTTCCTTTTTAGCTTAACTACTCAAGAGTTTGACACACTCTTGAGTTAGTTAGTTAGTTAGCAGCTTTTCAACAACTTTGTAACAAATTTCCATGAATAAAATTTGAATTCTCCATTTCCCGCCAAATCTTATATTCACTCTACTATTCATATCCTGCTTCTACTTGATCATTGTGTTGCTGCATTGAGTTTGTTATGATCATTGACTGATCATAACTGACTTTGAAGAAGATTTGTAGCTGTTATAGTGATTTCAGTTCAAGTCTTAGCATTCTTGAAGAATACATGCCATGATGATGATTTCTAGTGATTTGTAGCTGTTGTTGATAGTTGATTGGTAGATCTAGTGATAAGGTGGTGGTTATCACTAGGATAAGAGAGTTCAGCACTCCTCTTCTTCCCAATGGTTACTACAAAAGGTTTTGAAGTTTCTGATTTTGGTTCCACTCAATATGTCAATGGCATGCTATTTTCCTAGTGTAAAATTTTGATGATTGCATGATCAAAGTTGTTTAGTTTGTCTGTTGATTGATTGTGTACTCACTTGTAGCTTAATTCTTGTTTTACTGCTTTCTACTTTGGATTATTTTCTAGTCATAGCCTATTTTAGTCAATTTCAGTCCTTGTATCTTAATAGAGTAAAAGTTGTTCTCATTGCTTGCTTGAAGTTTAAAAACATCTCATTTTGAGTATCAAGTTTGGTTAGTCTAAGGATTTCATTCAGTTTAAACCAGCTCTTTAAAAGTCTTTGAAAATTCTCATAAAACTCAGTTAAAGGAGTGTTTGGTATTAGCTGATAATGAGTTTTCAAGTTTTGAGTCTTGGCAAGTTAGTGCTCAATTTCAGTCATTA
Source organism: Glebionis coronaria (assembly GCA_025667525.1). Lineage (NCBI taxonomy): Eukaryota > Viridiplantae > Streptophyta > Magnoliopsida > Asterales > Asteraceae > Glebionis > Glebionis coronaria. The sequence goes on from JANFOE010001741.1 coordinate 126,880, forward strand.
GGTGATTACAAAAGTGTTTTGAGTAAGTTTCAGGTCAAATAACTGTTCAAAAAGGCAATTGGCAAGAAAAAGTGTGGGTTAATTTTCATTCAGTTTAGTTTTCAAAAAGTTCTCAATTTGATTTGTCTGGCATTTACTGAATTCTTGATGAAAACTAACCAAACCAGTTCTCAATTGTAGTTCAATATATGAAGTTTCAAATTCCAAAAGCATTTTATACAGTCTTCATTAAGCTAGGAGAAATAAGCTAAAACCAGAAAGGTTGAGATAAGCCAAGTTTCTGTAAATGGAAACTGATTTTTGAGATCTTTTGATTCTATTCATTAACTAAGCCATTTTCTTTCATAAAACCACTTAGAATATGGTATTACATGAAATTTGAGAGATTCAGCTTTTTGTCAAAATTTATGGTCAACGCTTGGTCAACGATAAGCCAATTTTAGCTTAATTTGAATTCCAAGCTTATTACTTGATGAAATTTGTTCTAACTTGATTTCCCGTTCATCATTTGAGCTTCTTAATCAGTTTTGGCAAGAAAATCAAGTTGTGCTTATTCAGATTGTTCTAGAGCTTATTTTGGGCTTATTGTAGAGTGCTTATTTGCTTATTTTGTACTTTCAGTCAAAATCCTTTTTAGGGATCTAGCTTATTTTGAATTAGAAGTGTTTTGCAATTGGTTTGAACCATTTTGGTCCAATAATAAGCTCAAACGAGCTTATTTGTCTTACAAACCCGTTTTTGCTTAAAAAGTTTCTAAAATTGCATTTTGGTCCTTGTTGTTTTAAGCAGTTTCTAAATCTGGCTAAATTTCCATCTTTTTAGGGTTTTCACACATTAGTCCTTTTAGTTTTGAGTTGGTTTAAAATCAGTTAGCAAGTTTGGTATTTGGTTACAATTTGGTTAGTTAGATACAAGTTTTACATTTTTGATCCTTTTAGTTTACTGATTTGCATTTTCAGTCCCTATACTTGTTAGAATTTTCATTTCAAGCATTTATCTTTCCTAGAATTTACATTTTCAGTCCTTTTAGTTTTAAAATTCACATTTTCAATCTTACTTGAATAAAAATTTGGTAAGTGCACTATGTTTTACATATAAGTAGGTAATATTTTTCAGTTTTGCAAGACTTTATTGAATTAGCAAATAGAGTATCCAAAAAAGATTAACAACCAAAAACAGTTAAAAACCCGATATTGGTTGGACTTTCAATGAGCAAGAACTGAGAAAAACGAACTGCATTATACACAATTTCAAATGGCGCCGCTGCCGGTTCTTTGACTTTACGAGAGATTATCGATTGGCGGTTTTCATTGGCTTTTGGGATCTGTTCACCTTGTGAACGTTATTTTTACGTATCATAAATAAAAAACAAATAAAAAATCAAAAATATAAAAATATATAAAAACTAAAACCCTTGTGACAACCAACTCCTCAAGTTTCAACAAGAAGTGTTTCAAAGGATGGATAGAGATAGTGAGAGGAATTTGAAAGTACAACAAGAACTACTTCAAGCTTTTAAGAACATGTCCTTGAACAATTCTTCAAATAATGTGAATGCCATTGCCCTATCTTGTGTTACTTGTGGAGGTCCCCATTCTTATGAACAATGTGATAAGGTGAATGGTTATCAAGGGGAATGTTATGCTTACCAAGAAGAACATCGTGAACACTTCAAGCCAAATATCAATCCAAATAACCTTTCTTACAAGTCCCAAATCTACCTTACTCCACCCGGATTCCCACCCCACCCACCCACCCAACTTTAACAAAATCCACCTCAAATTTTACCAAGGAATCAAGGGCAAAGACAACCTTACCAAGGAAATAACTACAAGGCAACCAATCATTTTCAACCTCAAGCAAATACCTTCTATCCACCAAACCAAGGGTTTAATCCACCACCTCAATCTTTCCCACAACAAGGTTTTTATCAAGGAAATGTGCAACCTAACCCCATGGATTTGATGCTTTACAAGTTTACTTCTTTTGAGAAACAATTGAGAGATAATCAAGAGGAAAATAACAAGAAATTTGCTCTTCTCCAAAACCAAATTATGTTTAATCAAAGACCACAAGGGGCTTTACCATCCAACACACAAACTAATCCAAGGGCCAATGTCAATGCCATTACAACAAGGAGTGGAAAAACAACAAAGGATCCTTCACCTCCTAAACCTACAATTGTTCAACCCACTTGTGCTCCTACTTGTGACAAGCCCTCTACCTCTACTTCACCACCTCAAAATGCTCCTATTTCTCCAATTTCAAAGCCTACTCATGAAGCACTCAATCAGGACAATCCTTCATCAACCACTCAACCACAACCAAAACTAAGTCTTCCTTATCCTTCAAGATTGAGAAAAGAAAAGCTTAAGAACAAGGATGATATCCAAGTTTCTAACTTTTTGAGGATGTTCAAGCAAATTAACATCAATATCTCCTTTGTGGAAGCCTTAGCCAATATGCCTAAGTTTGCTAAGATGATTAAGGACTTGCTTTCTAACAAGGAAAGATTGGTGGATTTGCCTAATGCTTCTTTAAATGAAAATTGTTCCGCGGTTTTGCTTAAGAAGTTGCCTACTAAGCTTGGAGATCCGGGGAGGTTTTTTATTCCTTGCAATTTCCCGGGGGTGGAAAATTGTATGGCTTTAGCGGATTTAGGAGCAAGCATAAATCTTATGCCATTATCGGTTTGGAAAAGACTTTCACTTCCCGAGCTCACTCCTACTAAGATGACTCTTGAGTTGGCCAACCGTACTATAGCTTATCCGGTGGGAATTGCGGAGGATGTTTTTGTGGGGGTTGATAGATTTACATTTCACGCGGATTTTGTGGTGGTTGATTATGATATGGATCCTAGAGTGCCTTTGATTGTTGGTAGGCCATTTTTGAGGACGGGTCGTACTTTAATCGATGTGGCGGAAGGAGAACTTACAATGCGGGTAGGAGATAAAAGAGTTGTGTTTAACATGGGGAAATTGTCTAAAAAGCCTAATGAGCCTGAAGCGGTAAAACATATTGATGTTGTGCATGAGGAGGAAATACAAGATGATCTTCTTGATGAAGTTTGTGATGAGTACTTTTATGAAGCTTGCTCAAGTGGAGATTATGATATACCGCATATTGAGACCATTGCTTCCATTACTTCCTCCTTGGATTTTCATGAACATCAAGATCTAAATCATAGTGAATCCCATATGACACCCCACTTTTACACAATAATAACCATGTTCATGAGGACTTTAGTGATGGAGAATCTTTTCTTTGTGAGTCACCAACATATGATGATTATAGTGATGATGAGCTTTCTACTTGTGACTCTCCATTTGTTGATGATCATACTTCCTTTGGTTTTGAGGGATCACCAATTTTTGATAGACCAATCTATGATGTTTATGGTGATGAGGCGGATTCTATAATGGATGAGAGTGATGAGTTTTTAGCAGAGGATATATCTTTTGAGTACACTCTTGGTTATCTTGATGAGGAGGGGGACATACTCTATTTAGAATCTCTATTGAATGAAGATCCTTTACCTTTTTCCTTGCCCACCTCAACCTTTCAAAGTGACAAAGGAAAACAAGTCATGATGATTCCTTCCAAGAGTTTGTTGTTGCCCATGCCTTCACAACCTTTCTCTCACCATGTGAACTACAAAGGAGAATCTTCTAAGGCAACCAACACTTGTTGTTCTCCCATCAAGGAACGGATTTTTGATCCTGGCATAGAGCTTGCTAAACCATCTCAGTATCTACTTGATGCAACAAAAGGAAACCTTGTGAAAGATTTAAGAGCTTTACACTATCACCTTGGGAAGAACATATGGGAAACCATTTTGGAGAACAACACCTCATTTTTTTCACCATTGCTTGGGAAGTTAATTGTTGAATTGTGTTATAAGTGGGATGGTAATTATGTATTTGATCCTGGGGGATATTTATGGAGTTTCGACCATTGAAAACTTGTTTTACCTCATCATGGAGACTTTTCTTAAAAAGGGGCAAAATGTTTTCTTCTCCGTGATAGGTTTTAGACACTTTTAAGTGTGGGACGAGTCGAGCTAGAGACTCGTTAACTCAAGCATCGTATAACTAGGTTTAGAGTGTTGTAGGTTAGAAGTAAGGTATAGACTTGGAGATAAGTGTAGGGGAGACCTTCTTTTGTTTTCATGATTGTTTGTAGGGTTTCTCACTCATCTCATGCTTTGGAGCTTATGGAGGAGGCCCTTGTATCCGGTTCACTTCGTTATTATAGTGATTTTTCATTGACACCTTGTGCTTAAACATGATTTCACTAATAGTTGTCCTTTCCTTAACTTGGGTTAAGCAAAGTCTATTCATTGTCATAAGTGTAGGGGAAGTTTTTATACTTCCATGCTCTTAAACATTGAGGACAATGTTTAGCTTAAGTGTAGGGGGTCTTTTATCGAAGTGACCTTACCTAGAACTTGTCATTGTCTTGCATGATAACATGGAAAATTTATTTTTCAACATTCTTCAAATTTTTGATTTACTTTGGCCAACAAAAATATGCATTCATAATTTTTGCATCAATCATTTTGCATAACACATTTGCATTGTATATATATTTCTTCTCTTATTTTTCATCAAAAATATATATAAAAAATATAATAAAACATGGTTTTAACAAATTTAGATTTCTTTGACATATTAGGCCCGCCATGGATATTTTGACTCAACCCGAGTTTGCTTATCTAAGCACTCTCTAGCTAGTATCCTTAACCATGTAGTCCTTCATTGGTCTATTAGGCTAAGCATCCACCAATTTCATTATTTGAAATTTTAAATTTGTGGAGAATGGGAAATGATAGAGTTGAAGCAAGTATAAAAGGGCTAGATAAAATTCATGATAATTACTTGTGACTAAAACCTTCTCTTCTTAACCTCTATTTTCTTCGCATGTATATAATTGTTAATAAATAATCAAGAACGGTTTAAATCGGTTTGTAATCTCTTATGCATTTTTGGCTAATCATTCATGGTTGATATAAGTACGTCTTAAGATTCTAAGTTAGAACGTTTTATGTGTAAAAGACTTATGTCATGCTCAATATTTAGCGGGTGTTTTTCCTTTTATTCTTTGAACTTTCTTTGTGAGGAATAAAGAAAAATAAGAGCGGCTTATGAAAAAAAATGAGTGGCTAGAAAAAAAAAAAAAAGAAAAAAAATAATTATACAAGACTCCCAAGAGGGGCAGTGTGGTGTTAATTATAGTGACTATTGAGTTCCAATATTACTTTGACGGGTTGCGTGGATTCAATAGATTGCTCCAATCCAATATTGCCTTGACGGGTTGCGGGGTTGAAGATCCAAAGTCTCAAAAAGATGGCGGATGTAAATTATTGCGTGAGTTTTATTTTCTTTCCTTAGCGAGTGTGTAGCTACTTATGAAAGCATGACATGAGGATTTTACACATAAGGAGAATGACTTATTACTCTTGAAACGGACTTGTATTAATTGTGAGCGGTTTTTCAAGTAATGGATGAGAGGATTACTTAGGATTAAAACCGTGCTTCCTTATTTTTGGATTTTACACTTCTTATACTTCACACTTGAATAAATGACAAATTTGCCCACAAGCAATTTGCTCAAATAATAACCGGTTCCACATTTAATTGTCATGAATAAGTTGATGCACTTTTTACTTGTGAATGCAATGATCCCATTTTTAAGCTTGGTATGAGGAAAGTGAAACTTGAGGGTGATAAATGTCCATGGTACCCAAGCCCTAATCTAAGTCGATGATTTCTTTATGAGTTATTTCCATCAAAACCATTTCAAGAAAAATAAAAAAGATATAGATAGAATTGTATTTTGTTCATTGCATTATTAAAAATCAAAATCATGCATCATGTAGTTTAGAGTAGTGTAGATGCATCTCATATGGCCAAGGTGGGTTAATTATGAGGAGAATGTAAATTTGAGCTATATTATATATAATTGCATGAGGACATGACAATGTTCAAGTGTAGGGGATTTGATATGAGCTTAAACTCATATCCATTTATCAACAAATAACCCTAAAACATGAAACAAAATACCAATTTATCTTGCAAAAACAGTGTTATGTGGTATGTTTGTGTTTGTGTACACTTGTGTAGGTAAAAGGATACATTTTCAAGCAAACAAGGAATTATCAAGCTTAAATTGATGAAAAAGACAAAGAAGGATCAAAAGTGACAAGACTTTGAAGTACAAGGACCTATCTTGACAAATTGCCAAAGTTGAAGGACTAAAGTGTAAATATAGTATAAAGTCAAGATCAAAGTCAAAATTGGTCAATGATTGTAGTGTTTTACTACTCTTTAGGAAAAGAGCGTAAATAGCGGAAAGTATCGAGTGATGATTTTAGGAAAAATCAACACTAATGACCCACAATCAAATTAAGATGATAGAAAGTTCATTTCCCAAGGAGGTATTTGTGTGTGAATTAACTTGTAGTTGTTTGAGATTAATATTAAGAGAAATGGGGATGAGAAGATGAAAGACGGTTACGTGAAAATTAACTACGACGAAAACGTAAAACCGTAGAAAAACCACAAAAATTAAAAATTATCTAAAACCAAAAACAAAATTAATAATTAAAAAGACTAAACACAAGTCTAAAATGATATAAATAAAGTTAAAAATCCACAAAGATATTTTAAAACCTTTTATTAATTAAATAATTAATTTTAAATGCTAATTAAAGCCCTAAAATTAAATTTAATTAATTCAAATGTCTAAAATATGATTTTATTGAATAATCACTTAACTTATATTATTAGAAGACTAAAAAGTAATTTTCTAAAAATTAAAAGCTATTAAAACTATTTTTAAAACCCTAAAAATGATTAAAAAAGATTAAAACCTAATTAAACTTAAAATAATTATAAAAATAAATCTAAAAGCTTAAAAATTATTCTAAAAATGGAAATGATCCTAATTATTGCTAAAGAATATAAGAAAAATGAAAAAGAAAGAAAAATAAAATTTTGAAAATTAAATATTAAAATAATATTAAAATATTACTAAAAAAATAAAAGTTTCTAAAATTTGAAATAAAAAATTTCTAAAAATCCTAAATAATATAACTAAGAGGAAAACACTAATTAGAGCTCCTAAACCTTTTTTAATAATTTTATAAAAATCTTTAAAGTTTATAAAAAACCTTAAAATATTATAAAATTAAAAATAAATGTTTTTGAAACCAGAACTAGATGTAAACCTCAAAAATATATTTTAAAAACTAAAAACTATTTTTCCTAGAAATAAAAACTCTTTTTGGTATTTTTTAATGATTTAATAAAAAACGTCTAATAGTTAAATTCTAGAAAATAAACAAATAATGGGAAAAATATAAAAATAGGCTGGAAAAATCTATAACCCTATAAGGGTCCTAGGAAAAATCAAAATGAGCAAAAACGCTTATTAAATAAGCTGAAAAGTAGGGAAATAAGCCACGGCTTAATTATATGCTATCAAACGAAAAACTGGTTAAAAGATTAACCAATCCAACCTTGGTCAGTAAAAGACCCAAGGACAGGATGGTTATGTTGTTGGTGTGATGAACGGCACGTCAAGGGTTCGAGGCGTGAAACCCTTCTTTTTACTCTTTTTTTTAATTTTTGCTTTTTAACTTTTCACAACCAACCAGTAACCTTAGCTAGCTTATAAACACACTCCAATTGCCTTTTTAGCCAAGATTATGATCCAAAAACTCAAACAAAAACGTGACAGCTTGAGCTATGAACACAAGCTTATTAGCACTTGTGTTTTGTGCTTATGAATTTGGCCAAGAGGACTTGACCTTGGCTTATTTGGTGATTATTATTGGCACAATGGGGCACTCTTGTGATCCTTTGATCACAAGAAGTCAAGATAAGCAACCACAAATCACTTAGCACACAAAAAATCAAACACCAAAGCACACAAGACCAAAGCAATGTTTCTGATGTAAATGAGCAGGACTGGGGACTGTTGAGCAGATTACTTGCACTCTAGCCAACTTAAAAGCCTCAAATTATGCACTCACAATCACAATATGGTACTCAAGCAACAACAATCCTTAAATCACCCTAGTACTCAACAGATATCAAAGATCTAGGCACACAATATCACAAAATTCTAGCAGATTAGAGCAATAGCAGATTTAGACTTCACTTTTTCTTTTTAAATCACTCCAAGTTGCTTGCAACCCTTCCCAAACCAAATTACTAATTATCTAACACCTAACTCAACCTATTTTAAACAGATTAACACTTTATTAACTCTCAAATCAAAGTAATTACCCTGCTTAATCCTATTGCCAAACACCCCTTTATTTTCTGAAAACCAATTTTTCTCAAATCAAAACCCTTAAAACCTTATCAAAACTGAATGAATTAGCATCTATCATGCATATGAACACATATAGAGCACAAATCATGCACTTAAACATAAAATATCATCAAATCACATAAGATCACATACACCTCATTTTTTTTCTGAAATTTTAACAAAGGAACAAGGAATACCTTAGGGTCTTACATCCAAGACCCTAGAGGATGTAAATCCTCCTCCCTACCAGCCCGGGCTGGTGCTGAACTGAATCAACACTTCTTTTCACAACCTGTTTAAATCAAACACAAAACACAAGCAAATAATATATATAACTGATTTTTTTCTTCTTTCTTAAAACCTATCCAAAACCTTTTAAGACTTCTTAAAAACGTTTTTTAAACTCTATAACACCTAACAATTGAACTCTTAACACCACAAACCTTGAATCAAAAGCTTCCCAAAATTTCTTTCAATTTTCAGAAAACCTTGAAACAACTTTGAAACTCAAACTTACTTCACCAAAATAACAATGGAACTCAGAATCAATCTCCCTCACAACACACAATCTTTTAAAAACAATAAAAAAGGAATTATACTTGAATTATTCAAAAACCAAACTTTTTATTTCTTTAAAAAGGAATTACAAGTGAGAGATTTGAAACTGGAACAAGGGCTTCACACATTCTGTGAGCTCCTTATATAGAGGCCTAAGAACAATATAGAATAGAAAATACAAAACCCTAATGCATAGAAAATCCCAAAGTTGCCCTTGACGGTTTTGAGTTGGTGAGCTGTCCTTTTTGATCCTGGCTGTTCATTTGTGCGTTGTGAGTAAGCTATTCATCATGGACGTTCATTTTGGACACGTCATGTGCCTTGGGGACTAAGGTATGATGTGATTGGCTGAGAGGGAATTGGGGGTGGGGTCCTCAAGTGGTGGGATTGGTGAGTTTGTGCGTGGGAAAGGTTTATACGTGTGGGAATTACACGTGGCCAAAAGGAATTAGGTTTTAACCCAAGTTAAGTGAGGGTAAGTTCTGGGTGGTAAGAATGATGAACAGTAAGTTCTTGAATCCGAAATTGGGGGTGGTAAAGTGTTAGGCGCCTTTTTAGGATTTAAATGTTTCAGTTGGCACATTTGGTCCTTCTCTTTTGTTCTTTTTGGCATATCAAGTTTTCAAGCCCTAAAACGTAATCTACTTTGTTAATATCTTTCCATACTTGACACTTTTGGCACAAAGCTTTCCAAAACTCTTTCAAAGGATTAATTTTGCCATTTCTTGATTTTTAAAGGGCTGATCTTGGACTTCTTTGATCTTCAAAGGTCTTTAACATAACTTTGACTTCATGAGGGACCATAAATGGCAATTTTGAAATTGTTGAGGGACCATTCTTGCCATTTCTTCAAAGTTGAAGGACCTTTTTGCAATTTTGACAAACTTAAGGGACCAAACTTGTAATTATTAATATACAAGGGTTTTAAGTGTCATTTCTTCATAGGATGAGGATCAATCTTGTTTGTCTTCAAGTCTTCAAGGGTACTTGTTGAACTTTTCATGATTAGGGCCCGGTTCATTGTACGGCTTTGTTTCTCGTGTCCGTTTTTCCTTGTATCTTGTGATCTTTTTTCTTTTTCACGATATCCATACCTAAAATACACAAGTAAACAAACACAAGCATATATATGGTATTTTTATGACATTTTTATGCATTAAAAGCCCGAAAAGAACGATGAGATCATGTATAAATGCCATCTCATCACTCCCCCATACTAAGCCATTGCCGTGCCCTCACGCAATGCTAGAATAAAGTATCTAAGCATCACCAAAGTTCAATTTTATTAACCTTTATTGAAGAGTAAAAGACTTGCAACATACTACGATGATGTGTAAAGACATAATGTATGATTTTCATCACCAAAAGGTGACTTTTAGGGTCAAAGAATAGAAACAAGTTAATGTCCCTTAGAGTAAACTTCGTCATCCTTGATTGTCATACATTCCATGCTAAGTTCAAAAACAAGATCATTGTTGGTACAAGTCACAATGCTAACACTACTCATACGTCCAAATTGTGTAATACTTTTTCTCCCCGCAATCCTAGTTATTATAAAAGGAAATGGGTTACTAGCATTTTTTATCTAATTGTCATGGATCACAAGTGATTCATATTGACTTATTTAAGTAGTTATTAGTCCGAAAGCAAAGTAGCACGATTTGATCAATAGTTAGCCGAAGGACAAAATCTTTTAAAACGGCTTCTCGTGTATCTCCTTAAGTTCATATCTTGGCATAACTCGTTTCACGATTTGAGACCTTTCTCGGACCGATATTTGGCATGTACTTCATACTTCAAATCTTGGGAAGACGTTCTTGAAATTATGGTCTTCTCTTCATATATTTGGAATTTCTTCACTTGACGTTTTTGAGAGATTCTTCATATAGGACCACGACTTCATCATTTTTCTTCAATCTTTACTTTGGATTTTGATATACAACGATCCGCCTCCTTTTCGGACTTGGATATTTTTATCCTCATACCTTGTTAGGGTCTTTTTGGATAGACTTTCTCCATTCTTTAGGGGAGTAATTGCTTCTCGTCGTGTGTCTCGATCCTTCATATTGATTTTGGAATAATGATACTTCACATCATCTTTGGATCTTTAGCAAAAATAGAGCTCCTCATGCCTTGTTAGGGCCTTTTTGGATGATCGCCAATCTTCGCGTCCCGCTTCAATAAGTTATGCCTTGGCTATGAACTCTATTCAACCCCGAGCAACTTTTAAACGATCTTGCGCTAGAGGCTAAGTAACTTTTCAAATCGTACGACCTTACTTATTGCAATTATGCTTTATTCCTAATGCATTGATCTTATGGGAAGAAAAAGCCACAATTAAAAACATATGAATTTTTGAAAGAACATTTTCATGTTCTACGTTTAGCATGATCACTTGTCTAACTCTATCATTTCTCGTTCTTCACTATTTAAAGACCTCTAATTAAAGAGACTCGTGAATACTTAGCCGTGCAAGTCAAAATTAAGCCAAATTTGGATTAGCTTTCATTAAGACTATATCAAATCAAAGTTTTGGGTTTTTAAGCCACCTATAGGATCTTGCACTTTCTTGGACTTTTTCAAGTTTAGAGAATGCGTTTTAAAGTTCCCTTGATAAGTGACTTTCTAGAATCACTTATAGGAACTTGCGAAAAGTTCTTGTTCTTAACCCGAATGAATTAAGACTTTCGCGTTTTAAAGCTCCCTATATAAAAGTCTAGCAAAACTTGAATTGAGCGGGTTAAGGAATGTAAATGGCTCCAAATGCCCATCAAGTCAAAAATTAACTCTTATTCTACCCATCGGAAAATATACATTCGTGTCTTAAAAACACTTATGAAAACTAAGAAAAATTTTAAAATTTGGCCATTTTTAGCCTTATTAGCAAAACAAAACATTGAAAATTGGAAAACGTGAGGGCGTAGCAAAGCAAGTACCTATTCACCCCCCATACTAAAAGTAAACATTGTCCTCAATGTTTCGAGTCTAAAGGTGGAGCACCCCCATACTAGAGACGAAGAATCGAATGCTTAGGATCTAGCATGGAAAGGGTGATCAACAATATATCTAAAGCCGTTTATTAATTATACTAAAAGATAATTGTTAGAACAATAAAGGATATGTCATGGAATCGTGAAAAACTTCTTCAAACGAACGATGGAGGCTCACGTAAACGAACACGAGAGTCTTCAATCGTAGATGATGATGATGATCTAGATAACACAATCACAAACAACCACGAGACAACGAGTTGGAAGGGTACAAGTCCCCTTATTAGTGAATAAAAAGCATAAAGATAAGCATGGGATCTCCCCCACGAGGCACCTCGTTTTTGATTACCGAGTCATGAGCTCGACTCGATCCCCTCAATGCTAATTATCATTGGGGAAGGTGTCTTGGTCGGGGGCAACCATTGAAGGAATTTCCCCACCAAAGTAGTGCTTAAGCCTATGTCCATTCACCTTGAAATTTGGACCATCATCTTGAGCTAGCTCAATGGTCCCATATGGAAACACTTGTGTAATGGTGAACGGACCCGACCAACGAGATTTCAATTTCCCGGAAAATATCTTAAGACGTGAGTTAAAAAGCAACACTTGATCACCAACGTTAAAAACCCGGTTTTTAATCTTTGAATCATGAAACTTTTTAGTCTTTTCTTTAAAAATTAATGAATTTTCATAAGCATTATCCCTTAATTCATCCAATTCATTCAATTGTATTTTCCGGTGATCTCCCGCGGTCTTCAAGTCAAAATTAGCATGCTTAAGGGCCCAATATGCCTTATGCTCCAATTCAATGGGCAAATGACAATTCTTCCCATAGACTAACTTATAAGGAGTGCAACCGATAGGTGTCTTATAAGCGGTCCTAAAGGCCCATAAAGCGTCATCGAGTTTGTCGGACCATGAAGCACGGTTTTCTCCAATCGACCTTTCTAAAATCCTCTTCAAAGCTCGGTTCGAAACCTCGACTTGCCCACTCGTTTGCGGGTGATAAGCCGTAGAAAGACGATGTGTAACTCCATATTTCTTTAGAACCTTTTCGAATTGGTCATTACAAAAATGGGTTCCACGATCGCTTATAATAGCACGAGGGGTTCCGAACCGAGAGAATAGTTGCTTCAAAAACTTTACTACCACACGAGCATCATTAGTAGGCAAAGCCTTAGCTTCCACCCACTTAGAAAGGTAGTCCACCGCGACGAGGATATATTTGTTGCCATGAGACGATGGGAACGGCCCCATAAAGTCTATTCCCCATATGTCGAAAATCTCACACACTTGAATTATATTTTGCGGCATTTCATCACGTTGAGATGATTTTCCTTGACGTTGGCACGAATCACACGACTTTACAAGTGCGTGTGCATCACGATAGATAGAAGGCCAAAAGAAACCGGCATCGAACACTTTCTTAGCCGTGAGATTAGCACCGTGGTGACCACCCGTGGGTCCCTCGTGACAAGCTCTAAGGATATTAGAAGCTTCGGCACCAAACACACAACGTCGAACGAGTTGATCCGCACAAATCCGAAAGAGATAAGGGTCGTCCCAAAAATAGAACTTGACGTCACGAAAGAATTTTCGTTTTTGTTGTGTCGTCATACCCTTGATTATGAAATTGCCCGCATGGTAATTTGCAATGTCGGCAAACCATGGGGTGGTGTCTTTAGAACTCACTACACCGAGAGTCTCAAGAGGAAATGTTTCGGTAATTTCCTTGTTCTCGAAAACATCTTTGTGAGGATCTTCTAGACGAGAGAGATGATCGGCCGCTAGATTCTCGGCTCCTTTTTTGTCAAGCACGGTGACATCAAATTCTTGGAGGAGGAGCATCCAACGAAGCAATCTTGGCTTAGCATCTTGCTTAGCTAAGAGATACTTGATAGCCGAATGGTCGGTATACACGATGCTTTTAGTCAAGACGAGATAAGGTCGGAATTTCTCAAAAGCATAGACCACAGCAAGGAATTCCTTTTCCGTTGTGGTGTACTTTAATTGAGCCTCGGTCATCGTCTTACTAGCATAGTGGATAGGACGGAAATGCTTGTCATAACGTTGCCCTAAGACGGCCCCTATAGCATAATCACTTGCATCGCACATGATTTCAAAGGGTAATTCCCAATTAGGAGCAACAAGAATGGGAGCTTCGGTTAGTTTCCTTTTTAGAGTCTCGAAAGCCTTAACACAATCCTCATTAAAGTTGAAAGGAGCATCCTTCTCGAGAAGGTGTGTCATAGGACGAGAAATCTTCGAAAAGTCCTTGATGAAACGACGATAAAAGCCCGCGTGGCCTAGGAAACTACGAACTCCCTTAACGGTTTTGGGATGAGATAACTTGGCGATGACGTCTACCTTAGCTTTATCGACCTCAATCCCCGCCTTCGACACCTTATGTCCTAAGACGATTCCTTGTTTACACATGAAATGACATTTCTCCCAATTAAGCACAAGATTGGTTTCTTCACAACGTTTTAACATTTGTTCGAGATTAGATAAACATGACGTGAACGAATTACCAAACACCGAGAAGTCATCCATAAACACTTCCATCGACTTCTCGATCATGTCGTGAAAAATCGCCATCATACACCGTTGAAACGTACCGGGTGCACTACAAAGTCCGAAAGGCATCCTACGATAAGCGAACGTTCCATAAGGACACGTAAACGTAGTCTTCTCTTGATCACGAGGGTCGATAGGAATTTGAAAGTAACCGGAAAAACCATCTAAAAAGCAATAGAATTCATTTCCCGCAAGTCGCTCCAACATTTGATCCATGAAGGGCAAAGGAAAGTGGTCTTTACGAGTGGCGTCATTTAACTTTCGGTAGTCAATACACACCCTCCAACCGGTCACAACACGAGTGGGAATTAACTCGTTGTTTTCATTAGGCACAACGGTCATTCCTCCCTTTTTAGGGACACAATGGATCGGGCTCACCCATGGGCTATCGGATATAGGATAAATCATTCCCGCGTCAAGGAGTTTAAGGACCTCCTTTTTAATGACATCGTGAATTTTGGGATTCACCCTTCTTTGACTTTGAATTGCGGGTTTGTAGTCCTCCTCCATTAAAATTTTGTGAGTACAAAATTTTGGGTCAATACCCTTAATGTCGGAAATTTTCCACGCAATTGCCCCTTTGTGAGCCTTAAGAACTTTCAAGAGCTCGGTTTTTTCATCATTGGCAAGATCTTTTGCAATAATAACCGGCAACTTGTCATCACCTTCCAAGAATGCATATTCAAGGTGAGAAGGAAGATCTTTCAATTCAAGGATAGGCGGTTCCTCGATTGAAGATTTTGGTTCCACACTCATAACTCCCATCGGCGGAAGAAATGGTGGAATAGAAGTATCATCACTAATCAACACCTCATCTTCATTGTCGATTTCATTTGAAGTGAAATCGCCTCCTTGGAATGGAGTGAGATTTGGTGTGGAATTAGCAAGAATCGGATCCAAAATAGTGGGATTGCCACTTGACGAGCTATCGGAAAAACCTAACACTTCTTGTGAAAACTCATCGCAAACCACATCAACGATGTCAATGTGATTGATGGTAGCGATTGCATAAACATGAGAAGGTTTCGAGTTTTGAGTAGCGTTTATAACAAGTTCCTCTTCGTTGAATCTCAAAGTGATAGTTCTCGCATGAACATCGATAAGCGATCTCGAAGTATCTAAAAATGAACGACCTAAAATTAGAGGAACTTGAGGATCCGCGGGGATGTCGACTACTATAAAATCAACGGGATAGTAGAACTTCCCCACTTTCACGAAAACATCTTCGGCTATTCCACATGCCATAATCGTAGAATGATCGGCCATCTCGATGGACATGTTCGAAGGAATAAGAGCCGGAAGCGAAAGCGATTTCCAAATGGAAAATGGCATCAAATTAATGCTCGCACCAAGATCGGCCAAGGCGAGGCATTCTTTCATATCTTGTATGTCACAAGGAATGAGAAACTTTCCGGGATCACCAACTTTTTCCGGTATGCGGTTAAGATAAACCGAAGAACAATTAGCAAGCTTTGAAAGCTTTTCCTTATCGCTCATCATACTCTTAAAAGTGGAAGCGAAACGAGGCATATATAACAACGCGTCGGCTAAACTCACATCAAAATGAACTTGTTGAAACATCTTAATAAAAAGCTCGATTTGTTGTTTGTTACGTTCTTGCATTTTCTCTTTGTTTCGTCTTGAAGGGTAGGGTAAAGGTGGTGTGGGTTGGTCATTAGGCAACGGCCTTGGAATCTCGGGTTCCACAATTGGTATTGGTGTAACCGTAGGTGTGGTTTGAGCGGTACTTCGTGGGATTGTAATGTGCTCCTTTTCGACCATCACCTCGGGTTCTTTCTCGATTTCCTTCTCCGTAGAAGTACTTGGACGAGAGATTGGTTCCTTGAAAGTTTTACCACTTCGTGTAGTAATAACCTTCATTTCTCCCTTCGGGTTTGCAATGGTATCACTAGGAAGACCACCCGAAGAAGAGGGCTTGCACATGATTGCTTCGAACATCTTAGCCATTCGGTCCTCAAATTTAGATTGCCTAGCATCCGCTTTCAATAACTCTTGCTTAATCTCATGTTGTCCTAATTCCATCTTTTGTTGGTTTTGTTGAAGACGTTGGACATTTCCTTCCATTTTATTTGCATGAGTTTTAAGTTCATTAGCAAGTTCATTTTTAAGCTCGTTTTTCAACTCGGATCTTAAGCTAATCATCTCACGTTGCATATTACAAATTTAGCATCATTTGCTTTAGCATAATCCAAAAATTCTCCTTGCAAATTTTTCGTGTGAGCATTTTGAAAACCTTGTGTAGTGTTTTGAAAATCACGGTTTTGGTTTTGATTAGAGATTTGTCCATTCCCACTTTGATAATTCCCTTTGTTGTAATTGCGTGTGTTGCCTTGGTAATTACCTTGGTTGTTGTTTCGATAATTGTTAGCATTTTGATTTGGTGGAGCTTGATTTTGGCGGGAACCTTGGCCGTTTTGGTTGTAAGTTCCCGTTGCTACATAAGCACTCGAAGTGTTACCATCCGCGGTAATGCACTCGGAAAGATCATGAGCTCCTCCACACGATAAACAACTCTTAGCAACCGCTTTAACCGAAGCGGAATTGGAAGCTTCTTGAGCCTTCCAATGGGACATTAGATTAGCAAATCTATCAAAAAACCGATTCTCCTCATTAGCTTCATCATGTAAGGCATTAATGCTACGAGACGATTGTGATGACGATGACGAACCCATATTGGCAACACTCGGTGTGTTACGAGGGCTATAAACCTTAGATCGATTTTCAATGATTTGTAAAGCCTCATTTGTCGTCTTGCACAAAAAATTACCACCCGCGGCGGCATTCAAATAATCTCGTTCATGATCATTAAGCCCATTATAAAAGGTATCAATTTGATGCAATTCCGAAAAATCATGGTGAGGACATTCATGTAACATCTCCTTAAATCGTTCCCATGCCATTGAAAAACTTTCATTATTACGTTGCACAAATCGTGAAATCTCATTTTTTAAGTGTGTTGTTTTCGATGGTGGAAAAAACTTGTTCACAAACTTAGAAACAAGATCGGCCCATGTCAAAATCGAATTTGGCGGTTCTTTCTCGAGCCAAATTTTTGCGGGACCATCCAACGAATATGGAAACAACATCATCTTAATGGCGTCATGTGGAACATCTTTGAATTTGCTAGTGGCGGTGAGACGGTTGAAATTCCTAATGTGGTAATGCGGGTTGTCTTTCTCGTGACCTCGAAACTTGTTTGCTTGTAGCATCGACATTAAACCCGTCTTAATCTCGAAATTCTCCGCAAGGATGGCGGGAATAACAATGGCCTCTCCAAAACCCTCAGTGGGTGCTTGTAGCAACTCCATCATAGTACGATTAGCCATTACGACTTCTTGTTCTATAATAGGTTCAACAATTGGAGGTTCTTCAACAATCAACGATCCTTGATTTGCTTGCTTTTGAAGACGTTTACGAGCTCGTTTAGCTTGGTTACGAGTGATCATAAACTTCACGAAGAATGGGAGGTGAGCAAAGAAGATTCTTTTTGTTTGTTTTGTGGATTTACAATTTTTTTGTGTTTTTGATGATATTTAATTTTTTTGGATTTTGGTGTATCTTCGTAGACAACAATCTACAAAATCTCTCCTCGAATCAAACTCTTGATTAAAGAAGCCTCAAAGGAATGAAAACGATCACGTGGAGTGAACGTCTTCGAATGACTTTAGAACTTTGGTGAAAACCAAATTGTTCACGAGGGTTTAATCACAAAGAAAACCAAGCAAATATAGTATACGTAATAATACTTTGGGCGGCAAAACCCTCGATTAGCTTTCAATCTCAAAATACTCACAAGCAAGCGGGGAAACGAGGCGGCGCGAAGCACTTAAGAGCCTTTTTCCTTAGGGTATATTTTATAATACCCGCCTTATACCCACCTTATAGTTCGTATTTTTCAAAATCGAGCTTCACGAAAGTATTTATCTATTTTTGCCTTTTCTTTTTGTTTGAGATTCGAATACAATAATTAGGAGATCAAATCCCAATTAAGGTTGTGTTTTCACACTTTTGGAGATATTGTATTTTGATTGTGATACTTAATACAATATATTAATAATATTCACAAAGAAAAACCAAGAAAACCGATAATACGTGTTAAGGGAGTTCCACTTAACACAAATACTATTATTGGATAATATCAAAAACAAAATTTTCCAAATTAAAGCACGACACACCTCCCCGGCAGCGGCGCCAAAATGATTGTAGTGTTTTACTACTCTTTAGGAAAAGAGCGTAAATAGCGGAAAGTATCGAGTGATGATTTTAGGAAAAATCAACACTAATGACCCACAATCAAATTAAGATGATAGAAAGTTCGTTTCCCAAGGAGGTATTTGTGTGTGAATTAACTTGTAGTTGTTTGAGATTAATATTAAGAGAAATGGGGATGAGAAGATGAAAGACGGTTACGTGAAAATTAACTACGACGAAAACGTAAAACCGTAGAAAAACCACAAAAATTAAAAATTATCTAAAACCAAAAACAAAATTAATAATTAAAAAGACTAAACACAAGTCTAAAATGATATAAATAAAGTTAAAAATCCAACAAAGATATTTTAAAACCTTTTATTAATTAAATAATTAATTTTAAATGCTAATTAAAGCCCTAAAATTAAATTTAATTAATTCAAATGTCTAAAATATGATTTTATTGAATAATCACTTAACTTATATTATTAGAAGACTAAAAAGTAATTTTCTAAAAATTAAAAGCTATTAAAACTATTTTTAAAACCCTAAAAATGATTAAAAAAGATTAAAACCTAATTAAACTTAAAATAATTATAAAAGGAAAATCTAAAAGCTTAAAAATTATTCTAAAAATGGAAATGATCCTAATTATTGCTAAAGAATATAAGAAAAATGAAAAAGAAAGAAAAATAAAATTTTGAAAATTAAATATTAAAATAATATTAAAATATTACTAAAAAAATAAAAGTTTCTAAAATTTGAAATAAAAAATTTCTAAAAATCCTAAATAATATAACTAAGAGAAAAACACTAATTAGAGCTCCTAAACCTTTTTTAATAATTTTATAAAAATCTTTAAAGTTTATAAAAAACCTTAAAATATTATAAAATTAAAAATAAATGTTTTTGAAACCAAAACTAGATGTAAACCTCAAAAATATATTTTAAAAACTAAAAACTATTTTTCCTAGAAATAAAAACTCTTTTTGGTATTTTTTAATGATTTAATAAAAAACGTCTAATAGTTAAATTCTAGAAAATAAACAAATAATGGGAAAAATATAAAAATAGGCTGGAAAAATCTATAACCCTATAAGGGTCCTAGGAAAAATCAAAATGAGCAAAAACGCTTATTAAATAAGCTGAAAAGTAGGGAAATAAGCCACGGCTTAATTATAAGCTATCAAACGAAAAACTGGTTAAAAGATTAACCAATCCAACCTTGGTCAGTAAAAGACCCAAGGGCAGGATGGTTATGTTGTTGGTGTGATGAACGGCACGTCAAGGGTTCGAGGCGTGAAACCCTTCTTTTTACTCTTTTTTTTAATTTTTGCTTTTTAACTTTTCACAACCAACCAGTAACCTTAGCTAGCTTATAAACACACTCCAATTGCCTTTTTAGCCAAGATTATGATCCAAAAACTCAAACAAAAACGTGACAGCTTGAGCTATGAACACAAGCTTATTAGCACTTGTGTTTTGTGCTTATGAATTTGGCCAAGAGGACTTGACCTTGGCTTATTTGGTGATTATTATTGGCACAATGGGGCACTCTTGTGATCCTTTGATCACAAGAAGTCAAGATAAGCAACCACAAATCACTTAGCACACAAAAAATCAAACACCAAAGCACACAAGACCAAAGCAATGTTTCTGATGTAAATGAGCAGGACTGGGGATTGTTGAGCAGATTACTTGCACTCTAGCCAACTTAAAAGCCTCAAATTATGCACTCACAATCACAATATGGTACTCAAGCAACAACAATCCTTAAATCACCCTAGTACTCAACAGATATCAAAGATCTAGGCACACAATATCACAAAATTCTAGCAGATTAGAGCAATAGCAGATTTAGACTTCACTTTTTCTTTTTAAATCACTCCAAGTTGCTTGCAACCCTTCCCAAACCAAATTACTAATTATCTAACACCTAACTCAACCTATTTTAAACAGATTAACACTTTATTAACTCTCAAATCAAAGTAATTACCCTGCTTAATCCTATTGCCAAACACCCCTTTATTTTCTGAAAACCAATTTTTCTCAAATCAAAACCCTTAAAACCTTATCAAAACTGAATGAATTAGCATCTATCATGCATATGAACACATATAGAGCACAAATCATGCACTTAAACATAAAATATCATCAAATCACATAAGATCACATACACCTCATTTTTTTTCTGAAATTTTAACAAAGGAACAAGGAATACCTTAGGGTCTTACATCCAAGACCCTAGAGGATGTAAATCCTCCTCCCTACCAGCCCGGGCTGGTGCTGAACTGAATCAACACTTCTTTTCACAACCTGTTTAAATCAAACACAAAACACAAGCAAATAATATATATAACTGATTTTTTTCTTCTTTCTTAAAACCTATCCAAAACCTTTTAAGACTTCTTAAAAACATTTTTTAAACTCTATAACACCTAACAATTGAACTCTTAACACCACAAACCTTGAATCAAAAGCTTCCCAAAATTTCTTTCAATTTTCAGAAAACCTTGAAACAACTTTGAAACTCAAACTTACTTCACCAAAATAACAATGGAACTCAGAATCAATCTCCCTCACAACACACAATCTTTTAAAAACAATAAAAAAGGAATTATACTTGAATTATTCAAAAACCAAACTTTTTATTTCTTTAAAAAGGAATTACAAGTGAGAGATTTGAAACTGGAACAAGGGCTTCACACATTCTGTGAGCTCCTTATATAGAGGCCTAAGAACAATATAGAATAGAAAATACAAAACCCTAATGCATAGAAAATCCCAAAGTTGCCCTTGACGGTTTTGAGTTGGTGAGCTGTCCTTTTTGATCCTGGCTGTTCATTTGTGCGTTGTGAGTAAGCTATTCATCATGGACGTTCATTTTGGACACGTCATGTGCCTTGGGGACTAAGGTATGATGTGATTGGCTGAGAGGGAATTGGGGGTGGGGTCCTCAAGTGGTGGGATTGGTGAGTTTGTGCGTGGGAAAGGTTTATACGTGTGGGAATTACACGTGGCCAAAAGGAATTAGGTTTTAACCCAAGTTAAGTGAGGGTAAGTTCTGGGTGGTAAGAATGATGAACAGTAAGTTCTTGAATCCGAAATTGGGGGTGGTAAAGTGTTAGGCGCCTTTTTAGGATTTAAATGTTTCAGTTGGCACATTTGGTCCTTCTCTTTTGTTCTTTTTGGCATATCAAGTTTTCAAGCCCTAAAACGTAATCTACTTTGTTAATATCTTTCCATACTTGACACTTTTGGCACAAAGCTTTCCAAAACTCTTTCAAAGGATTAATTTTGCCATTTCTTGATTTTTAAAGGGCTGATCTTGGACTTCTTTGATCTTCAAAGGTCTTTAACATAACTTTGACTTCATGAGGGACCATAAATGGCAATTTTGAAATTGTTGAGGGACCATTCTTGCCATTTCTTCAAAGTTGAAGGACCTTTTTGCAATTTTGACAAACTTAAGGGACCAAACTTGTAATTATTAATATACAAGGGTTTTAAGTGTCATTTCTTCATAGGATGAGGATCAATCTTGTTTGTCTTCAAGTCTTCAAGGGTACTTGTTGAACTTTTCATGATTAGGGCCCGGTTCATTGTACGGCTTTGTTTCTCGTGTCCGTTTTTCCTTGTATCTTGTGATCTTTTGTCTTTTTCACGATATCCATACCTAAAATACACAAGTAAACAAACACAAGCATATATATGGTATTTTTATGACATTTTTATGCATTAAAAGCCCGAAAAGAACGATGAGATCATGTATAAATGCCATCTCATCACTCCCCCATACTAAGCCATTGCCGTGCCCTCACGCAATGCTAGAATAAAGTATCTAAGCATCACCAAAGTTCAATTTTATTAACCTTTATTGAAGAGTAAAAGACTTGCAACATACTACGATGATGTGTAAAGACATAATGTATGATTTTCATCACCAAAAGGTGACTTTTAGGGTCAAAGAATAGAAACAAGTTAATGTCCCTTAGAGTAAACTTCGTCATCCTTGATTGTCATACATTCCATGCTAAGTGCAAAAACAAGATCATTGTTGGTACAAGTCACAATGCTAACACTACTCATACGTCCAAATTGTGTAATACTTTTTCTCCCCACAATCCTAGTTATTATAAAAGGAAATGGGTTACTAGCATTTTTTATCTAATTGTCATGGATCACAAGTGATTCATATTGACTTATTTAAGTAGTTATTAGTCCGAAAGCAAAGTAGCACGATTTGATCAATAGTTAGCCGAAGGACAAAATCTTTTAAAACGGCTTCTCGTGTATCTCCTTAAGTTCATATCTTGGCATAACTCGTTTCACGATTTGAGACCTTTCTCGGACCGATATTTGGCATGTACTTCATACTTCAAATCTTGGGAAGACGTTCTTGAAATTATGGTCTTCTCTTCATATATTTGGAATTTCTTCACTTGACGTTTTTGAGAGATTCTTCATATAGGACCACGACTTCATCATTTTTCTTCAATCTTTACTTTGGATTTTGATATACAACGATCCGCCTCCTTTTCGGACTTGGATATTTTTATCCTCATACCTTGTTAGGGTCTTTTTGGATAGACTTTCTCCATTCTTTAGGGGAGTAATTGCTTCTCGTCGTGTGTCTCGATCCTTCATATTGATTTTGGAATAATGATACTTCACATCATCTTTGGATCTTTATCAAAAATAGAGCTCCTCATGCCTTGTTAGGGCCTTTTTGGATGATCGCCAATCTTCGCGTCCCGCTTCAATAAGTTATGCCTTGGCTATGAACTCTATTCAACCCCGAGCAACTTTTAAACGATCTTGCGCTAGAGGCTAAGTAACTTTTCAAATCGTACGACCTTACTTATTGCAATTATGCTTTATTCCTAATGCATTGATCTTATGGGAAGAAAAAGCCACAATTAAAAACATATGAATTTTTGAAAGAACATTTTCATGTTCTACGTTTAGCATGATCACTTGTCTAACTCTATCATTTCTCGTTCTTCACTATTTAAAGACCTCTAATTAAAGAGACTCGTGAATACTTAGCCGTGCAAGTCAAAATTAAGCCAAATTTGGATTAGCTTTCATTAAGACTATATCAAATCAAAGTTTTGGGTTTTTAAGCCACCTATAGGATCTTGCACTTTCTTGGACTTTTTCAAGTTTAGAGAATGCGTTTTAAAGTTCCCTTGATAAGTGACTTTCTAGAATCACTTATAGGAACTTGCGAAAAGTTCTTGTTCTTAACCCGAATGAATTAAGACTTTCGCGTTTTAAAGCTCCCTATATAAAAGTCTAGCAAAACTTGAATTGAGCGGGTTAAGGAATGTAAATGGCTCCAAATGCCCATCAAGTCAAAAATTAACTCTTATTCTACCCATCGGAAAATATACATTCGTGTCTTAAAAACACTTATGAAAACTAAGAAAAATTTTAAAATTTGGCCATTTTTAGCCTTATTAGCAAAACAAAACATTGAAAATTGGAAAACGTGAGGGCGTAGCAAAGCAAGTACCTATTCACCCCCCATACTAAAAGTAAACATTGTCCTCAATGTTTCGAGTCTAAAGGTGGAGCACCCCCATACTAGAGACGAAGAATCGAATGCTTAGGATCTAGCATGGAAAGGGTGATCAACAATATATCTAAAGCCGTTTATTAATTATACTAAAAGATAATTGTTAGAACAATAAAGGATATGTCATGGAATCGTGAAAAACTTCTTCAAACGAACGATGGAGGCTCACGTAAACGAACACGAGAGTCTTCAATCGTAGAAGATGATGATGATCTAGATAACACAATCACAAACAACCACGAGACAACGAGTTGGAAGGGTACAAGTCCCCTTATTAGTGAATAAAAAGCATAAAGATAAGCATGGGATCTCCCCCACGAGGCACCTCGTTTTTGATTACCGAGTCATGAGCTCGACTCGATCCCCTCAATGCTAATTATCATTGGGGAAGGTGTCTTGGTCGGGGGCAACCATTGAAGGAATTTCCCCACCAAAGTAGTGCTTAAGCCTATGTCCATTCACCTTGAAATTTGGACCATCATCTTGAGCTAGCTCAATGGTCCCATATGGAAACACTTGTGTAATGGTGAACGGACCCGACCAACGAGATTTCAATTTCCCGGAAAATATCTTAAGACGTGAGTTAAAAAGCAACACTTGATCACCAACGTTAAAAACCCGGTTTTTAATCTTTGAATCATGAAACTTTTTAGTCTTTTCTTTAAAAATTAATGAATTTTCATAAGCATTATCCCTTAATTCATCCAATTCATTCAATTGTATTTTCCGGTGATCTCCCGCGGTCTTCAAGTCAAAATTAGCATGCTTAAGGGCCCAATATGCCTTATGCTCCAATTCAATGGGCAAATGACAATTCTTCCCATAGACTAACTTATAAGGAGTGCAACCGATAGGTGTCTTATAAGCGGTCCTAAAGGCCCATAAAGCGTCATCGAGTTTGTCGGACCATGAAGCACGGTTTTCTCCAATCGACCTTTCTAAAATCCTCTTCAAAGCTCGGTTCGAAACCTCGACTTGCCCACTCGTTTGCGGGTGATAAGCCGTAGAAAGACGATGTGTAACTCCATATTTCTTTAGAACCTTTTCGAATTGGTCATTACAAAAATGGGTTCCACGATCGCTTATAATAGCACGAGGGGTTCCGAACCGAGAGAATAGTTGCTTCAAAAACTTTACTACCACACGAGCATCATTAGTAGGCAAAGCCTTAGCTTCCACCCACTTAGAAAGGTAGTCCACCGCGACGAGGATATATTTGTTGCCATGAGACGATGGGAACGGCCCCATAAAGTCTATTCCCCATATGTCGAAAATCTCACACACTTGAATTATATTTTGCGGCATTTCATCACGTTGAGATGATTTTCCTTGACGTTGGCACGAATCACACGACTTTACAAGTGCGTGTGCATCACGATAGATAGAAGGCCAAAAGAAACCGGCATCGAACACTTTCTTAGCCGTGAGATTAGCACCGTGGTGACCACCCGTGGGTCCCTCGTGACAAGCTCTAAGGATATTAGAAGCTTCGGCACCAAACACACAACGTCGAACGAGTTGATCCGCACAAATCCGAAAGAGATAAGGGTCGTCCCAAAAATAGAACTTGACGTCACGAAAGAATTTTCGTTTTTGTTGTGTCGTCATACCCTTGATTATGAAATTGCCCGCATGGTAATTTGCAATGTCGGCAAACCATGGGGTGGTGTCTTTAGAATTCACTACACCGAGAGTCTCAAGAGGAAATGTTTCGGTAATTTCCTTGTTCTCGAAAACATCTTTGTGAGGATCTTCTAGACGAGAGAGATGATCGGCCGCTAGATTCTCGGCTCCTTTTTTGTCAAGCACGGTGACATCAAATTCTTGGAGGAGGAGCATCCAACGAAGCAATCTTGGCTTAGCATCTTGCTTAGCTAAGAGATACTTGATAGCCGAATGGTCGGTATACACGATGCTTTTAGTCAAGACGAGATAAGGTCGGAATTTCTCAAAAGCATAGACCACAGCAAGGAATTCCTTTTCCGTTGTGGTGTACTTTAATTGAGCCTCGGTCATCGTCTTACTAGCATAGTGGATAGGACGGAAATGCTTGTCATAACGTTGCCCTAAGACGGCCCCTATAGCATAATCACTTGCATCGCACATGATTTCAAAGGGTAATTCCCAATTAGGAGCAACAAGAATGGGAGCTTCGGTTAGTTTCCTTTTTAGAGTCTCGAAAGCCTTAACACAATCCTCATTAAAGTTGAAAGGAGCATCCTTCTCGAGAAGGTGTGTCATAGGACGAGAAATCTTCGAAAAGTCCTTGATGAAACGACGATAAAAGCCCGCGTGGCCTAGGAAACTACGAACTCCCTTAACGGTTTTGGGATGAGGTAACTTGGCGATGACGTCTACCTTAGCTTTATCGACCTCAATCCCCGCCTTCGACACCTTATGTCCTAAGACGATTCCTTGTTTACACATGAAATGACATTTCTCCCAATTAAGCACAAGATTGGTTTCTTCACAACGTTTTAACATTTGTTCGAGATTAGATAAACATGACGTGAACGAATTACCAAACACCGAGAAGTCATCCATAAACACTTCCATCGACTTCTCGATCATGTCGTGAAAAATCGCCATCATACACCGTTGAAACGTACCGGGTGCATTACAAAGTCCGAAAGGCATCCTACGATAAGCGAACGTTCCATAAGGACACGTAAACGTAGTCTTCTCTTGATCACGAGGGTCGATAGGAATTTGAAAGTAACCGGAAAAACCATCTAAAAAGCAATAGAATTCATTTCCCGCAAGTCGCTCCAACATTTGATCCATGAAGGGCAAAGGAAAGTGGTCTTTACGAGTGGCGTCATTTAACTTTCGGTAGTCAATACACACCCTCCAACCGGTCACAACACGAGTGGGAATTAACTCGTTGTTTTCATTAGGCACAACGGTCATTCCTCCCTTTTTAGGGACACAATGGATCGGGCTCACCCATGGGCTATCGGATATAGGATAAATCATTCCCGCGTCAAGGAGTTTAAGGACCTCCTTTTTAATGACATCGTGAATTTTGGGATTCACCCTTCTTTGACTTTGAATTGCGGGTTTGTAGTCCTCCTCCATTAAAATTTTGTGAGTACAAAATTTTGGGTCAATACCCTTAATGTCGGAAATTTTCCACGCAATTGCCCCTTTGTGAGCCTTAAGAACTTTCAAGAGCTCGGTTTTTTCATCATTGGCAAGATCTTTTGCAATAATAACCGGCAACTTGTCATCACCTTCCAAGAATGCATATTCAAGGTGAGAAGGAAGATCTTTCAATTCAAGGATAGGCGGTTCCTCGATTGAAGATTTTGGTTCAACACTCATAACTCCCATCGGCGGAAGAAATGGTGGAATAGAAGTATCATCACTAATCAACACCTCATCTTCATTGTCGATTTCATTTGAAGTGAAATCGCCTCCTTGGAATGGAGTGAGATTTGGTGTGGAATTAGCAAGAATCGGATCCAAAATAGTGGGATTGCCACTTGACGAGCTATCGGAAAAACCTAACACTTCTTGTGAAAACTCATCGCAAACCACATCAACGATGTCAATGTGATTGATGGTAGCGATTGCATAAACATGAGAAGGTTTCGAGTTTTGAGTAGCGTTTATAACAAGTTCCTCTTCGTTGAATCTCAAAGTGATAGTTCTCGCATGAACATCGATAAGCGATCTCGAAGTATCTAAAAATGAACGACCTAAAATTAGAGGAACTTGAGGATCCGCGGGGATGTCGACTACTATAAAATCAACGGGATAGTAGAACTTCCCCACTTTCACGAAAACATCTTCGGCTATTCCACATGCCATAATCGTAGAATGATCGGCCATCTCGATGGACATGTTCGAAGGAATAAGAGCCGGAAGCGAAAGCGATTTCCAAATGGAAAATGGCATCAAATTAATGCTCGCACCAAGATCGGCCAAGGCGAGGCATTCTTTCATATCTTGTATGTCACAAGGAATGAGAAACTTTCCGGGATCACCAACTTTTTCCGGTATGCGGCTAAGATAAACCGAAGAACAATTAGCAAGCTTTGAAAGCTTTTCCTTATCGCTCATCATACTCTTAAAAGTGGAAGCGAAACGAGGCATATATAACAACGCGTCGGCTAAACTCACATCAAAATGAACTTGTTGAAACATCTTAATAAAAAGCTCGATTTGTTGTTTGTTACGTTCTTGCATTTTCTCTTTGTTTCGTCTTGAAGGGTAGGGTAAAGGTGGTGTGGGTTGGTCATTAGGCAACGGCCTTGGAATCTCGGGTTCCACAATTGGTATTGGTGTAACCGTAGGTGTGGTTTGAGCGGTACTTCGTGGGATTGTAATGTGCTCCTTTTCGACCATCACCTCGGGTTCTTTCTCGATTTCCTTCTCCGTAGAAGTACTTGGACGAGAGATTGGTTCCTTGAAAGTTTTACCACTTCGTGTAGTAATAACCTTCATTTCTCCCTTCGGGTTTGCAATGGTATCACTAGGAAGACCACCCGAAGAAGAGGGCTTGCACATGATTGCTTCGAACATCTTAGCCATTCGGTCCTCAAATTTAGATTGCCTAGCATCCGCTTTCAATAACTCTTGCTTAATCTCATGTTGTCCTAATTCCATCTTTTGTTGGTTTTGTTGAAGACGTTGGACATTTCCTTCCATTTTATTTGCATGAGTTTTAAGTTCATTAGCAAGTTCATTTTTAAGCTCGTTTTTCAACTCGGATCTTAAGCTAATCATCTCACGTTGCATATTATCAAATTTAGCATCATTTGCTTTAGCATAATCCAAAAATTCTCCTTGCAAATTTTTCGTGTGAGCATTTTGAAAACCTTGTGTAGTGTTTTGAAAATCACGGTTTTGGTTTTGATTATAGATTTGTCCATTCCCACTTTGATAATTCCCTTTGTTGTAATTGCGTGTGTTGCCTTGGTAATTACCTTGGTTGTTGTTTCGATAATTGTTAGCATTTTGATTTGGTGGAGCTTGATTTTGGCGGGAACCTTGGCCGTTTTGGTTGTAAGTTCCCGTTGCTACATAAGCACTCGAAGTGTTACCATCCGCGGTAATGCACTCGGAAAGATCATGAGCTCCTCCACACGATAAACAACTCTTAGCAACCGCTTTAACCGAAGCGGAATTGGAAGCTTCTTGAGCCTTCCAATGGGACATTAGATTAGCAAATCTATCAAAAAACCGATTCTCCTCATTAGCTTCATCATGTAAGGCATTAATGCTACGAGACGATTGTGATGACGATGACGAACCCATATTGGCAACCCTCGGTGTGTTACGAGGGCTATAAACCTTAGATCGATTTTCAATGATTTGTAAAGCCTCATTTGTCGTCTTGCACAAAAAATTACCACCCGCGGCGGCATTCAAATAATCTCGTTCATGATCATTAAGCCCATTATAAAAGGTATCAATTTGATGCAATTCCGAAAAATCATGGTGAGGACATTCATGTAACATCTCCTTAAATCGTTCCCATGCCATTGAAAAACTTTCATTATTACGTTGCACAAATCGTGAAATCTCATTTTTTAAGTGTGTTGTTTTCGATGGTGGAAAAAACTTGTTCACAAACTTAGAAACGAGATCGGCCCATGTCAAAATCGAATTTGGCGGTTCTTTCTCGAGCCAAATTTTTGCGGGACCATCCAACGAATATGGAAACAACATCATCTTAATGGCGTCATGTGGAACATCTTTGAATTTGCTAGTGGCGGTGAGACGGTTGAAATTCCTAATGTGGTAATGCGGGTTGTCTTTCTCGTGACCTCGAAACTTGTTTGCTTGTAGCATCGACATTAAACCCGTCTTAATCTCGAAATTCTCTGCAAGGATGGCGGGAATAACAATGGCCTCTCCAAAACCCTCAGTGGGTGCTTGTAGCAACTCCATCATAGTACGATTAGCCATTACGACTTCTTGTTCTATAATAGGTTCAACAATTGGAGGTTCTTCAACAATCAACGATCCTTGATTTGCTTGCTTTTGAAGACGTTTACGAGCTCGTTTAGCTTGGTTACGAGTGATCATAAACTTCACGAAGAATGGGAGGTGAGCAAAGAAGATTCTTTTTGTTTGTTTTGTGGATTTACAATTTTTTTGTGTTTTTGATGATATTTAATTTTTTTGGATTTTGGTGTATCTTCATAGACAACAATCTACAAAATCTCTCCTCGAATCAAACTCTTGATTAAAGAAGCCTCAAAGGAATGAAAACGATCACGTGGAGTGAACGTCTTCGAATGACTTTAGAACTTTGGTGAAAACCAAATTGTTCACGAGGGTTTAATCACAAAGAAAACCAAGCAAATATAGTATACGTAATAATACTTTGGGCGGCAAAACCCTCGATTAGCTTTCAATCTCAAAATACTCACAAGCAAGCGGGGAAACGAGGCGGCGCGAAGCACTTAAGAGCCTTTTTCCTTAGGGTATATTTTATAATACCCGCCTTATACCCACCTTATAGTTCGTATTTTTCAAAATCGAGCTTCACGAAAGTATTTATCTATTTTTGCCTTTTCTTTTTGTTTGAGATTCGAATACAATAATTAGGAGATCAAATCCCAATTAAGGTTGTGTTTTCACACTTTTGGAGATATTGTATTTTGATTGTGATACTTAATACAATATATTAATAATATTCACAAAGAAAAACCAAGAAAACCGATAATACGTGTTAAGGGAGTTCCACTTAACACAAATACTATTATTGGATAATATCAAAAACAAAATTTTCCAAATTAAAGCACGACACACCTCCCCGGCAGCGGCGCCAAAATGATTGTAGTGTTTTACTACTCTTTAGGAAAAGAGCGTAAATAGCGGAAAGTATCGAGTGATGATTTTAGGAAAAATCAACACTAATGACCCACAATCAAATTAAGATGATAGAAAGTTCGTTTCCCAAGGAGGTATTTGTGTGTGAATTAACTTGTAGTTGTTTGAGATTAATATTAAGAGAAATGGGGATGAGAAGATGAAAGACGGTTACGTGAAAATTAACTACGACGAAAACGTAAAACCGTAGAAAAACCACAAAAATTAAAAATTATCTAAAACCAAAAACAAAATTAATAATTAAAAAGACTAAACACAAGTCTAAAATGATATAAATAAAGTTAAAAATCCAACAAAGATATTTTAAAACCTTTTATTAATTAAATAATTAATTTTAAATGCTAATTAAAGCCCTAAAATTAAATTTAATTAATTCAAATGTCTAAAATATGATTTTATTGAATAATCACTTAACTTATATTATTAGAAGACTAAAAAGTAATTTTCTAAAAATTAAAAGCTATTAAAACTATTTTTAAAACCCTAAAAATGATTAAAAAAGATTAAAACCTAATTAAACTTAAAATAATTATAAAAGGAAAATCTAAAAGCTTAAAAATTATTATAAAAATGGAAATGATCCTAATTATTGCTAAAGAATATAAGAAAAATGAAAAAGAAAGAAAAATAAAATTTTGAAAATTAAATATTAAAATAATATTAAAATATTACTAAAAAAATAAAAGTTTCTAAAATTTGAAATAAAAAATTTCTAAAAATCCTAAATAATATAACTAAGAGAAAAACACTAATTAGAGCTCCTAAACCTTTTTTAATAATTTTATAAAAATCTTTAAAGTTTATAAAAAACCTTAAAATATTATAAAATTAAAAATAAATGTTTTTGAAACCAAAACTAGATGTAAACCTCAAAAATATATTTTAAAAACTAAAAACTATTTTTCCTAGAAATAAAAACTCTTTTTGGTATTTTTTAATGATTTAATAAAAAACGTCTAATAGTTAAATTCTAGAAAATAAACAAATAATGGGAAAAATATAAAAATAGGCTGGAAAAATCTATAACCCTATAAGGGTCCTAGGAAAAATCAAAATGAGCAAAAACGCTTATTAAATAAGCTGAAAAGTAGGGAAATAAGCCACGGCTTAATTATAAGCTATCAAACGAAAAACTGGTTAAAAGATTAACCAATCCAACCTTGGTCAGTAAAAGACCCAAGGGCAGGATGGTTATGTTGTTGGTGTGATGAACGACACGTCAAGGGTTCGAGGCGTGAAACCCTTTTTTTTACTCTTTTTTTTTAATTTTTGCTTTTTAACTTTTCACAACCAACCAGTAACCTTAGCTAGCTTATAAACACACTCCAATTGCCTTTTTAGCCAAGATTATGATCCAAAAACTCAAACAAAAACGTGACAGCTTGAGCTATGAACACAAGCTTATTAGCACTTGTGTTTTGTGCTTATGAATTTGGCCAAGAGGACTTGACCTTGGCTTATTTGGTGATTATTATTGGCACAATGGGGCACTCTTGTGATCCTTTGATCACAAGAAGTCAAGATAAGCAACCACAAATCACTTAGCACACAAAAAATCAAACACCAAAGCACACAAGACCAAAGCAATGTTTCTGATGTAAATGAGCAGGACTGGGGACTGTTGAGCAGATTACTTGCACTCTAGCCAACTTAAAAGCCTCAAATTATGCACTCACAATCACAATATGGTACTCAAGCAACAACAATCCTTAAATCACCCTAGTACTCAACAGATATCAAAGATCTAGGCACACAATATCACAAAATTCTAGCAGATTAGAGCAATAGCAGATTTAGACTTCACTTTTTCTTTTTAAATCACTCCAAGTTGCTTGCAACCCTTCCCAAACCAAATTACTAATTATCTAACACCTAACTCAACCTATTTTAAACAGATTAACACTTTATTAACTCTCAAATCAAAGTAATTACCCTGCTTAATCCTATTGCCAAACACCCCTTTATTTTCTGAAAACCAATTTTTCTCAAATCAAAACCCTTAAAACCTTATCAAAACTGAATGAATTAGCATCTATCATGCATATGAACACATATAGAGCACAAATCATGCACTTAAACATAAAATATCATCAAATCACATAAGATCACATACACCTCATTTTTTTTCTGAAATTTTAACAAAGGAACAAGGAATACCTTAGGGTCTTACATCCAAGACCCTAGAGGATGTAAATCCTCCTCCCTACCAGCCCGGGCTGGTGCTGAACTGAATCAACACTTCTTTTCACAACCTGTTTAAATCAAACACAAAACACAAGCAAATAATATATATAACTGATTTTTTTCTTCTTTCTTAAAACCTATCCAAAACCTTTTAAGACTTCTTAAAAACGTTTTTTAAACTCTATAACACCTAACAATTGAACTCTTAACACCACAAACCTTGAATCAAAAGCTTCCCAAAATTTCTTTCAATTTTCAGAAAACCTTGAAACAACTTTGAAACTCAAACTTACTTCACCAAAATAACAATGGAACTCAGAATCAATCTCCCTCACAACACACAATCTTTTAAAAACAATAAAAAAGGAATTATACTTGAATTATTCAAAAACCAAACTTTTTATTTCTTTAAAAAGGAATTACAAGTGAGAGATTTGAAACTGGAACAAGGGCTTCACACATTCTGTGAGCTCCTTATATAGAGGCCTAAGAACAATCTAGAATAGAAAATACAAAACCCTAATGCATAGAAAATCCCAAAGTTGCCCTTGACGGTTTTGAGTTGGTGAGCTGTCCTTTTTGATCCTGGCTGTTCATTTGTGCGTTGTGAGTAAGCTATTCATCATGGACGTTCATTTTGGACACGTCATGTGCCTTGGGGACTAAGGTATGATGTGATTGGCTGAGAGGGAATTGGGGGTGGGGTCCTCAAGTGGTGGGATTGGTGAGTTTGTGCGTGGGAAAGGTTTATACGTGTGGGAATTACACGTGGCCAAAAGGAATTAGGTTTTAACCCAAGTTAAGTGAGGGTAAGTTCTGGGTGGTAAGAATGATGAACAGTAAGTTCTTGAATCCGAAATTGGGGGTGGTAAAGTGTTAGGCGCCTTTTTAGGATTTAAATGTTTCAGTTGGCACATTTGGTCCTTCTCTTTTGTTCTTTTTGGCATATCAAGTTTTCAAGCCCTAAAACGTAATCTGCTTTGTTAATATCTTTCCATACTTGACACTTTTGGCACAAAGCTTTCCAAAACTCTTTCAAAGGATTAATTTTGCCATTTCTTGATTTTTAAAGGGCTGATCTTGGACTTCTTTGATCTTCAAAGGTCTTTAACATAACTTTGACTTCATGAGGGACCATAAATGGCAATTTTGAAATTGTTGAGGGACCATTCTTGCCATTTCTTCAAAGTTGAAGGACCTTTTTGCAATTTTGACAAACTTAAGGGACCAAACTTGTAATTATTAATATACAAGGGTTTTAAGTGTCATTTCTTCATAGGATGAGGATCAATCTTGTTTGTCTTCAAGTCTTCAAGGGTACTTGTTGAACTTTTCATGATTAGGGCCCGGTTCATTGTACGGCTTTGTTTCTCGTGTCCGTTTTTCCTTGTATCTTGTGATCTTTTGTCTTTTTCACGATATACATACCTAAAATACACAAGTAAACAAACACAAGCATATATATGGTATTTTTATGACATTTTTATGCATTAAAAGCCCGAAAAGAACGATGAGATCATGTATAAATGCCATCTCATCAGTCAACTATCAAGTCAACAAAGTCAAAGGACCAATTCTGCTCAAAGATGAAGTTGGAAGGACTAAAAGTGCCAAAGAAATGAAGTTACAAGCCTTTAAGTGCAATCTGCCAAAGTTCAAGGGTAAAATCTGCCAATGTTGGAAAGTTTACAAGTTTAATCCATGTGAACATGTTTGGGCCAATAAGAAGAGAGAGAGAGGGGCACACGGATTGCCAACTATATGCATTAATTTCCCACTAGCCGCCTTTGCATTTAATAACGTATCACAACAGTGTGATCCGTGTGACCTTGTTTACACCATTCAGAGCATGACACGTGTCTTCTTCAAGCAACCAAAAAATTTCCAGGATCGTTTTTGAGCTAGACTGAATATCATGAAAAGTTGTAAACATCAAAAGTGCTTATTTTTTAGAGACGAACACATTGGTCATCACCAATTAACAAGAAATCAACTCTAGAAGAAAGCCCCAATTCATGTTCATACTTTGAAGATCAAGTTTGCAGAATCATGCCACGTGGAGACCTGGGATTGGTCTCAACACGTCATCATCCCCAACAAACTTCTTCTTCAAGCCTATAAATAGCCTGCTAGGTCCTCATTTGTAGAAGTAGTTAAATTTGTAAAAAACAAACACTTTTCATTTACTTTAATCTTTCTTCCTTTTTAGCTTAACTACTCAAGAGTTTGACACACTCTTGAGTTAGTTAGTTAGTTAGCAGCTTTTCAACAACTTTGTAACAAATTTCCATGAATAAAATTTGAATTCGCCATTTCCCGCCAAATCTTATATTCACTCTACTGTTCATATCCTGCTTCCACTTGATCATGGTGTTGCTGCATTGAGTTTGTTATGATCATTGATTGATCATAACTGACTTTGAAGAAGATTTGTAGCTGTTATAGTGATTTCAGTTCAAGTCTTAGCATTCTTGAAGAATACATGCCATGATGATGATTTCTAGTGATTTGTAGCTGTTGTTGATAGTTGATTGGTAGATCTAGTGATAAGGTGGTGGTTATCACTAGGATAAGAGAGTTCAGCACTCCTCTTCTTCCCAATGGTTACTACAAAAGGTTTTGAAGTTTCTGATTTTGGTTCCACTCAATATGTCAATGGAATGCTATTTTCCTAGTGTAAAATTTTGATGATTGCATGATCAAAGTTGTTTAGTTTGTCTGTTGATTGATTGTGTACTCACTTGTAGCTTAATTCTTGTTTTACTGCTTTCTACTTTGGATTATTTTCTAGTCATAGCCTATTTCAGTCAATTTCAGTCCTTGTATCTTAATAGAGTAAAAGTTGTTCTCATTGCTTGCTTGAAGTTTAAAAACATCTCATTTTGAGTATCAAGTTTGGTTAGTCTAAGGATTTCATTCAGTTTAAACCAGCTCTTTAAAAGTCTTTGAAAATTCTCACTATACTCAGTTAAAGGAGTGTTTGGTATTAGCTGATAATGAGTTTTCAAGTTTTGAGTCTTGGCAAGTTAGTGCTCAATTTCAGTCATTAGGTGATTACAAAAGTGTTTTGAGTAAGTTTCAGGTCAAATAACTATTCAAAAAGGCAATTGGCAAGAAAAAGTGTGGGTTAATTTTCATTCAGTTTAGTTTTCAAAAAGTTCTCAATTTGATTTGTCTGGCATTTACTAAATTCTTGATGAAAACTAACCAAACCAGTTCTCATATGTAGTTCAATATATGAAGTTTCAAATTCCAAAAGCATTTTATATAGTCTTCATTAAGCTAGGAGAAATAAGCTAAAATCAGAAAGGTTGAGATAAGCCAAGTTTCTGTAAATGGAAACTGATTTTTGAGATCTTTTGATTCTATTCATTAACTAAGCCATTTTCTTTCATAAAACCACTTAGAATATGGTATTACATGAAATTTGAGAGATTCAGCTTTTTGTCAAAATTTGTGGTCAACGCTTGGTCAACGATAAGCCAATTTTAGCTTAATTTGAATTCCCAGCTTATTACTTGATGAAATTTGTTCTAACTTGATTTCCCGTTCATCATTTGAGCTTCTTAATCAGTTTTGGCAAGAAAATCAAGTTGTGCTTATTCAGATTTTTCTAGAGCTTATTTTGGGCTTATTGTAAAGTGCTTATTTGCTTATTTTGTACTTTCAGTCAAAATCCTTTTAGGGATCTAGCTTATTTTGAATTAGAAGTGTTTTGCAATTGGTTTGAACCATTTTGGTCCAATAATAAGCTCAAACGAGCTTATTTGTCTTACAAACCCGTTTTTGCTTAAAAAGTTTCTAAAATTGCATTTTGGTCCTTGTTGTTTTAAGCAGTTTATAAATCTGGCTAAATTTCCATCTTTTTAGGGTTTTCACACATTAGTCCTTTTAGTTTTGAGTTGGTTTAAAATCAGTTAGCAAGTTTGGTATTTGGTTACAATTTGGTTAGTTAGTTACAAGTTTTACATTTTTGATCCTTTTAGTTTACTGATTTGCATTTTCAGTCCCTATACTTGTTAGAATTTTCATTTCAAGCATTTATCTTTCCTAGAATTTACATTTTCAGTCCTTTTAGTTTTAAAATTCACATTTTCAATCTTACTTGAATAAAAATTTGGTAAGTGCACTATGTTTTACATATAAGTAGGTAATATTTTTCAGTTTTGCAGGACTTTGTTGAATTAGCAAATAGAGTATCCAAAAAAGATTAACAACCAAAAACAGTTAAAAACCCGATATTGGTTGGACTTTCAATTAGCAAGAACTGAGAAAAACGAACTGCATTATACACAATTTCACTCCTTCGTCATCACTACCTCCTTCGTCATCACTTCCTCCTTTGTCATCACTACCTTCTTCGTCATCACCATCGTCATCATCATCATCATCATCGTTGTCGGATTCGTCATCCTCTTTCTCTTCATTTAATTTATTATAAGGAACTATAGTACCATGTTTCTTGAATATCTTTGTATCTTCATCCATAGCCTTTTTAAGTGCCTTGTGAAGATTCTTTTGAGCTTTGGTTTGGTTGTAGGACCTGACTTGAATCATCCGAGCATGTAAGATTTTCTTCAACTCATAATCCGTGCGCCTTTGAGCAATAAGAAAATATGACTGATGAGTGTCAGAATACTTGATCATGAAGTTGCTTGCAGCAACTTGTTTCAACTCTTCTCACAGAGTGTCGATAGATTCCTTAACCTTTTCATCAAGTTAGCCAACAATTGATTCGTTAGCTTTGGCAATAATCTCTTTCTCATCTCGGTACCTCTTTTTTAGTTCTCGAAGACGAGTGAACGTTGCTTCATTTTTGGCGACTTCATTTGCTTTCACGCGAGCTAGTTCTTCTGTATGTGCTTTTCGGGATAATTCTAACTCTTCTTGGAATTTTGCAATTACGTCTTCTTGAGCTTTTCTTGTGGATTCTTCACTTTGTTGTCTACGGGCTAACTCTCTTTGACTCGAACCATCTCATCTTGTTGAGCTTTGATGAGTTCTTCCATTTGTAGCATGAACAATGTTGGTAATGACGGAAGCAAAGATATTGGTGCTACTGGTGTTTGTTGTGTAGGAGCAATGGTCATTGTAGTACTTGATACTGAAGCTGAGAGAGGTTGACTTAGAGTTGAGGGAAGTTGAGTTAAAGCAGGTGGAGTCACTGTAATAACTGGTGGAGTCATTGTTGTACATGTGGCTTTGGTAGGTTCAACATTTGTAACGAGATGTTCATTGTTTACAAATGCTGTCGTATCAGCAGACCCGGCAATGTCCATATCCTTCATTCCGTCATGAGCTTGTTGTTCATCATGAATGTCGACATCGTCATCAACTTGGGCATATATCTCAAGAATATGTATGTATTCATCAGGCTTCCCAAATTCATCAATATCAATAGGTAGTATGGTTTCCTTTGCCTTCAACCAGAACCACTACCCCCTGTGTCTTTCTTACTTTGTATAATGGCTTTCTTTATATTACGTCTTTCATTTTTGCGAATAAGCTCTTCTTCATTTGTATCTTCATCTTCATCCTCAAGCATCAGCTGCTTCCCACTAGACTTAGCAACACTTTTCTTGTTTTTGGGCTTAGGTGAATCTGTTTCTTCTGATGGTTCACGTTTTTTGCGTTTGCCTTTGGGTTTTGGTGAAGAAAACTCTCTAGACTCAACTCTGTTCTTTTGGTTTTCCATTTCTTCCAACAATTGCTTGTATGCATCACTTGCCTTGATTGCATCATTCAACATGTGATCAGGAACTTGAGCTGGAATACCTGTATAGATACCTTGTTATCCGTCTTGTCTTATATTGATGGTATCATCGTCATCTAGTTTGTGGTGAGAGCTCCCTTCACGCTTATCAATTGAGTTATCTTCTTGCATGAAGTAATGAATGATGAGCTTGATGAATCGTGGGAATTGAAAATACCCAGCCTTCTTCTTTGTTGCGTTGTGGAATAGTTGATAGTGAAACTCATCCCATAGTAAATGCGCATAATTCACATTCTTACCTTTGTAGATTCCCCAGTGGTTTTAGCGGTAAGACATCGAATTAGTGTACCGAAGATTGCTTTCCAGGGTTGTCCCAACCTTGCGGTGTTGAATTGAGACGCAATCCGTAAGTCAGGATCATCATATCCAAGAGAATAATACATCTGAATGAGTGCTTTCTTGTCAGGGTTGTCTGCAAACTTTTTACCTTAAGGTGGAGTCGACAGGCCAAATATTTGACGAAAGTGAGTAATAGTGGGAGTCTTTTCCTTTTTTTTGATTGTGAATGCAATCTTGTTGTCTGATATCCTTTTCTTCGATGCACAAAATTCATTCATGTACACAGTTGGAACAGAAGCTGTAGCCCTTAATTCCTTCCTGATTGGTATACGATCAAGAATTTACGTTGCTACTTTGTATGCATATTGAGCTGAAGTGGTGTCTTCCTTTATCCTAAAATTGTTTGGTATAAACTTTAGAGGCTTGTCATCGGTGATAGATGTCTGATCAGCTTGAACTTGTTTTGACATGTTTACTGGTTAAAATAGAAGATACACAGTTGATACAAAACTATATATATTGTAAAGCATAAACCTCTAAGCATAGCAAACATATCATATAATATCATACACTTTCTGACAAGACAATCACTTTTGTAGAAAACTTTCATAGAAAACTTTCGTAGAAAACATTCATAGAAAACTTTCGTAGATAACTTTCATAGAAAAACTGTCGTAGAAAACTTTCATATAAATCTTTCGTAGAAAAACTTTCGTAGAAAATCATCTTTCATAGAAATATCTTTCACAGGAAAACAAACTTTCGTAGGAAAACAAGCTTTCGCTGGAAACCAAACTTTTGTAGGAAACCAAACTTTCGTAGGATTTAAAACATTCGTATGATTTAACCTTTCAAGAAACAACCTTTCGAGAAACAACCTTTCGTAGAAACAACCTTGCGTAGAAACAAAACTTTCGTAGAAACAAAGCTTTCGCAGGAAACCAAACTTTCGCAGGACAAACTTTCGTAGAAACAAAAAATTCGTAGAAACAAAGCTTTCGCAGAAACAAACTTTCGCAGAAACAAACTTTCGCAGAAACAAACTTTCGCAGAAACAAACTTTCGCAAAAACAACCTTTCGTAGAAATAATCTTTCGTAGAAAATCATCTTTCGTAGAAAATCAAGTTTCATAGAAAACCTTTCGTATAAATCAAGTTTCGTAGAAAACCTTTCGTAGAAATCAAGTTTCGTAGAAAACCTTTCGTAGAAATCAAGTTTCGTAGAAAACCTTCGTAGAAATCAAGTTTCGTAGAAATCAAGTTTCGTAGAAAACTTTTCGTAGAAATAAAGTTTCGAAGAAAACCTTTCATAGAAATCCAGTTTCGTAGAAAACCTTTCGTAGAAATCCAGTTTCGTAGAAAACCTTTCGTAGAAAACCTTTAGTA
Source organism: Glebionis coronaria (assembly GCA_025667525.1). Lineage (NCBI taxonomy): Eukaryota > Viridiplantae > Streptophyta > Magnoliopsida > Asterales > Asteraceae > Glebionis > Glebionis coronaria. The sequence continues at coordinate 167,585 of JANFOE010001741.1, forward strand.
GAAATCCAGTTTCGTAGAAAACCTTTCGTAGAAATCGAAGTTTCGTAGAAAAACTTTCGTAGACAGTTAAGTTTCTTAGGAAAACCACTGACATACGAACACAAGTTTTGGAGAACGAGCAAATTGTATACTATGTTTTACATTAAAACGCAACTAGGGAGAAACCTAAGGCCAGTTCATTGTGTTTTAAAGTGATGTAGGCATACCTATCTGATTCTAATTCTTTTCCAATCAAAACCCACTAATCAATTTATTATTAAGTAATCTTTAAACCCTAATTCTGATAGATCGGACCTAGGGCACATATGTAATAACAATCACAATAGGTAAAAAATGAATAATCATGACTGACTAATACCTTATTAACATATACGATCCTAGATATTGATTAAAACAACAAGGGTGTGGAAGTTTTATCAATGGCGACAACAAGTTTGGTGTGTGTATGTGGAACGAAAATAAGAGAGAAAAGGGGGCGGGTATACTTATTTTGACCTAGGTCAACTTTTTCAATTTTACACTCTTAGACCTCCATTTTCATTTTATTTTTCATTTAGTTAATGTCTATTAAAATAAACTTTAACATTCGTTATTACGTAAATAGTCTATTAACTAGTTGTTCACACACAACCAAATAACGCACTTAAACTCCTATGCCTTAACGCGCATTGAACATTTTATCACGAAAATACCTAAGTCCGAGTCACATAAATCACGAAAATCACGAAGCACAACGAATACATACGAAGAATGATTCACCAATTAGCATGTAACTAATTAATTTTCTGAAAGACTTTTGAAGACTGATTTGATGACGAAAATGATTTGATATTTTCTACCCGTTAAATACAGAACCGTTTTCTATTTAAAGAGTTATAGTCTTTGTTTTAAGGAGTACTAATGAAAGACTTTTTCTGTTTAAGTTGATATAAAAACGATTCGTGATGCCAATAAGATTTCTCTTATTTTAACTAAAAAATTGTACTGAAGCGTACACAAATTTGTGTTAGACCAAGTTATAGAGTAAACTTGATCCCTTGTATAGTTTTAAAGTAAAACATACCCGAGAAAATTAATCCCGTTGCAAGCCAACGTTTTCAAAAGAAATACGTGACTTTAATGCGAAAAGTGGGTTGCAGTCAGAAATAACTACAAGCCATGTGGGCATGTTTTAACAGATGTACAACTTTCATACAGACTCTATTTATTGCACCGTGTCAATTTTAATCGACATTTCTAAGGCCGTAAATATTACCGTACTAAAAGACATGCCCGATTTAAAATGAATTTTTTTTGGATTTATTGATTTTATATTTTTTATGGTTTTTGTATGTTTTATATTTTTGTATTTTTCTTTTGGCGGTTTATATATATACGATAATATACAAAATCATGATAAAAGGATACTCTAGAATAGTTTACCACCACTATTCTGCAGATTCTTCTACCAACTCCTTAAGTGCCGCTGTGAGAATGATTTCATGCCTAGCTTTTCGATCAAAAACTCGATACGTCCTTGATCTAAGGCCTTTGTGAATATATCCGTCAGCTGATACTCAGTGATGACAAAATACAGCTCGATCACCCCATTTTCCACTTTCTCTTTGATAAAGTGGTAGCGTATGTCAATGTGCTTCGCCCGGGAGTGTTGAACGTAGTTGCAGCAAAGGGAAATGGCGCTTTTGTTGTCACAGTACATCAGAATTTTGTTGAATCCAAGACCGTAGTTAGTTAATTGTGATCTCATCCAAAGAACTTGAGCACAACAACCGGACATAGCAATTTATTCAGCCTCTGTACTTGATATCGCATCGCTTTTCTGCCTTTTAGATGCCCAACTAATAAGTCTATCTCCAAGAAGTTGCAGACTGCCAGAAGTGCTACGTCTAGTATCTTGACACCCAACATAATCCGCATCTGCCTATGATATTTGTGTAATAGACGAATCCTTCGGATACCACAGACCACGATGAAGTGTTCCTTTAATATACCGAAAGATCCTTTTCACAACATGTAAGTGCTTTTCGGTAGGCCGAGCCTGATACCGGGCACACATGCATATAGCAAATTGCAAATCAGGCCCGCTAGTAGTCAGATAGAGAAGGGTGCCGATCATTCTACGGTAAAGTTTAGGATCTACAACAATCCCATCCCTATCCTCATCTAACTTAGATCTCTCCACCATTAGAGTATCCACGGGGTCACAGTTTTCAAAGTGATACTTTTTCAAAGATTCAAGAGCATATTTGGATTGATTAATGAAGATGCGTCTGAGATTTTGAGAAATTTGCAAACCTAAGAAAAATGAAAGTTTTTCCATCATCGACATCTAAAAGCGAGTGGACATGATTTTTTCAAAATGGTCAGACAGTCTTTGATTAGTGGCAGCAAAAATTATATCATCAACATAAATTTGTACCAGTATCATGTCGTTGTCCTCCTTGAGAATAAACAATGTAGGGTACACTTTGCCTTTGGAGAAGCCTTCTGAGATGCGATAAGACGACAGGAGATCGTACCATGCGCGTGGAGCTTGTTTCAACCCATAAAGAGCCTTCTTGAGCTTTTACACGTGATTAGGATACTCCGAGTTGACATTCGGCTGCCTTACGTAGACATCTTTAATTAATTCACCATTAAGAAATTTCGTCTTAACATCCATTTGGTAAACGATCATATTCATGTGAGAAGCATAAGCAAGGAATACTAATCACCTCCAATCGTGCAACAGGAGCAAAGGATTCTTCAAAGTCAATACCCAAAGCTTGTTTGTAACCTCGAGCAACCAATCTAGCTTTGTTCTTTAACAATCCACCTAACTCATCGAGTTTAAACTTATATACCCACAACAATGTAAGGATGTCAACGTTGTCGGGTAGAGGAACTAATTCCCATACTTCAAGGCGTTGAAATTCATTAAGTTCCTCTTGCATGGTTTCAGTCCAAGATGATTGTGTCATGGCTTGTTGCCAAGTTTTAGGTTCAATGTCAGAAAGAAATTCATCAAAGTAGGAGTATAATGCATGTTCTAGTAGTTGATGGCGTGTTAAGACTGGTCGATTGATGTCACCAATAATATTGCGGATTGGGTGACCCTTTGTTCATTTGGTGTTGTCATTTTCAATTCGTGGTGGTCCGGAGTGAACGATTGCAGGAGCTTCCTCTGAGGTAGACGCACCGTTAGGACTTTCGGGTATTTGTGAACCAAAGAATGGAAGCTCATGTAGATGAGTAATTTCTAAATCGTGATCATAGTAATCCTGTTCAACATCATTAGGAACGAGTGGGGTTGTTGATTCGGGTGTAGTTTGAGAATTGTTGGGAGATGGTGCATCTAGTTCAATAGTCACTGTAGACGCATCTGACTGATTTCCATTATCTTGAGCAATAACTTCAGGAATCGGAGCTATTGCTGCAGGTGCTGGAGAATAATCACTTGGAGGATCAAAGAATTCATCAAACATAGGTTGAAATAAATCATCCCACTCGGGCCTTGTAGGTGGTGTAAATGCTGGAGAAACAAGATTGTTGGGAGTTAATCCGGAACTAATCGTACCAGTTTCCATCTCATGTAGTGCGGGTTCAGAGCTGTGTTGCTCAGAAGCCATCGCTGTCAGCTCATCAAAATCGACATCTAAAGTTTCTACTAACAGAAGAATTCTTAGGCTTTCAAATTTTCTTCCCTGATTCTGGCTTAGATTCTAATTGTCTAAGATCCTAGGGTACTTCTTCAATGGTAGGCACAATAGTGGGGGCAGACCTAGTTAAAGGGCGCTTTTTCCCTTTTTTAGTGCTAGTGTTCCTATTTAAAGGACGCTGAGACCTAACTTCCGTGGATGTGATCCTAGTTAAAGGGAATGTAGTTCCATTTGTAGTGAAGGTCCTACCAGTGGGTTTCCATTGCCAACCAACTTGGGTGAATTTCTTCCCCGTTGGAGTCCATTCAATATTGTTCCTAATTGCATACATTTCATTCACATGGTCAATAAGACATAAATCTTGACGCTGAGAAAACATGCATTCATTACAATTCCAACATCTCAAATTAGAATTCACATTTTGCTTAGGCTGCTGCACAAGCGCAAGGCCTTTAGTCTTAGCTACATGATTCTTTTTATTTAAATTTGAAATAACATTCCTAGGATGAACTTCTAGTTTCTTCTTCATAGTCCTAATAGTGGCAGGCTTGATCCTATCTTTCTTGTCTTGAGATCCTATAGCCTTAGTAGACACAATTACTCCTGTAGAAGCCAAAGGAAAATTAGTGACAGATATTGATTTAGCCTTGATGAGTGTGTTTAAAATAGGCTTAGCTCCTGGGTTATTATTGAATGGAGTCATGGCAATGGTGGGGGTTTATTGTTTAAGTGGTGCAGAACCCGATTGTCCTATGTAATTCAAATGCTCTATGCATTGTTGTACCTTCTCAATGTAAGCATGAGCAGAGTAATAGTGACTATTCGAGGGATCCAGTTATAGAGATCATCTACAGCATCACTAGCAAGATCCGCGTACTTAACTGCATGCTCCATATAGAGCTTATATTATAGAGGATTGTTCTTATGGTACGGGTTCTTAGTGATCATCACCTTTTTGGTTTTTGTAGCACAAGAGGTCGGGGCAGAGATTGTAGCTGGATTATCAACAACTTCTTGTCCTTTGAGTTGAAGTGTCTCCTTTAATTCAGCCAAAACCATGTTTTTGTCTATGAATTGAATATTTAAGTCAGAGATTTCCTCACACTTATGGTTTAGTTCGTCAACAAGTGACTTTTACTCTACCGCACTAATAGCGAAGCGTTTTTCTAACAAACCATAAATTTGTGAAAACCCCTGCTTTCTTTATCAAACTCCCCTAGCATAGAAGTAATTCTATCTTCTAGGGCATGATTTTTAATCTCTCCAACCTCTAGTTCCAATTTCTCTGCTAATGATTCTATCTTAAGTCTCATGATTTCTTCCTCTAATGCCTGAACCACCTGAATCATCTTGTCACTAGTCTCAAAGGTGTTTTCAAAATCATTTGTTTTTAAAGAGTTTCATTTTTAGATTGATTTTCAATTTCAAGAGATATAGAATGTTGTTGAAGCTCATCAAAACATTTTGAAAGTGAGTTATAAGAATCTTGAAGCTTTAAAAATTCAGCATTAGATTCGTGACAAAAATGATTATCTACATTATTCACAGGTTCAACAATATTCTCAAAGAGATCATGCACATCATCACAGTTATTCACAGCAGATGTAATCTCAAAAGCATATTCAATAGTAACAACTTGCATCACTTCGAGAGATACTACATGTTCCAAGAATCGGTCATATTAAAACAAAATCTTTTCTTTCTCAATTAGATGTTGCTCATAAGCATCATCCATTTCATAGAAAACTTTTTGAACTTCAGCCATTTTGAAATTAAGATTATCCCCGAGATCTAGAAATCCCTCTTTAATATTGTTTACAAACGGAACGATCTCTTTCTCAAACACCATTTTCATGTGTTTGAAAGCCCAGTGATGAGACTGCTTTTATACATGGTCTCATCGTCCAAATCGGCCTTAAATTGCATAAAATATCATAAAATAGACCAAATATATGCTCGTGTTTGTTACTTGTGTATTTTTAGGTACGGATATTGAGGAATTGGCAAAAGATCACAAGAATCAATCAAAAACGAACACGGGAAACGAAGTCGCACAATGAACCAGGCCCAAGTTTGGATTTTGCAAAAATACCCTTGAAGAATTGAAGATTGGCAAAAGTGGCCCCTCATCTTTGAAGAACTTGTCACAATTGACCCTCCATTTATCAATTGTACAAGTATGGTCCTTATTATTTGAAGATTTTACAAGACCAGTCCATCAAGTTTGAAGATTATGCAAAAGGAGCCCTTGGAAAAGTTTTTGGAAGAGTTTGTGCCGTTTTTGACAAGTTGTCAAAAGTTGACAAGGCAAAATCAAGCGCTGTTGGACATTTATTACAAAGTGGAAAGAAGTTGATACCTTGGGGACCATAATTGTCAAACCAACATACTCCCACCACCACTCAGACCATGCCACGTCAACCCTACCCACTTTATTTACCCAAACCCATTACCCTACCCGTCCATTACCCATTACCCAACCCAAGTTTATTAACTTAAACTGGGTCAACACCCCAGTCAAACCCCACCATTTCCCTCCTTAACATTAATTTAAAAACAAATTACACCCAAACCAGATTAAACACAACTTAATCACCCATAAACCCTAAATCACCCCAGATTCAATCTCACCCAAATCAAAGGGTTTTACCCTGATACCTTCCAGAACCCTGATTCACGTCCCTCTCATCCTTTCCCACTCAACAAAACACACCCACATGGGCTGTGGGACCCTCCCCAAGCTATCCCTGCAACGTCTCTTTCGCACCAAAACCCACACCCGACCAAACCAACACCCAGGATCACTCCCTTGGTCCCCAAGCTCAAATGGACGTCCAAGATCCATTCAAATGTCACCAACACCAGCTGGATCATCACATGGCATAAATTTGACTAAATTTCAGTCAAGTACTCAAGGGCCTTTTTGGCAATTCATATCTTAGGGTTTTTGTAACTAGAATCTTCTATCTAGTAGTATTTAAAGAGAATGCAGCATGTGCATATCCTTTGTTCCAGTTTTTTAGCTTTAACCTTGTAATTCCTTTTTTATGAAATAAAAGTTTGGTGTTTGAGAAAATCAAGTGTAATTCCTTTTTAGGTTTATAAAAAGTTGTGTATTGTGTTGAAGCTAAGATTCTGAGTTCCACTTTGTTATTTGGTGAAGTAATTTTGATTTTCAAAATTTATTTCAAAGGTTTCTGAAAATTGATATTTTTGGAAGAAATTGTTCTAAGGTTTGATGTTAAGAGGTTTGGTTTAGTTGGTGATTAAGAGTATTCTGAAAACATTTTAAGAAGTTTGAAAAGTTTTTGGAATAGGTTAAGGAAGAAAGAAAAAGTTAAAACAGAATACATAGATTGTTCTCTTTGTCTTTGTTTTTGAATTCTCAGGTTTGGAGGATTGTTGATAAGTGTTCTGCACCAACCCCAGTTGGTAGGGAGGTGGATTATCATCCACAAGGACCCTTGGATGTAAGGGTTCTAAGGTAAATTCTTCTACCCTTTGAAATTTCAGAAAGTTGAGGTTTTATGTGATCATGCTTGATTATGTGATAAGTGTTGTTAATCTTGCTTAGTTTGTGTTCTTTTGGACTTATATGCATGTTAGATGCCATAGAAATCAGTTTGAAAGTATTTTGATAGATTTGGTTTGAAAAAAGTGTGAAATAAAGAATTTGAAAGGGGTGTTTGGATACATGTTTTAGCAAGGAAAAAAATTATTTGGTTGAGTTTAAAAACGTGTTAGAGAGCTTGTTATAGGTTAAGCTAGGTTTGTAGTTAGTTGGTAATCAGTTTAGAACAGATTTGGAAGCAAGTATTTGAGTTTTAAAAGAAAAGTGAGCTTGAAATCTGCATGTCCACTTTTATGCTTAATTTTCATGAAAATTGTGCTAAGATCTTGTAAATTTGTTAAGTGATAGGGTGAATTAAGGATTGATTGGGTTTGTATGCTAGTTGGTGCTTGTGTATGCAAGAGATTGAAGTTTAAATCTCATTGGTGTGCATTTGATAGCTCAAAAAGTCCTCAGACCTAGCCATTTATATCAGAAACTTGATATGCTTTTGTGTGCTTTGATTATTTGATTGAGTGAGCTTATTTGTTGTTTACCTGCTTATCTTGACTCCTTGTGCTCCAAAGAGCACAAGGGTGCCTTGTTTGTCCACAAATACTCACAAATCAAACACACCAAGCCCCTCTTGGTCATACTCCAAACAAGTGACCAAATTCACTTGTTCATCAGAAATTTAAACAGACCTGGGCATCTTTGAGCTTCTAGTTGATCCAATCTTGGTTACTTTGGTTTTGTAATTGTGTTTTTGTGTGTTGATAAGTTACTGGATCAAGTTTTTAAACTTTTAAAAAAAAAATATATATTTTTGCCAAAAAGGACGTGGCCAGGACTCGAACCTGCGCCACTCCTCTCACAAACCAACGTGCTAACCATCTGCCCTAGGGTCTTTGACTGGTATACTCTTGCAAAGTCAAATACTTAAGGAGGGTTTGTTTTGGCTTATCTAAAATAAGCCGTGACCTTTTTGGCTTATTTCAGCTTGTTTATTAAGCTTTTTAGCTTCTTTCCATTTTTCCTAGGTTTTAAATAGAGTTTAGGATTTTTCTGATTAAAAGTTTTATTTTTCTCATTATTTAATTAATTTCTAGGATTATTTCTATTTTTAAATTTAGAAAGTCTTTAAAAAAATAGTGAACAGTAGTATAAAAATACAAAAAAATAGTTTTTAGGTTTCTATTTGTATTTTTGAGGTTTACATATAAAAAAGTTTTCAAAAACTTTAATTTTTAATTTTATTTGATTTTAGGTTTTTTTATTAAACTTTGAAAATTAATATAGAATTAACTAAAAAGTTTTAGGAGCTTTAATTTACATTTTCTTCTTAGTTAGATTATTTAGGATTTTTGAGAATTTTTTAGAATTTATTTAAGAACTTTTTATTTTTTTGATTATTTTAATATTATTTTAATCATAAAAAGTCAAAGTTTTATTTTTATTTCTTTTTCATTTTTCCTAGATTCTATATCATTAATTAGGACTTTTCCCATTTGTATAATAATTTTTAGGCTTTTCAATTAATTTTTAGAATTAATTTAAGATTTAATAGATTTTAATAGTTTTTAGGAGTTTAAAAATAGTTTAAATTGGTTTTAAAATTTTTAAAAATAGTTTTTAGTTTAATTAAGTAATTTTTGAGGTTTACAAACTATAAAATCTTGTTTAGGGCTTTTTAATATTTAAAAGTGATTTTTAGGGCTTTAATTAGCATTAAAAAGTCATTATTTAATTAATTAAAAGGTTTTGGCAATTTTGGATTTTTTGTAAACTCTTAGAATATTATTTGGGATTTTTAGTAATTTTTAGGAATTTTTAGAATAAAATTTTAAATTTTGTGTTTTTTTTACGTTCTTCGTCGTAACTTTCTAGTAGTGTTTTGCCTTATTTTTCTAATTTTTTCGTCTTCGTCATTTTCTCTTCTTTTCTTCTCATTAATAATCAAAAACATAAATCATCATTCATTACACAACACACGTGCCTCCTCGAGAGAACGAACTCACCTTCTTAAGGGTCATAAGTGCTTGGTTTTCCTAAACCGACACTTAACGCTTACCACTATTTTACCTCCTTTTCCTAAAGGTGTGTAAAATCACTACATCATTTTTGGCGCCGCTGCCGGGGAGGCGTGTTGTGTTTTGATTGAAACATTGTTGTTTTCTATATTAGCCATAATATAATTGTATTAATAGCACTCTATTAATACGTATTATCGTTTTTCGGTTTTTGTGTGAATATTATTACTATATTGTATACGTAGAACAATAAATACACAAGTACTCCAAATACGTGAGCAATCACAACCTTGATTCGGGATTTCATCACTCGATCATTGTATTCGAATCTCAAACCAAAGAAAAAGGCAAAAATAGATAAATACTTTCGTGAAGCTTAATCTTGATAATACAAACTATAAGGTGGGTATAAGGCGGTTGTATTTCACAACCTAAAGGAAAAAGGCTCTTAAGTGCTTCGCGCCGCCTCGTTTCCTCCGCTTGCTTGTGCGCATTTGATTTTGAGAGTGAATCGAGGGTTTTGCCGCCCAAAGTATTATTACATATCATATATATTTTCTTGGTTTCCATTTGATTAAACCCTCTTGAACGATTTGGTGTTCCACCATCGTTCTAAAGTCATCGAAGGCGTTCACTCCACGTGATCGTTTTCATTCCTTGAGGCCTTTTTAATCAAGAGATTTGATTAGTGAGGAGATTTGTGGACTCATTGTCTACTTAATACATTCACCATTTCCAAAAAGGTTAATACCATCAAAAACCACAAAAAAATTGAAAAAACACAAAATACCAAAAAGAATCTTCTTTGCTCGCCTTCTCGTTGTACGTGACGTTTATGCAAACTCGCTCTAAAGCTAGACGTGCTCGTAAACGAAGAAACAAATCACTCACTCTTTCTAGTGAGGAGTCTCCTATTGACGAACCCATTGTACAAGAAAAACCAACCATGGCGAATCGAACTATGATGGAGTTACTTCAAGCACCCACCGAGGGTTATGGAGAAGCTATCGTGATTCCCGCAATCCTTGCGGAGAATTTTGAAGTTAAAACGGGTTTGTTGTCGATGATCCAAAACAACAAATTCCGTGGTGATGAGAAGGACAATCCTCACAACCATATCCGCCAATTTAATCGTCTTACCGCCACGTGCAAATTCAAGGATGTCTCGAATGACTCGATTAAGATGATGTTATTTCCGTATTCCTTAGCGGGGCCCGCTAAAATTTGGTTAGAGAAAGAGCCACCCAATTCTATATTGACGTGGAAGGATCTCGTTTCGAAGTTCGTGAACCAATTTTTTCCGCCCTCTAAGACTACGCATTTGAAGAACGAGATTTCTAAATTTTCACAAGAATCAAATGAAAGTTTTTCTACGGCTTGGAATAGGTTTAAGGAGATGTTACACGAATGTCCTCATCATGGTTTTTCCGATTTGCACCAAATCGACACGTTTTACAATGGACTTAACGATCATGAAAGAGATTATTTAAATGCCGCCGCGGGTGGTAATTTTTTGTGTAAAACGGTTGAAGAAGCTTTGGTCATAATCGAGAATAGGTCTAAGGTTTATAGCCCTCGTCACACACCGAGTGTTGCCAAAAGGGGCTCATCATCGTCTCAATGTATCAATGCATTACATGATGAAGCAAATGAAGAAAACCGATTTTTCGATAGATTTGCTAACCTTATGTCCCATTGGAAGGCTCAAGAAGCTTCCAACACCGCTTCGGTTAAAGCGGTTTCTAAAAGTTGTTTGTCGTGTGGGGGAGCTCATGATCTTTCCGAGTGCATTACCGCGGATGGTAACACTTCGAATGCTTTTGTAGCCACGGGAACTTATAACCAAATCGGTCAAGGTTCACGTTCGAATCAAGCTCCACCCAATCAAAATGCTAATAATTATCGCAACAACAACAATCAAGGTGGAAATTACCAAGGAAATCAAAGGAACTATAACAAAGGTAATTACCAAAGTGGAAATGGGCAAATTTCAAACCAAAACCAAAACCGTGATTTTCAAACTAATGCCCAAGGATTTCAAAACGATCACACCAAAAATCTTCAAGGAGAATTTTTGAATTATGCTAAGGCTAATGATGCTAAGTTTGACAACATGCAACGTGAAATGGTTAGCTTAAGATCCGAGTTGAAAAACGAGCTTAAAAACGAACTTGCTAATGAACTTAAAACTCATGCTAATAAAATGGAAGGAAATGTCACACGACTCCAACAAAATCAACAAAAAATGGAGCAAGGACAACATGAGATTAAGCAAGAGTTGTTGAAAGCGGATGCTAGGCAATCTAAGTTTGAAGACCGTATGGCTAAGATGTTTGAAGCTATCATGTGTAAGCCCTCTTCTTCGGGTGGTCTTCCTAGTGATACCATCGTGAACCCGAAAGGAGAATTGAAGGTTATTACCACTCGTAGTGGTAAAACTTTCAAAGAACCCATTTCTCGTCCAAGTACTTCTATGGAAAAGGAAAAAGAGAAAGAACCCGAGGTTGTGGTTGAAAAGGAGCACATTACAAGCCCACGAAGTACCGCTCAAACCACACCTACGGTTGAACCAATACCCATTATGGAACCCGAGATTCCAAGGCCGATGCCTATGCCTAATTTGCCCCAACCCACACCACCTTTACCCTACCCATCAAGACGAAACAAGGAAAAGGCACAAGAACGAAATAATTATCAATTTGAACTTTTTATGAAAATGTTCGTGACTTGCATTTCAATATAAGTTTTGCCGACGCCTTAGTCATGATGCCTCGATTTTCCGCGAACTTCAAAAGTATGTTGAATAACAAAGAAAAATTGCAAAAATCGTCTAGTTGTTCTTCGGTTTTTCTAAGCCGCATACCTCAAAAAGTCGGTGATCCTCGAAAGTTTTTAATCCCATGTGCTATCCAAGACATGGAAGAATGCTACGCCTTGGCCGATCTTGGTGCTAGTATTAATTTGATGCCTCTTGAGATTTTTAAATCGCTCAATCTTCCAAATCTCACTGCTTCAAGAATGTCAATCGAAATGGCCGATCATTCTACGATTCTAGCTTGTGGAGTTGCCGAGGACGTATTTGTGAAAGTTGGGAAATTCTATTATCCCGTGGACTTCATTGTTGTTGATATTCCCATCGATCCTAAAGTTCCGTTAATTTTAGGTCGATCTTTTTTGGATACCTCGAGAGCACTTATCGATGTGCATGCAAGAAAAATCACTCTTCGTTTCAATGAGGAAGAACTCGTCATTAATGCAACCCAAAACTCCACTCTTTCTCATGTTTATTCTATCACATCTTTGTACAATGTCAATTCCACCAAAAACATTTGTCAAAAGATTTCAAATAGAGTTTTAGGAGTTGAGAAAAATGAAGTTCCATCCCCTCCGCCGATGGAGGTTAAGAGTGTTAAGCCTATGATTCCAATCTCGAGTGATTCTTCGGATGATGAATACGTTGATCCCGATGGGGAGGTTTTCTTCGTTGACAAAAGATTTGAAAACTTGCCACCACCTAAACCAAAACGTTTTCAAAATGTGAGAATTTTTAGTGTGACTAACATTGTTTTAGATACACCAAATATTTTTGACATAATCAAATCGGGTTTTCACAAGGAGCATTTTAAAGATGAAAAAGGAAAAGATTTTGAATTTAATTTAAAAGATTTTTCTACAACTCTAACTCCGTCATCACCGCGTTTATTGAGTACTACAAGCTCGTCTTCTCCTTTTGACGATGCTTTGTGTGGACCTAGTGTGGGGTAAGCCCCTTATGTTCCCTTCCCTTTCTCCACTGAGGACGAGATATTTGATCCTGGAATTGTTTATATAGGGAAATCTCGGTCTTCCACCGATGCAATAAATGGAAAATCTTTTCATTTGATTGGTGCGAGTCTACCTCGAGTAGCTCAATGTTTTGCCTTACCCATTGTCCCACCCTTCTATTTCTTCTCTCCTATTTTCTTCTATCCCATTGGGATTTGTGTTGGAGTTGTGTTGTCTCGTCTTTCATCCGAAAACGAGGACGCTATCTTTGACCCCGGTATACGTTTATCGGATTTTTAAAGTACTCCACGTACTTTTGGGCCTTGTTTATCATGTAAGCCCCACCAAAAATTGACCAAACCATGATTATCCCTAAATGATCACATTTATGGGGATTCGAGTCGAGCTTTTGACTCGGTTATCAAAAACAAGGTGCCTCGTGGGGGAGACCCATGCTTATCCATGTACATATTATTGCTTTCTAATTAGTGTAATGTGAGGGGATTTATGCCCTTCCAACCTTTGTTCCGTGGTTGTTTGTGCATTGTGTCTTTTAGATCATCATCTTCACGATTGGAGCCTCTCGTGTTCGTTTCATGGGAGCACTCGATCGTTTGCTTTGGAAGCCATTCCCAATATCCATCATGATATATCCTTTTATGTTCTAACCTTAGGTTTTTAGCACACTTCATAAACGGATTTTAAACTTATTGGTTACACCCTTTCCATGCTAGATTAGGCATTCGACTACGTCTCTAGTATGGGGGTGTTTGCACCCCTAGACTCGAAACATTGAGGACAATGTTTAACTTTAGTATGGGGGGGTGAATAGATACTTGCCTTGCCAAACCTTCACGCTTTCCAAAGTTTATCATTTTGTTTATCGTTTTGTTGCAAAATAAGGCTAAAAATGGCCAAATTTTAAAATTTTCTTGTTTTTTATAAGTGTTTGAAGACACGAATGTAGATTTTCCGATGGCGAGAATAAGAGTAATTTTTGACTCGACCGTGCGTGTTGAGCACTTAGCTTTGATTCCTTAACTACATATTAGGCTAAGTCTCTTAAATGAGGACGAGAAATGATAGAGTTAATTATAAGTTACTATGCTAAACGTAGAGTACTCGTATTCTTTCAAAAACTCATGTGTTCTCGTTGTTTGCTTATTCTCCCTTCGCATGTAAATATTTTTTGCTTAATAAATATTGACTTAGCGGTTTAGTTTTGATTGTTGGGTTTCTAGTCTTTTCTAGTAGCTTCCGTGTAATTAAATTGGGAAGACATTAAGATATCGCCAGCGTCACGGTTTTGAAGTATTGGCAACCCTAATAATCGAAAGCTTCACCCAATAATAAGATTTCAAGTGCTCACCTAAATCAAGCAAACAATTTGAAGCCTCACAAGGCCGAAAAATCTATGCAAAATTGAAAGTGAATCAAGCCTTAATCTTCGAAGCTTTAAAGATCCAAAATTCGCTTTAGCGTGAGGATATACGTCTTTGGCTAATAAAACCACCGATGAGGCGGATAATAAAAGGCAAGGCAAGACTAAAGTCATAATAAAAGCTTCATGGCGAAGTTGAATAAAAGATGGAGGTAAACCAAAGATAATAAGGTCCTTCCGTTAGGGGGCGTATAAAAGTCTTGGTAATAAGTCTCATGTTCAAAACCGTTATAAAACCGTGTTTATCGATTCTTCTTGTCAACTTAATTTTTTAACATCGTTGTCTATTAGGAGGGGTTATTGATTTGATGGTCTTAGTTACACCGTTAGGACTCTATTTTTAGACCTAAATCTCTATTATCGCATAAGTCAACAATGTATCCTCGTGATCATTAAGACATAATAAAATATAAGAGATACAACTTAGGAATAATGGGAGAATAAGTACGTGATTAGGGCATATGAGTAGTGTTAGCATTACTAACTTATAATAACAATGATCTCGTTGCACGCTTGGCATGGAGTTGGAGTGAAAATCGAGGACGATGAAATTATTTCTAACGAAGCATTCACGTGTTCTTATTCTATGAACCTAAACGTCCCATTTTGCGATGAAAATCATACATTATGTCTAAAACGCAAGTAGTAGTAATTGTAGTATGTAGGTAGTTTATCTTTCAATAAAGTCATAAAATTAAATTTTGGAGATGCTTTGATACTTTATTCTAGCATTGCATGAGGGCACGGCAATGGTTTAGTATGGGGGAGTGATGAGACTGCTTTTATACATGGTCTCATCGTCCAAATCGGCCTTAAATTGCATAAAATATCATAAAATAGACCAAATATATGCTCGTGTTTGTTACTTGTGTATTTTTAGGTACGGATATTGAGGAATTGGCAAAAGATCACAAGAATCAATCAAAAACGAACACGGGAAACGAAGTCGCACAATGAACCAGGCCCAAGTTTGGATTTTGCAAAAATACCCTTGAAGAATTGAAGATTGGCAAAAGTGGCCCCTCATCTTTGAAGAACTTGTCACAATTGACCCTCCATTTATCAATTGTACAAGTATGGTCCTTATTATTTGAAGATTTTACAAGACCAGTCCATCAAGTTTGAAGATTATGCAAAAGGAGCCCTTGGAAAAGTTTTTGGAAGAGTTTGTGCCGTTTTTGACAAGTTGTCAAAAGTTGACAAGGCAAAATCAAGCGCTGTTGGACATTTATTACAAAGTGGAAAGAAGTTGATACCTTGGGGACCATAATTGTCAAACCAACATACTCCCACCACCACTCAGACCATGCCACGTCAACCCTACCCACTTTATTTACCCAAACCCATTACCCTACCCGTCCATTACCCATTACCCAACCCAAGTTTATTAACTTAAACTGGGTCAACAACCCAGTCAAACCCCACCATTTCCCTCCTTAACATTAATTTAAAAACAAATTACACCCAAACCAGATTAAACACAACTTAATCACCCATAAACCCTAAATCACCCCAGATTCAATCTCACCCAAATCAAAGGGTTTTACCCTGATACCTTCCAGAACCCTGATTCACGTCCCTCTCATCCTTTCCCACTCAACAAAACACACCCACATGGGCTGTGGGACCCTCCCCAAGCTATCCCTGCAACGTCTCTTTCGCACCAAAACCCACACCCGACCAAACCAACACCCAGGATCACTCCCCTTGGTCCCCAAGCTCAAATGGACGTCCAAGATCCATTCAAATGTCACCAACACCAGCTGGATCATCACATGGCATAAATTTGACTAAATTTCAGTCAAGGACTCAAGGTCCTTTTTGGCAATTCATATCTTAGGGTTTTTGTAACTAGAATCTTCTATCTAGTAGTATTTAAAGAGAATGCAGCATGTGCATATCCTTTGTTCCAGTTTTTTAGCTTTAACCTTGTAATTCCTTTTTTATGAAATAAAAGTTTGGTGTTTGAGAAAATCAAGTGTAATTCCTTTTTAGGTTTATAAAAAGTTGTGTATTGTGTTGAAGCTAAGATTCTGAGTTCCACTTTGTTATTTGGTGAAGTAATTTTGATTTTCAAAATTTATTTCAAAGGTTTCTGAAAATTGATATTTTTGGAAGAAATTGTTCTAAGGTTTGATGTTAAGAGGTTTGGTTTAGTTGGTGATTAAGAGTATTCTGAAAACATTTTAAGAAGTTTGAAAAGTTTTTGGAATAGGTTAAGGAAGAAAGAAAAAGTTAAAACAGAATACATAGATTGTTCTCTTTGTCTTTGTTTTTGAATTCTCAGGTTTGGAGGATTGTTGATAAGTGTTCTGCACCAACCCCAGTTGGTAAGGAGGTGGATTATCATCCACAAGGACCCTTGGATGTAAGGGTTCTAAGGTAAATTCTTCTACCCTTTGAAATTTCAGAAAGTTGAGGTTTTATGTGATCATGCTTGATTATGTGATAAGTGTTGTTAATCTTGCTTAGTTTGTGTTCTTTTGGACTTATATGCATGTTAGA
Organism: Glebionis coronaria; assembly: GCA_025667525.1. Lineage (NCBI taxonomy): Eukaryota > Viridiplantae > Streptophyta > Magnoliopsida > Asterales > Asteraceae > Glebionis > Glebionis coronaria. The sequence goes on from JANFOE010001741.1 coordinate 184,514, forward strand.
TGCCATAGAAATCAGTTTGAAAGTATTTTGATAGATTTGGTTTGAAAAAAGTGTGAAATAAAGAATTTTAAAGGGGTGTTTGGATACATGTTTTAGCAAGGAAAAAAATTATTTGGTTGAGTTTAAAAACGTGTTAGAGAGCTTGTTATAGGTTAAGCTAGGTTTGTAGTTAGTTGGTAATCAGTTTAGAACAGATTTGGAAGCAAGTATTTGAGTTTTAAAAGAAAAGTGAGCTTGAAATCTGCATGTCCACTTTTATGCTTAATTTTCATGAAAATTGTGCTAAGATCTTGTAAATTTGTTAAGTGATAGGGTGAATTAAGGATTGATTGGGTTTGTATGCTAGTTGGTGCTTGTGTATGCAAGAGATTGAAGTTTAAATCTCATTGGTGTGCATTTGATAGCTCAAAAAGTCCTCAGACCTAGCCATTTATATCAGAAACTTGATATGCTTTTGTGTGCTTTGATTATTTGATTGAGTGAGCTTATTTGTTGTTTACCTGCTTATCTTGACTCCTTGTGCTCCAAAGAGCACAAGGGTGCCTTGTTTGTCCACAAATACTCACAAATCAAACACACCAAGCCCCTCTTGGTCATACTCTAAACAAGTGACCAAAGTCACTTGTTCATCAGAAATTTAAACAGACCTGGGCATCTTTGAGCTTCTAGTTGATCCAATCTTGGTTACTTTGGTTTTGTAATTGTGTTTTTGTGTGTTGATAAGTTACTGGATCAAGTTATTAAACTTTAAAAAAAAAAAAAATATTTTTGCCAAAAAGGACGTGGCCAGGACTCGAACCTGCGCCACTCCTCTCACAAACCAACGTGCTAACCATCTGCCCTAGGGTCTTTGACTGGTATACTCTTGCAAAGTCAAATACTTAAGGAGGGTTTGTTTTGGCTTATCTAAAATAAGCCGTGACCTTTTTGGCTTATTTCAGCTTGTTTATTAAGCTTTTTAGCTTCTTTCCATTTTTCCTAGGTTTTAAATAGAGTTTAGGATTTTTCTGATTAAAAGTTTTATTTTTCTCATTATTTAATTAATTTCTAGGATTATTTCTATTTTTAAATTTAGAAAGTCTTTAAAAAAATAGTGAACAGTAGTATAAAAATACAAAAAAATAGTTTTTAGGTTTCTATTTGTATTTTTGAGGTTTACATATAAAAAAGTTTTCAAAAACTTTAATTTTTAATTTTATTTGATTTTAGGTTTTTTATTAAACTTTGAAAATTAATATAGAATTAACTAAAAAGTTTTAGGAGCTTTAATTTACATTTTCTTCTTAGTTAGATTATTTAGGATTTTTGAGAATTTTTTAGAATTTATTTAAGAACTTTTTATTTTTTTGATTATTTTAATATTATTTTAATCATAAAAAGTCAAAGTTTTATTTTTATTTCTTTTTCATTTTTCCTAGATTCTATATCATTAATTAGGACTTTTCCCATTTGTAGAATAATTTTTAGGCTTTTCAATTAATTTTTAGAATTAATTTAAGATTTAATAGATTTTAATAGTTTTTAGGAGTTTAAAAATAGTTTAAATTGGTTTTAAAATTTTTAAAAATAGTTTTTAGTTTAATTAAGTCATTTTTGAGGTTTAAAAACTATAAAATATTTTTTAGGGCTTTTTAATATTTAAAAGTGATTTTTAGGGCTTTAATTAGCATTAAAAAGTCATTATTTAATTAATTAAAAGGTTTTGGCAATTTTGGATTTTTTGTAAACTCTTAGAATATTATTTGGGATTTTTAGTAATTTTTAGGAATTTTTAGAATAAAATTTTAAATTTTGTGTTTTTTTACGTTCTTCGTCGTAACTTTCTAGTAGTGTTTTGCCTTATTTTTCTAATTTTTTCGTCTTCGTCATTTTCTCTTCTTTTCTTCTCATTAATAATCAAAAACATAAATCATCATTCATTACACAACACACGTGCCTCCTCGAGAGAACGAACTCACCTTCTTAAGGGTCATAAGTGCTTGGTTTTCCTAAACCGACACTTAACGCTTACCACTATTTTACCTCCTTTTCCTAAAGGTGTGTAAAATCACTACATCACCCATTCTCCAGCGGTTTGAGCCATTGAAGTCGTACATTCCTTGATGACCTTGTCAAACCCGGTAAGGTATCGCTTAATCTCTTTCACGCTCAGCATAACTGTACTTGCCGGTGGAAGACCCTTTGGAATTTCCTTAGGTTCATTCGGATTGACAAGTGTAGGAAATATACTAAGGTTTTCTCTAGTAGACATGTAAATTGGTGTATGGCTAAATTCCCTTTGTATATTAAAGCGAATTCTAATATCCATTTTTGCATTCAATTCATTAAGCTATGGATAATCATACTTAGGATATGTAAAAATCACTTTTGACCGATTCTCTTCATGCCGTGACATATTCTCGGATTTATTCGAAAACACAATTGGATCGAAGACCAATCCTAACTTGGTTGCATCATAAAGTCGTGGGTTGTTGTTAAATGCTTGCTTTGCATACCCCGGGTTAGGTGGTAAGTCTGTTAGACGCGATAGAGTAAATTCCTTAAAAGATGAATGAAACAAGTGTACTAGATATGAAGCGGAGTATTGTTATAAAAGCAAAACGTCAGTCTTTTTATTTTTCTCAAACGCCTTAATTTCCATTTCAACCCTTTTAGACTCGAGAATTTCGAAATCCGTTTGCAGTTTTTGAAAATTAATAACGACTTACTCTTTTTCTTTAAGTTCTTTTGAAAGATTTGCTCTTAAACTTTCAATTTCTAGCAATTTATCCATTTGGACTTTCCTAAACATATCAAATTCTGGATTGGTTAAGGTATTGGTCAAATGAGTTAATTCCAAGGTTTTAACCTTTTCCTTATACAAAGCAAGCTCGACAGATAATGTCTGATTAACACCTAGGGTTTCAAGGACTGCATTATTCATTTGGCCAAGCATAGATGCTGACACCATAACCAAATCTTGTTGAGCAGATGAATTTGTACACGTAATAGCTCCCGATTGTGTTTCACTCAAATTCTGGGGACTTGCATTGATATTGCTATCATTGTTTGTATCCTCGTTTGAATTACTAACCACCAGAGGTTGTTCCGGATACTCAGACACTTGCTCAACTTGATAAGGTATAATACTAGTATCAGTGGTAGTATTTGGTACCTCATAGATTGTATCAGCCCCATAAAGTGAAAGATTTGCCATGAGAGCTGCCTTGGCGGTATTGAGGTCATCACAGTCTGAATCATATGCATCAAGATCATCGCATTGATATGCTGCATTATTGGTAGAAGCTGCTGTGAGTCCTTCAGTTTCCGTAAATCCTGGGTCTGCTAGAAATGCTAGCACCTCTTCGTCGATCTCTCGACCTTGTGCTTGAGCATTAACCAAATAAATCTTTTCCTGAAACCATGTACCATCCCTCTTCCTCTAGCGCTGCTTACACTCCCGAGCCATGAACTCGGGAATTGGAATGGGCGTACAATAGTATTGGATGAGCTTGATCTCCCCTGAAGTGTGTGCACAGTGACTCTATCATCTTGAATTGTTGCTTCTTGACGAGAGTTAGAAGAAGTTCTCAACTGATTGTTTGTTGGAGATGGTCCTCTATAACCTCTTTTGTTCAACTTTTGAGTTATGTAGGCAAACATTTGTGCTAGTACATAAGTAGGATTATCCCCTTGTCTGAACTCGGGAATTGGAACCTCATCATCACAGTAGAAAACCGGTGCTGGTGGAGCCACATACACACTAGAAGGAGTGCTGAAATGTTGTGAGTAGTGAGGTTGAGGAACCTCATGTTTCTGGTAGGTGATAGCAGGATTTATTGGTGGTTGATAAGGAGAGTATGGTTTTTGAGCACGTTGTGATGATAATGCAGGTTGCTGATATTGTTGCTGATATGATGTAGGTGGTTGTGGTAGAATCGAATACTGAGGAAAGCTTAGATTTTGATACAAGGGTTGATATGAAGATTGTTGTCCCATAGCATACGGAGTGTTGTGATATGACAAAGTTGGATGATTTGCCATTAACTCCAATGGTTCGGAATAACCTCCTTGAGAGATGCGTTTCTGGATCACGTGCTTCACGTGTTGCTGCAAGAAAGCATAGAGTTGATCTAATTTGATTTGTGCAAATCCCGAATCATTTTAACATCAGTGACATATTGGCTCCATTCTGGGGGTAACGTATTCAAGAACTTGGTTTTGAGTTGAAACTGAGAAATCCTTAGATTATACATATTCAAATCATTCATCAATGTAGTGAAGCGCCAATAGTAGTCATGAAGTGTTTCCCCTGGAATGTATGAGAACCTATCGAAAAAGTCATAGAGTTTACACTCTCGTTCCTGCTTGGTGAGTGAAGTCCCCTATAACAAAACTATTAAGCGATCCCAAAGTTCCTTTGCTACCTTGTTTTCGCTTACCATTCGATAAATATCGTGTGGAAGAGCTTGAAGTATGGTCTGAACAGCCTTGTCATCCGCATCGGCAATGATTTGATTAGCAGTAGTTAATTCATGAAATAACCTTGGCCGAGTCACATTATCTATAGTAACTTCTCCCCAATTGAGTGGACCTTGCTCAATAGATTAAACCATAAGTCTCCCACTGGGTTTACCCATAATGTAAGTCCTCATGTAACCTTGCCATGCTTCAAATAGCTCTTTGATGAACAACGGTGGGCGGGTATCGGTACCCGAGATGATAGAAATATCGGTAAGCGATGTCATTGCCGACATAAACGAATGAGGATTCATTTTTTGATCACTTGAAGGAAAAAATATTATCTTTTGATCGTCTAATGAATAAAGTTATGAAACAGTGTTGTTGTTGTTTGCAGGTTTGGGAAAAATGGATAAGTTGAGTTTCAGAACTATGTGGACTTTCGGAACATTTGATATTCTTGAACTTTCAGAACGATGTGGTATTGTGAACTTTCGGAACAAATCAAACTTTTGGAACAATATGATAACTTTCAGAACTAATGAAACTTTCTTAAGATATGAACTTTCGGAACCAATCAAACTTTCGTAAGATATGAACTTTCGTAACCAATAAAACTTTCGTAAGATATGATCTTTCAGAACCAATCAAACTATCGTAAGATATGAAATTTCGGAACAAATCAAAATTTTGTAAGATATGAACTTTCGAAACCAATCAAACTTTCGTAAGATATGAACTTGCGGAACATCCTTAAGTTTCGGAAATTTTGATATACTATAAACCCTTCTACGAAAGTGCATATTTCGGAATTAACCTAAAACCCTTTTACGAAAGATGAATATTACCAAAAAGCAATCTTAACAGAAACTCAAATTTTGCAATCGAATACCACTAAAACGCCACACGAATCGAATTTTTTTATGATTTCTACCAAAACACGTAAACCAAATCACTACCACAACTTTGTAGATGATTTGTTTACAAACCTAAACCATAAAATCACAAAAAATTTCAAGATTTGAGATAAGCTATCCTAAAACCCACTAATACAATCAAAACTAAAGAACAACACGAATCAAAACCTTAAATCACCCCATGGATCTTGATACCAATTGTAGAAGTGTGATAATCTATGATCCTATCAAGAGGGTTGTTGTTTCTAGAGAGAGAAACTAGAGAGAGAAAGATGAGAGAAATATGTGTTTTATTGAATAATGAAATGAACAACCAACACCCCTTTCAATGAAGGAAAGGGGTTAATATACCAAAGCCTTTATGGGCTTGGGCCTTCAACCCATGGACAAGCCCATGGGTTGGTTTGTTACTAACTTTGATACAATAAACTAATTACGAGCTAATTACATTTAATAATATTACTGGAGTGACCGATACTTCTAATATACGTTAAAAACGTAATTCCAACAGTGTACGAGCCTTTGAAATCCTTAAGAGGAAACTTACCGAAGCTCCCATTCTTGTTGCTCCCAATTGGAACCTCCCCTTTGAGCTAATGTGTGACGCAAGTGATTACGCTATTGGGGCTGTTTTGGGGCAACGTCATGAAAATCACTTCTTGCCTATCCACTATGCTAGAAAGATAATGACCGAGGCTCAATTTAAGTATACCAAATGAAAAGGAATTCCTTGCCGTGGTGTATGAATTTGACAAATTCCGACCTTACCTCGTCTTGACCAAAAGCATAGTGTATACGGATCATTTGGCAATCAAGTACCTGTTGGATAAACAAGATGCAAAGCCGAGATTGCTTCGTTGTATTCTCCTCCTACAAGAATATGATGTCACGATACTTGACAAAAAAGGAGCCGAGAATCTTGCGGCCGATCACCTCTCTCGTTTGGAAGATCGTCACCAAAGTGTGTACGAGATAAAGGAAATCACCAAAACATTTCCTCTCGAGACACTTGGTGTAGTGAATTCTAAGAATGACTCATCCATCTAACACCCCCACAAATGGTATGCGCAACGGAACTACAACATTTGGGTGCTAGGCAGTTATCATCACACACAAGCTATTTCGAACGACTCAAAGAGACGTAGGAATTTAAACAGTAATTAACCGTTGTTAAAAAGAACATTGTCTACCGCTTCCTAAACCCCAAAGTTATTACAACACAGAGTCGCGTTTTTGGTCCCCACTGAATCTCAAACCATAATACATTACAAGTTTACATGACATGACATAATAAGTTTTAAGTTATGAAAAGGGAGGAAAGACTAGGTAGACCGCCAAGCCACAACAACATCTATCCTAGCATGCTCCTTGCTACCATCTCATCGATTACCTGAAACACATGCTTAAAGGGGTCAACAAATAATGTTGAGTGGAATATATAGGTTTTACAATCATATTTTGAACATAAGTGTATAAAATCAATCATATCATTCATAGAATTGTCGATCAAACAATCTATTATTCAAGGTTATTACAATTGTTTTTAAGCTCATGACACTAATCCGTTAACTCAATCACCCGCGTATATTTACCGGCATGATTAAGATGAAAACAGTGCCCCTTCTAAAGGCATTAGTTGCAATTATACCTTATTTCTTATCGCAATGTATCCGTCCGTAGGGGATACTCAACGTACTAGCCCTCGTCTCGGATAGGGTCGTCAACCCCATAGTACTATCAATTGTATAAGCTGCTATTTTGTTAATCCCATATCAATCCATAACACAATATTTAGATGATATTTAGAGAGAGAAAGAGAAGAAAGTAGAGAGAGAAACAAGAGAGAATTTGGAAGGTTAATGTTTACTAGAGAGAGAAAGTAAAATGAACCAACACCCTCTTCCACACATGGAAGAGGGTATATATACCCTTGGCATATGGGCCGTGGGTTTAGAATCCTTGGGACGGGCTTGGCTTTGTTTTAGGCTTACACCCCTAACTAATACAATATTAGCTTAAAGTCCAAGCTCGGTTTTCCCGACTAACCTATTACAATACAAGACCATTAACGACTAAGATGACCTATTACATTCTTGTTCGACAATAAAAAATATAGGGCTAATAATCTCCCCCAATGTATCAGTCATCTTAAAAGGCTTAAAAAGCATAAGATGGTTGAGTGAATACATTCTTGTAGAGGAGATCTTCCTGCTTTGGTCTTGTGTCTTGGTCTTGATCTTGTTTGTAACAGCTTTTTTCCTTCATGCTTTTGTGATATTTATCTTGAGCCTTTGTCATTTGACTTTGAGTGCTTGAGATCTTCATCTGTACTCCTTGTGACTAAGATGACCTATTACATTCTTACATTCTTAGGTATCTTGATTATCGCCATCTTGTGGTCTTGTAACTTCTGAATCGACATCGGTTGCACAGCTACGCCACCTTCTTGATAAGCATCAATATATATAGACACGGATGAAATGGCTTTGAACATTTCACCCTAACTCGGTATCGTTTTACCTCCGGTCGGTGAAGACCGTTAAACGGTGTTAAATATCGTACCTGTGATCAGGTAGATTCGATTAAGAACCTCCTTGACAGGGTTTCCCGGTGGTAGTAGCTAGTTCTCTTTACTCGATCGTCTCAAAGCAGACTGCGAACGTAAAGAGTGAATCATAAGGATAAATTATCCGTCTGATTAGAGTCGTCAATTCAGATTTCCTAGAACAAGTTTGATTCTAATAGAATCGCACCATTGTTGCTTTCCAGTTTGTCACAAGCTTGATTCATAGAGAATCTTGCGAGTTACCTACCGCAGTGCTGTTTGATGTTGACACTGGAAGGATTTCCATTCGTCACTGTGAACACTAATGAGTGTCACTCTGAATATTCTGGCAAGATCACATGGATTTTGCGACGAAACCTGGAATCAAGTTTGAATCAATTAAGAATCAAACTTAGTTGCATTCCAGTTCTCACAAGTTTGATTCGTGTAGAATCGCACAAGTTACCTACCATGAGCTTGTTTGATGCTGGCTCAAGCAGGATTTCCATCTTCATTTTGAATCGTATCACTCAGATGTTCTGGCAGTATCGCAAGGATAATGTGTAGGACTCGATTGTGTCCTAATGAGATGATAGATAGATCTCGTTTGGCTCTAGACTCAATAAGTTCATTTTGGTAATCGGAGGATGGAGCAGACTGCCACCTTTTCAATATTAACTGACTCGGAGTGAGAAAGTCAATAGATACGTGTTGATCTCCATGACAATGAGACAAGTTTCTTTTAAGAGAAACTCGAATGGCTGGGGAAGGGTTGTGCATCGCATCACTGGGTCCATGACACTTGTCTTCAAAAGATGTGTTAACCCAGTTTCTACCTAAGTTGCATAGAATATTCAACTCCTTAAATGCTTATCAATACGTCATCATTAGCACCTTGTTGTGATTGTTCTAGTGCTAACTTAAGTAATTGGTCCGCATTCAGCTTCATTCCACTCCATCTTTCCTAAGGACAACTATTTCTAGCTATGGAATGTCCTTGGGTAGATCCCTCCGGTTCTGGTTGGATCATAGGACTTAGTTTCCTATCCTAAACCACCTTTTGACTCCATCGTTCCGTCATAGATAGTAGGTTGTTTTGGGTAAAGATCGTAACCATAAAACCATTGAAAAACAATTCAAAGTGCTTGATAAAAATAAAAAACTTTTTACACTTTGAAAGTTTTATATTTTCAAATAGCTCCCCCTACACACATGCATCGATAAACGAAATAGTTTGGCATGTGATGGAAAGAGTTGCACTTGAGTCTTTAAGATCACATGTTGCGATATATTACATTTTAATCACATTTTCTCCCCCTATCTATAATATAAAAATATAATATTAGAGATACCAATTGATTAAAATATGACAAATTCCGAAAAATCGACGGGAGAGAAACATGTGTGCACGCATGAATCATGGAATATTTTCAGTCGGGTCGCTCCCCCTCAACAATATATGTGTGTCTTGAGACAAAATTTGACAAATTTTTAGAAAAACGACACCACAAAATATGTTGAGGTACGGAGTTGAGATGCCTTTACCGATAATATATGACAGATTTAATATCATTTTCGGAATGTGTTGGATACATAAAATATAACAATTTTAGTGATGTACCAACAACATTAAAAGGCTTGATTTTAAAATGCTCCCCCTCAAAAATTGATCAAAATAACATATGACAATTTTGAGATATGAAAACCACATATGAGGAAGGGAGTGTTGAACACACAATTTTGAAATATTTAGAAAAATCTTTTGAGAAATTCTTGAAAAATTGTGTTCAACGGTTTTAAAATAAATTCCGATTTACATGAGCTCAAAACGTTGAATGTTTTGTGACTAGCTCATGACCGAGAAAAATTAATTTCTTGTTGTGAAGGATAAGTTATCATCCGTGATAAACTTTCCTTAAGTGGAAGTACGAGTTCTAAGCTGACATTTACTTATAAGTCGTTTTTCATGAACTTAAAAACTTTGAATGTTTTTATGAGAAGCTCATGACCGAGAAATATGATTTTCTCATTAAGAAGGATAAGTTATCGTCCGAGATAAACTTTCCTTAGTTGAGGTCCGAGTCCTAAGCTGTGATGCGCTTAGAAGTCATCATGAGAGAATATCAACCAACTTCATTTGCCAAAACCTCCAAGTCTTCTGGAGTCATATACTTAATACCAAGACGACCAACGAGATACGCAAACCTATCTTTCGAGAGAGCTTCTGTAAACAAGTCTGCCAGCTGGTACTCAGTTCTGACAAAGTATAATTCCACGATGCTGCGTTCCACTTGTTCCTTGATGAAGTGATATCTGACATCGATGTGCTTGGTGCGGGAGTGCTGAACCGGATTGAAAGATATGGCTATGGCCGACTTTGAGTCACAATACATAGGTATTTTATCAAAGTGGAAGCCATAATCCGTGAGTTGAGTTCTCATCCAGAGGACTTGAGCACAGCATGCGGATAGAGCCACATATTCTTCTTCAGTTGATGAGAGCGAAGTGCAATCCTGCTTCTTTGACGACCAGCTGACAAGCTTGTCTTCCCCTAGAAATTGTATGCTACCAGAAGTGCTTTTTCGACTATCAAGACAACCTGCGTGATCAGAATCTGAAAAAGCTGTTAGATGAAAACCGGTTTCCCTCAGATACCAGAGTCCCATGTGAATGGTATTCTTAAGGTACCGAAAGATCCGTTTAACCTCTTTGAGGTGCATTTGGGTAGGTCTGGCTTGATATCGTGCATAATAGCATGTGGCATGATGAATATCAGGCCTGCTGGCTGTAAGGTACATAAGTGAACCGATCATACTGCGATATCACGTTTGGTCTACGGGATACGAGTACAAGTCAGCGTCTAGGGATGTGGTCGACAATGGTGTACCAACGCGAGCACATGAGGTCATACCATGCTTTTTAATTATCTCTTGAGCATACTTAGCTTGGTTAATGAAGATACTACGTGGGGATTGATGAATCTGGAGGCCTAAAAAGAATTTTAGCTCCCCCATCATTGACATTTCAAATCTGCTGTGCATTATTTATTCAAAACGTTTTGAAAGTTTTGGGTTTGTAGAACCAAAAATAATGTCATCAACATAAACTTGCACCAACATTATGTCATCCCCATATTTATTAGTAAAGAGAGTAGGATCAATAGAATCTTTGGAGAATCCTTTGGACACCAAGAAGTTTGAAAGTTCTTCATACCATGCCCTTGGAGCTTGTTTAAGTCCATATACAGCCTTCTTGAGACGATAGACTTTGTCAGGATGATGAGGATCGATGAATCCTTCCGGCTGATTCACATACACTTCTTCCTTCAAATGATCGTTGAGAAAAGCAGTTTTAACGTCCATCTGAAAAACCGTGAAGCCCTTATGTGCAACATAAGCAAGGAATATCCTGACAGCTTCCAAACGAGCGACTGGAGCGAATGATTCATCGTAGTCTATGCCTTCTTGTTGACGGTATCCCTTAACCACAAGACGAGATTTGTTTTTGATGATGGTTTATTCTTCATCCAGTTTGTTTTACCAGATCCATTTGAAATCTAAAATTGACATTCCATACGGTCGGTCAACAAGTTCCCAAACATTTAGGCGTTCAAACTGATGAATTTCGTCTTGCATTCATTCAATCCACGCATGATCAGTCATGGCTTGTTTGATGTTTGTAGGTACAGTAGAACTCATGGTGAGTGCATACATACACACATCGCCATCGGTTTCGAGTTGTCTACGTGTTCGAACTGGTTGTGAAGGATTTCCAATGACTTGCTCCAATGGATGATCACGTGTCCAATGGTGAGTGGATGGATATCATTGGTGGAATGTATGCATGTTGGACGGACCAACATGTTGATTAGAAGACTCTCCGACTTCGTGTACTGGTGTACTGAATGGATTGATAAATTCTTCTTTGTCAGGTTGTGCATCGACTGCTTGATTGTTGTTTCCTCCTTCAGCATTGACGGTTGGTGATGTTGGTTGTATGACTGTTTCTTGATTTTGTTGAGTATCCACTGGAATTGTCTTTTGAGCAACGGTTGCTGAAGTAGATGCAGTTGTGTCTTGTTGACTTTGTTCGGGTGCATCAGTAGTATTAACAGCGGAAGGCTTTGACACAACCTCTTTGTTTCCATAGTAATATTCATCAAACATTGGATCATATAAATCAACCAACTCATTCATTTGTGTCGTATGCGTCGAGTCTATTGTAGGAGTACTTTCTTGACATTCTTGCACGGGACGTACACTGTTTTGTGTAGGTACCATCGCTGGACAATGAGTTGCGGGACTTGAGCTGTTGTGATCAAGTACCATTTGTGGCAATTCGTCAAAGTTCACATAAATTGTTTCTATGATAATCTTTGTTTTCTTGTTGTAAACTCGATAGCCTTTAGACTATGTAGCATACCCCACAAACATACATGCAACACCTTTTTCTTTCATCTTGTCGAGATTCTCACCGTCTTTAAGAATGTAGAATAAAGATCCAAATACGTGAAAGAATTTAACTGTAGGTTTCCTGCCATTGATGATGTGGTAAGGTGCCTTTTCATGTCTAGGGATGATGAGAGAACGATTTTGAGTATAACAGGCAGTTGCAATTGCTTCAGCCTAGAAGAATAGTGGTAATTTTGAAGCAGAAAGCATTGTTCGAGCTGCCTCTACCAAAGTGCGGTTCCGTCTTTCGACAACACTGTTTTGTTCAGGAGTTCGAGCAATAGACGTTTGATGTTCGATGCCTTCTTCTTGAAAGTAAGATTGCAAATTCTTGTTCAAAAATTCAGTACCCCTATCCGTTCTTATGTTTAAGACTTGAGCTTGAAGATTGCGTTGTATCCTCTTAAGAAACTTTTTGAGAACCTCTGGTGTTTCATCTTTGGACCTTAAGAAGAAGGTACATGTGTATCTGGAGTAATCATCAACAATCACGAGAATATACTTTTTCCCGTTAATACTCTCTACTCGCATGGGACCACATAAATCCATGTGTAGAACTTCCAATCGTCCTTTTGAGCTTGGGGTAGTCTTTGATTTGAAAGACTTCCGTTTTGCTTTCCCCAACTCACAAGAAGAACAAAGATGGTCTTTGACGAATTTTAACTTTGGGAGACCGGTCACAATATCATTTTTCAAAAGCAAGTTGATGGTGTCAAAGTTGAGATGTGACAATCGTTGATGCCATAACCATGCTTGAGATGAAGAAGCTTTAGCCATTAAGCAAATTGGATTTGTTGAAGATGTGTCTTGAAGAGTTACTGTGTAGAGATCAGAACCACGAGAACCTGTAAGAAGTTCATTCCCATCGTAGTCTCTAACATAGCAAGTAGATTTTCGAAAAGCTACTTCAAAATCCGCATCACAAAATTGACAAACCGAGAATAAATTGTGATTCAGTCCCTCGACCTAATAACCCGTTTGATAGTGAGATTTCCTTGAACCAAATCGCCATATCCAAGTATCGGTGCAAACTGATCATTTCCAAACCGCACCGTACCCAGAAACTTCTCCACGAAGTTAATGAGAAGCTTGAGATTTCCAGTCATGTGCTTTGTGCACCCGGAGTCCATTATGAATAGGATGATTTCGACAAGCTGCAGAAGAATTAGAAGACAATGTAGCATTTGACAAATGGGAGCCCTTGATAGAAACGGGTTCCAAAATAGTAGTGGACCTAGATTCTAAAGGCAAGCTAACATTCATAGACCCAATTAGAATAGGGGTTGTCTTAGGTACCCATTTGTATCCGGGTGGTGTAAATCTTGAATACCCCCGTGTACATGTCCTAATCATGTTCTCATAAAGCTTCTTTAACCTGCTATGTTTATGTAGAGTAGTGGATTCTAACGCACTTAGTTTCTTAAGTGGTTGATTAGTGGATTGGTTCAAAGTTCTTGTGGGTTCACTAGTACTAGTGGGCACACGAATAGGCTTCCTAGTTCTAGTATTCACGCCATTATGATTAAGAGCACAAGCATCATGATTGAAAGTACGAACACATTCGCCACATTCAACACAAACAAATTCAACATTCGAGGTCTTAGCATTTAAACTGTCATTACATGCAGTTACAGACGTTTTATTCTTAGAAAACTTAAAATTCCTACGGTGGTCTTCTACTTCCAACTTCTTTCCTTGACTATTGTTAGGCATGACCTTATCTTGCATTCTATTGCTCTTAAGCTGTGGTCCGCTAACGCTAGTAGTGGGGATTACTCCTGTAGAAGAAGACACACGTTGATTAGTTTTCTTAATATTCTGAGGTAACTGCGATGTTCCAGTTTGAGTGGGCTTAGTGTTCATCTTATACATTCCAGGTGCTATCACATTGGTACTCTTATCATTTCCTATCTTAGGCAAAGTCTATGGGGATTGTCCCAAAATAGATGGTTTAGGGCATTTAAGACGAACGACGGATGGTTTATCCAATATAGACTTTCCTTTCATTTTCTCAATGAGTTTCTGTAACTCACTTATGGCTATGTCCCTTTCTTTTAGCTGAGCTTTCAAATCATTAATTTCGAAATCTTTTTCATTTAGTTGACGAAACGAAGAAGCTGACATTTCCTGACACTCTTTATGATTATGAGATTTTTCACCTTTTTGTAAAGCAAGTTCAAGAGAAATGGAGTGTTTCTCAAGTTGAGAAAAACTTTTCGAATGTTTGTTATATGACTGAATTTGTTTCGAAAGCTCTACTTCAAGATTGCGACATTTCGCGTCCGATTCTGACACTAGACATGCTACTTTACAATATTGATCAAGATCGGTATACACACCAAGTATGGCATTCATATGGTCAGCATAAAAGTATTCCTTAGAAAGTCGATCAATTTCGTTAGAAAGTTGGTGTTCTTGTGTTTTTAATTTAGTTTGAAGAGAATCAACTTCATCTTCAAGAGATTTAACATAACTTAAATCAGTTAACATTTCCTCAGTGAGAGCATTATAAAACATTTCCACATTTTTTGAAAGATCATCAATTGTTGGAACAATGCATTGTTGAATGACGACTTCTACTTGTGGGTTAGGTTTAATATTCCAAATGGTATCCCTAGAAACTTTTTCATAGTCGACGACACCTTTGTACAAATTTAAAACCCCTTGTTTTATAAACTCAAATTGCTGAACACTTTTGCTTTTCTCATCCCATTTACGTTTTTCATCCGAAATTTGTTTTTCTAACAAAATTGATTGCTTTTTGAAACTCCTTTTTAAAGAAACTTTCTTTTGTGGTTCATCACTTGGTGGTGGAACACTATTGTACATCTTTTGTTCTTTGGAAAGTTCTTTTTGAGGAACAAACTTAATATAATTATTAGAATCAGAAAGGTTTATTAAATCACTTAAGTTTGATCGACTTTCTTCTTGTTGACGAATGATTTCGTCGCAGTCAGGGGAAAGCATAAGAGCAAGATTATTAACAGAACACCCGATATCGTAAAGAGCAGGCTTGGTACTTTGAACTTTCTTGAGATATTCAGGCTTGACAAAACTCGTTTTCATATTTCTATTGAGCATATTCATAGTTTGAATAGACTGACCCGTTTTGTAAACAATGTTGTTTAACGTGTCGACTCTTTTTTCCAAAGCAAGAATTTTTCAATATCCTTTTCTTCACGAGTTTTATAAAGTTCAGTTTGTTCTTTGTTAACCGACTCTAATTCAGTAATTTGGAGTTTATGTAGCAGCAGTTGTTCTTCAAGGTCCAATATCTTTTGTTTGACAAATGAATTTCGTGTGTTACTTCAGAACAATATTGTTCATTGAGCACCTTACGTTCATATACCAAACCATTAGCTATCGCAACCCGTCGATCAGCTTCTTTTACATAATCACACTCTTTAAGCCTGTCTATCTCCTCGGCTAAGGATGTGTTTGCTTGCTTCAAACGTTTATTAGCCTCTTTTTTCCTCAATTTCATGTTTTAAAGAATCAATAATAGACGCAAGCAAATCACGGTCCTCATCCGAGTCAGTATCCTGAACAGATTTTCCGTCATCATTACACATATGATGTGAATCCGTAGAGATATTGCTATCCTCCGTGTCCATTACATATGTGTCGTTGATGCTTTCGGGTTGCTCAGGATGCTGTCATTCATTAGCAAACACATTATAATTATCATTTTATGGTACCTTTTTAATTGGCTCAGTGTCGAAGACTGGTCCAGAAATTTCAGCAATCTCTGGAATCACTTCTTGAATCTTTTCCATATACACATAATGTGCCTCTAACTCTTGATCATCAGCTTCATCATCAGTATCATCACGCCAGTCAACTTCATCTGCTGTGAGTGGAATTCCTGCTTCTTCTTTCTTGCACAGCAACATCTTTTCCTTGTGATATCCCGAATCCTTAACCCGTTTTGGCTTCTTACATTCCCTAGCCATGTGCCCAAATCCCTTGCAGTTGAAGCATTGAATCCCATTCTTCTGCACCACCGGAGTGCCTACAGTATCTCTAACCCCAACATGATTCTGCACCACCGGAGTGCCTACAGTATCTCTAACCCCAACTTAGTTTCCTATCCTAAACCACCTTTTGACTCTATCGTTCCGTCGTAGATAGTAGGTTGTCTTGGGTAAAGATCGTAACCATAAAACCATTGAAAAACAATTCAAAGTGCTTGATAAAAATAAAAAACTTTTAACACTTTGAAAGTTTTATATTTTCAAAAAGCTCCCCCTACACACATGCATCGATAAACGAAATAGTTTGGCATGTGAAGGAAAGAGTTGCACTTGAGTCTTTAAGATCGCATGTTGCGATATATTACATTTTAATCACATTTTCTCCCCCTATCTCTAATATAAAAATATAATATTAGAGATACCAATTGATTAAAATATGACAAATTCCGAAAAATCGACGAGAGAGAAACATGTGTGCACGCATGAATCATGGAACATTTTCAGTCGGGTCGCCCCCCCTCAACAATATATGTGTGTCTTGAGACAAAATTTGACAAATTTTTAGAAAAACGACACCACAAAATATGTTGAGGTACGGAGTTGAGATGCCTTTACCGATAATATATGACAGATTTAATATCATTTTCGGAATGTGTTGGATACATAAAATATAACAATTTTAGAGATGTACCCAACAACATTAAAAGGCTTGATTTTAAAACGCTCCCCCTCAAAAATTGATCAAAATAACATATGACAATTTTGAGATATGAAAACCACATATGAGGAAGGGAGTGTTGAACACACAATTTTGAAATATTTAGAAAAATCTTTTGAGAAATTCTTGAAAAATTGTGTTCAACGGTTTTAAAATAAATTCCGATTTACATGAGCTCAAAACGTTGAATGTTTTGTGACTAGCTCATGACCGAGAAAAATTAATTTCTTGTTGTGAAGGATAAGTTATCATCCGTGATAAACTTTCCTTAAGTGGAAGTACGAGTTATAAGCTAACATTTACTTAGAAGTCGTTTTTCATGAACTTAAAAACTTTGAATGTTTTTATGAGAAGCTCATGACCGAGAAATATGATTTTCTCATTAAGAAGGATAAGTTATCGTCCGAGATAAACTTTCCTTAGTTGAGGTCCGAGTCCTAAGCGGTGATGCGCTTAGAAGTCATCATGAGAGAATATCAACCAGCTTCATTTGCCAAAACCTCCAAGTCTTCTGGAGTCATATACTTAATACCAAGACGACCAACGAGATACGCAAACCTATCTTTCAAGAGATCTTTTGTAAACAAGTCTGCCAGCTGGTACTCAGTTCTGACAAAGTATAATTCCACGATGCCGCGTTCCACTTGTTCCTTGATGAAGTGATATCTGACATCGATTTGCTTGGTGCGGGAGTGCTGAACCGGATTGAAAGATATGGCTATGGCCGACTTTGAGTCACAATACATAGGTATTTTATCAAAGTGGAAGCCATAATCAGTGAGTTGAGTTCTCATCCAGAGGACTTGAGCACAGCACGCGGATAGAGCCACATATTCTGCTTCAGCTGATGAGAGCGAAGTGCAATCCTGCTTCTTTGACGACCAGCTGACAAGCTTGTCTTCCCCTAGAAATTGTATGCTACCAGAAGTGCTTTTTCGACTATCAAGACAACCTGCGTGATCAGAATCTGAAAAAGCTGTTAGATGAAAACCGGTTTCCCTCGGATACCAGAGTCCCATGTGAATGCTATTCTTAAGGTACCGAAAGATCCGTTTAACCTCTTTGAGGTGCATTTGAGTAGGTCTGGCTTGATATCGTGCACAATATCATGTGGCATGATGAATATCAGGCCTGCTGGCTGTAAGGTACATAAGTGAACCGATCATACTGCGATATCACGTTTGGTCTACGGGATACGAGTACAAGTCAGCGTCTAGGGATGTGGTCGACAATGGGTACCAACGCGAGCACATGAGGTCATACCATGCTTTTTAAGTATCTCTTGAGCATACTTAGCTTGGTTAATGAAGATACTACGTGGGGATTGATGAATCTGGAGGCCTAAAAAGAATTTTAGCTCCCCCATCATTGACATTTCAAATCTGTTGTGCATTAATTATTCAAAACGTTTTGAAAGTTTTGGGTTCGTAGAACCAAAAATAATGTCATCAACATAAACTTGCACCAGCATTATGTCATCCCCATATTTATTAGTAAAGAGAGTAGGATCAATAGAACCTTTGGAGAATCCTTTGGACACCAAGAAGTTTGAAAGTTCTTTGTACCATGCCCTTGGAGCTTGTTTAAGTCCATATACAGCCTTCTTGAGACGATAGACTTTGTTAGGATGATGAGGATCGATGAATCCTTCCGGCTGATTCACATACACTTCTTCCTTCAAATGATCGTTGAGAAAAGCAGTTTTAACGTCCATCTGAAAAACCGTGAAGCCCTTATGTGCAGCATAAGCAAGGAATATCCTGACAGCTTCCAAACGAGCGACTGGAGCGAATGATTCATCGTAGTCTATGCCTTCTTGTTGACGGTATCCCTTAACCACAAGACGAGATTTGTTTTTGATGATGGTTTGTTCTTAATCCAGTTTGTTTTTCCAGATCCATTTGAAATCTAAAATTGACATTCCATACGGTCGGTCAAAAAGTTCCCAAACATTTAGGCGTTCAAACTGATGAATTTCGTCTTGCATTGATTCAATCCACGCATGATCAGTCATGGCTTGTTTGATGTTTGTAGGTACAGTAGAACTCATGGTGAGTGCATACATACACACATCACCATCGGTTTCGAGTTGTCTACGTGTTCGAACTGGTTGTGAAGGATTTCCGATGACTTGCTCTAATGGATGATCACGTGTCCAATGGTGAGTGGATGGATATCGTTGGTGGAATGTATGCATGTTGGACGGACCAACATGTTGATTAGAAGACTCTCCGACATTGTGTACCGGTGTACTGAACGGATTGATAAATTCTTCTTCGTCAGGTTGTGCATCGACTGCTTGATTGTTGTTTCCTCCTTCAGCATTGACGGTTGGTGATGTTGGTTGTATGACTGTTTCTTGATTTTGTTGAGTATCCACTGGAATTGTCTCTTGAGCAACGGTTGCTGAAGTAGATGCAGTTGTGTCTTGTTGACTTTGTTCGGGTGCATCAGTAGTATTAACAGCGGAAGGCTTTGACACAACCTCTTTGTTTCCATAGTAATATTCATCAAACATTGGATCATATAAATCAACCAACTCATTCATTTGTGTCGTATCCGTCGAGTCTGTTGTAGGAGTACTTTCTTGACATTCTTGCACGGGACGTACACGGTTTTGTGTAGGTACCATCGCTGGACAATGAGGTGCGGGACTTGAGCTGTTGTGATCAAGTACCATTTGTGGCAATTCGTCAAAGTTCACATAAATTGTTTCTATGATAATCTTTGTTTTCTTGTTGTAAACTCGATAGCCTTTAGACAATGTAGCATACCCCACAAACATACATGCAACACCTTTTTCTTTCATCTTGTCGAGATTCTCACCGTCTTTAAGAATGTAGAATAAAGATCCAAATACGTGAAAGAATTTAACTGTAGGTTTCCTGCCATTGATGATGTGGTAAGGTGCCTTTTGATGTCTAGGGATGATGAGAGAACGATTTTGAGTATAACAGGCAGTTGCAATTGCTTCAGCCCAGAAGAATAGTGGTAATTTTGAAGTAGAAAGCATTGTTCGAGCTGCCTCTACCAAAGTGCGGTTCTGTCTTTCGACAACACTGTTTTGTTCAGGAGTTCGAGCAATAGACGTTTGATGTTCGATGCCTTCTTCTTGAAAGTAAGATTGCAAATTCTTGTTCAAAAATTCAGTACCCCTATCCGTTCTTACGGTTAAGACTTGAGCTTGAAGATTGCGTTGTATCATCTTGAGAAAGTTTTTGAGAACCTCTGGTGTTTCATCTTTGGACCTTAAGAAGAAGGTACATGTGTATCTAGAGTAATCATCAACAATCACGAGAATATACTTTTTCCCGTTAATACTCTCTACTCGCATGGGACCACATAAATCCATGTGTAGAACTTCCAATCGTCCTTTTGAGCTTGGGGTAGTCTTTGATTTGAAAGACTTCCGTTTTGCTTTCCCCAACTCACAAGAAGAACAAAGATGGTCTTTGACGAATTTTAACTTTGGGAGACCGGTCACAATATCATTTTTCGAAAGCAAGTTGATGGTGTCAAAGTTGAGATGTGGCAATCGTTGATGCCATAACCATGCTTGAGATGAAGAAGCTTTAGCCATTAAGCAAATTGGATTTGTTGAAGATGTGTCTTGAAGAGTTACTGTGTAGAGATCAGAACCACGAGAACCTGTAAGAAGGTCATTCCCATCGTAGTCTCTAACATAGCAAGTAGATTTCCGAAAAGCTACTTCAAAATCCGCATCACAAAATTGACCAACCGAGAATAAATTGTGATTCAGTCCCTCGACGTAATAACCCGTTTGATAGTGAGATTTCCTTGAACCAAATCGCCATATCCAAGTATCGGTGCAAACTGATCATTTTTAAACCGAACCGTACCCAGAAACTTCTCCACGAAGTTAATGAGAAGCTTGAGATTTCCAGTCATGTGCTTTGTGCACCCGGAGTCCATTATGAATTGGATGATTTCGACGAGCTGCAGAAGCATTAGAAGACAATGTAGCATTTGACAAATGGGAACCCTTGATAGAAACGGGTTCCAAAATAGTAGTGGACCTAGATTCTAAAGGCAGGCTAACATTCATAGACCCAATTAGAATAGGGGTTGTCTTAGGTACCCATTTGTATCCGGGTGGTGTAAATCTTGAATACCCCCGTGTACATGTCCTAATCATGTTCTCATAAAGCTTCTTTAACCTGCTCTGTTTACGTAGAGTAGTGGATTCTAACACACTTAGTTTCTTAAGTGGTTGATTAGTGGATTGGTTCAAAGTTCTTGTGGGTTCACTAGTACTAGTGGGCACACGAATAGGCTTCCTAGTTCTAGTATTCACGCCATTATGATTAAGAGCACAAGCATCATGATTGAAAGTACGAACACATTCGCCACATTCAACATAAACAAATTCAACATTCGAGGTCTTAGCATTTAAACTGTCATTACATGCAGTTACAGACGTTTTATTCTTAGAAAACATAAAATTCCTACGGTGGTCTTCTACTTCCAACTTCTTTCCTTGACTATTGTTAGGCATGACCTTATCTTGCATTCTATTGCTCTTAAGCTGTGGTCCGTTAACGCTAGTAGTGGGGATTACTCCTGTAGTAGAAGACACACGTTGATTAGTTTTCTTAATATTCTGAGGTAACCGCGATGTTCCAGTTTGAGTGGGCTTAGTGTTCATCTTATACATTCCAGGTGCTATCACATTGGTACTCTTATCATTTCCTAACTTAGGCAAAGTCTATGGGGATTGTCCCAAAATAGATGATTTAGGGCATTTAATCGCATTTGGTTGACGAACGACGGATGGTTTACCCAAAATAGACTTTCCTTTCATTTTCTCAATGAGTTTCTGTAACTCACTTATGGCTATGTCCCTTTCTTTTAGCTGAGCTTTCAAATCATTAATTTCGAAATCTTTTTCATTTAGTTGATGAAACGAAGAAGCTGACATTTATTGACACTCTTTATGATTATGAGATTTTTCACCTTTTTGTAAAGCAAGTTCAAGAGAAATGGAGTGTTTCTCAAGTTGAGAAAAACTTTTCGAATGTTTGTTATATGACTGAATTTGTTTCGAAAGCTCTACTTCAAGATTGCGACATTTCGCGTCCGATTCTGACACTAGACATGCTACATGACAATATTGATCAAGATCGGTATACACACCAAGTATGGCATTCATATGGTCAGCATAAAATTATTCCTTAGAAAGTCGATCAATTTCGTTAGAAAGTTGGTGTTCTTGTGTTTTTAATTTAGTTTGAAGAGAATCAACTTCATCTTCAAGAGATTTAACATAACTTAAATCAGTTAACATTTCCTCAGTGAGAGCATTATAAAACATTTCCACATTTTTTGAAAGATCATCAATTGTTGGAACAATGCATTGTTGAATGACGACTTCTACTTGTGGGTTAGGTTTAATATTCCAAATGGTATCCCTAGAAACTTTTTCATAGTCGACGACACCTTTGTACAAATTTAAAATCCCTTGTTTTATAAACTCAAATTGCTGAACACTTTTGCTTTTCTCATCCCATTTACGTTTTTCATCCGAAATTTGTTTTTCTAACAAAATTGATTGCTTTTTGAAACTCCTTTTTAAAGAAACTTTCTTTTGGGGTTCATCACTTGGTGGTGGAACACTATTGTACATCTTTTGTTCTTTGGAAAGTTCTTTTTGAGGAACAAACTTAATATAATTATCAGAATCAGAAAGGTTTATTAAATCACTTAAGTTTGATCGACTTTCTTCTTGTTGACGAATGATTTCGTCGCAGTCAGGGGAAAGCATAAGAGCAAGATTATCAACATAACACCCGATATCGTAAAGAGCAGGCTTGGTACTTTGAACTTTCTTGAGATATTCAGGCTTGACAAAACTCGTTTTCATATTTCTATTGAGCATATTCATAGTTAGAATAGACTGACCCGTTTTGTAAACAATGTTGTTTAACGTGTCGACTCTTTTTTCCAAAGCAAAGAATTTTTCAATATCATTTTCTTCACGAGTTTTATAAAGTTCAGTTTGTTCTTTGTTAACCGACTCTAATTCAGTAATTTGGAGTTTATGTAGCAGCAGTTGTTCTTCAAGGTCCAATATCTTTTGTTTGACATATGAATTTCGTGTGTTACTTCAGAACAATATTGTTCATTGAGCACCTTACGTTCATATACCAAACCATTAGCTATCGCAACCCGTCGATCAGCTTCTTTTACATAATCACACTCTTTAAGCCTGTCTATCTCCTCGGCTAAGGATGTGTTTGCTTGCTTCAAACGTTTATTAGCCTCTTTGTTTTCCTAAATTTCATGTTTTAAAGAATCAATAATAGACGCAAGCAAATCACGGTCCTCATCCGAGTCAGTATCCTGAACAGATTTTCCGTCATCATTACACATATGATGTGAATCCGTAGAGATATTGCTATCCTCCGTGTCCATTACATATGTGTTGTTGTCCCATATTTGTGATGATTAAGCAATGAAGAAAGAAAGAAAATAGATGAAGAAGAGATGAATTCCTAGAGAGAGAAAGTAGTGAGAGAAAGTAGAGAGGAGATAATTAACTTGGTGAGATTAGATTAAGAAAAGAAATTACAAATGACCATCCACCCTCCTAACATGCTAGGAGGGTAGTATATATAGTCCACCCACATGCGGGCTTTAATGGACTATATATTGGGCCGGGCTTGTCTTTTGGACTTTAATTAGTTTAAATCCAAGCCCGTGAACCACGACTAAATAACTACTCATTACAACGTTCTAATAAATATTACAATAGAAACCTATGACCTAACATTCTTGTTTGACTCAATATTTTGAGGCTAACAATCTCCCCCAATGTGAGGTCATTCCTCTTTGATATTTTGGATTCCAATGGAGTTTTATGAATTTCGTCATAAATGAGTCTTGAACGTGTAACAGTAGTTTTGTTCCTTCATGCTGTGATCTTTGAGCCTTTGTCGTTGTCTTTCGACTTTGTCTTTAAGTCTTGAGATCTTCAAATCATCCTTGACTTGTCATTGCCATCTTGCGATCTTGTGTCTTTATCCACATGCTCACACTATCAATTGTTGGATATGTCTTTGGGCATGAATATGTGGTTGTGAATCTTTGACTTTGCTGAGTACACCGTGACGCCACCTTCTCGAGACAAAACATAGACACGGACTGAATGGCTTTGACATTCGTCCTAAATCAGTAGCGTTTTACCTCCGGTCGGTGAAGACCGTTATACGATATTAAATATCGTACCTGTGATCAGGTAGATTCAATTAAGAATCTCCTTGACAGGGTTTCGCGGCTGTACTAGCCGTTCTCTTTACTCGACCGTCTCAAAGCAAGACTGCGAACATAAAGAGTGAATCAATTGGATAAATATCCGCTTGATTAAAGTCGTCAATTCAAATTCCTAGAACAAGTTTGATTCATTAAGAATCTTACCATTGTTGCTTTCCAGTTGACACAAGTTTGATTCATAAGAATCTCACAAGTCACCTACCGTAGCGCTGTTTGATGTTGACGCTAGAAGGATTTCCATTCGTCACTGTGAATATTAATAAATATCACTCTGAATGTTCTGGCAAGACCATAAAGATATTGCGTAGAAACCTGAAACGAGTTTGAATCAATTCAGAATCAAACCACTGTTGCTTTTCAGTTTTACATATGTTCAATTCATAAGGAATCTTGCATATGACCTACCGCAGTGCTGTTTGATGTTAACACTGGAAGGATTTCCACTCATCATTGTGAATACTAAGTAGTTTCACTCTGAGTGTTCTAGCAATATCGCAAGGATATAGCGTAGGACTCTCTTGATCTCCATCCGTGTGTCCTAACGAGATTTGATTGATCTCTTGGCTCTAGACTCGATTTGTGCGCTTTTAGTGGTCGGAGGCTGGAGCAGATGCCACCTATTCAATATCAACTATCTCGGAGTGAGAAAGTCAATAGAAGTCGTGTTGATCTCCGTGACAATAAAACAAACTTCTTTTGAGAGAAGCCTGAGTAGCTAGGAAAGGGTTGTGCTTCACATCACTGGGTCCATGATGAGTTTGTCTTCATGATGAGTTGACCCGGTTTCTGCCTAAGTTGTATGGAGGGCTTCTTTCTTTACACCCTTTATCCTTACATTTCTTTTTCATTCTTCAACCCCTTCAATGCTTACCAAGACATCATTACTAACACCTTGTTGTGATTGTTCCAGTGCTAGCATCAGTACTTAGTCGGCATTCAGCTACGTTCACATTCTACTCCATCTTTCCTAAGGACTTCTAATAATCTATTGGATTGTCCCTGGGAAGATCCCTCCAGTTCTGGTTGGATCATAGGACTTAAACCTAACCACCCTTTTGACACCAATAACGTCGTGAAATTAAAGATGTTGTGGGTATTTGATCGTAACCATGAAAACCACTTTAAATTCTAACAAAGTGTTTGAAAAACATTTAACACCTTGCTAGTTTTGTCGTTTCAGAAAAGCTCCCCCTTCACATGTGCATCGATAATCGAAAGTGTTTCGCACATGTGGGTAAGAGTAAAAGTGCTTGAGTCTTATATATGATCACATTTTAATCACATTTTCTCCCCCTATCTCTAATATATAAAATCTTTTGATATTAGAGATACCAAATTTGATTAAAATATATTTTGAAAAATAGTCTTGAAAATCTTCGGGAGAAAGATGTGTCAATCTATGCATGAAGTTGAAATGCTCCCCCTCAAAAATTGATCCAATGGAATTGTCATTACGAGGATGTGATCCACATTAAACTTTTGAGGATAGGAGTTGTTGAACACACAATTTTTGAAAGATTTTGAATATCATTGAGAAATTCTTGAAAAAATTGTGTTCAACGCTTTTTGAAAAATCAATTCTTTTTGACGAAAAGGTTTTTCTAAAGCATAAACTTGAGTTCATAGACTTTGAATGTCTTGACGAATCCACTCAAGTGTAAGAAGATTTAACTTCTTTTGCTAAGGGTAAGAGTACAAAAGCGTACACTCCCCCGTGAATTTAGATCCGGGTTGCAATCTGAAAGTGATTACAAGCCATTGTGTTGAGCTCAAAACGTTGAATGTTTTGTGACAAGCTCAACCCGAGATAGATTGCTCTACCCGTTGTTGGAAGTATTGTCCAAAATAGACAATTTCCTTTTGAAAATATAGAAATGACATGTTTTGAAAAATATTTACAACTTTCATTCGAGCTTTATGTACACACCCGTGTCGTTATTGAGCGACATTTCTAGGTACGTCCATATTATCGATACTGAAAGACATGTCGAGAAGAATATTTTTGGATTATCAAAGATTTTTTACTTTTGTATTTTGCTTTTTGATTAATATTTACAGGTAGATGTTTGATAGATGAATCAAGCAGGCTTCTTTGCCAGAATCTCCAGTTCTGCTGGAGTCAAACATCTCATACCAATTTGCCTAACTAGATACGCAAACCTCTCTTTCGAAAGAGCTTTTGTAAACAAGTCAGCTAATTGGTAATCAGTTCCAACAAAGTATAATTCAACAATACCTCTTTCAACTTGTTCCTTAATGAAGTGATATCGGACATCAATGTGCTTCGTGCGGGAATGCTGTACCGGATTGCAGGAGATGGCTATGGCAGACTTTGAGTCACAGTACATAGGTACTTTATCAAAATGGAAGCCATAATCCGTGAGTTGTGTTCTCATCCAAAGAACTTGAGCACAACACGCAGATAGAGACACATACTCCGCTTCGGCTGATGAAAGAGACGTGCAATCCTGCTTCTTGGAAGACCATCCCACAAGCTTGTCTTGACCTAGAAATTGTGCACCACCAGAAGTACTTTTACGTGTATCAAGACACCCTGCATGATCAGAATCTGAATAGGCCGTTAGAAAGAAACCGGTTTCCCTCGGATACCAGAGTCCCATGTGAATGGTATTCTTAAGGTACCGAAAGATCCGTTTAACCTCCTTGAGGTGTTTTTCAGTGGGTCGTGCTTGATATCGTGCACAATAACATGTAGCATGATGTATATCAGGTCTGCTCGCTGTCAAGTACATAAGGGACCCGATCATGGAACGATATCTCGTTTGATCTATGGGTAATCCCTCCAAATCAGCATCTAGGGATGTGGTTGATAATGGTGTCCCAACGGGGTCACATGATGTCATACCATGCTTTGTGATTATCTCTTGACAATACTTAGCTTGGTTTATAAAGATACCACTTGGGGATTGGTGAACTTGAATTCCTAGAAAGAATTTTAGTTCGCCCATCATAGACATTTCAAATCTGCTGTGCATTACTTTTTCAAACCATTTTGAAAGTTTTGGGTTTGTAGACCCGAAAATAATGTCATCAACATAAATTTGCACAAGCAGAATGTCATCCCCATATTTATAAGTGAACAAAGTTAGATCAATGGAACCTTTTGAGAAACCTTTGGAGACCAGAAATTTTGAGAGCTCGTCGTACCACGCCCTTGGAGCTTGCTTGAGTCCATATAGTGCTTTGTGGAGACGATACACCTTGTCAGGATAATGAGGATTGACGAATCCTTCCGGCTGCGTGACATAGACTTCTTCCTTCAAAGGACCGTTAAGAAACGCCGTCTTTACGTCCATTTGATAGACAATGAATCCCTTATGTGCAGCATAAGCAAGGAAAATCCTGACCGCTTCCATTCGAGCTACTGGTGCAAATGATTCTTCGAAATCAATACCCTCTTTCTGTCCATACCCTTTAGCCACTAGCCTAGATTTATTCTTGATGATCGTGTTCTCTTCATCCATCTTGTTTTTCCAGATCCATCGAAGATTTAATGGTGTTACATCGTATGGTCTGTCAACAAGTTCCCAGACTTTAAGTCTTTCAAATTGTTGAAGTTCATCCGTCATCGATTCAATCCAAGCATGATCGGCTAATGCTTCTTTGATGTTTTTCGGTTCAGCTGAACTCACGGCGAGTGCGAACATACAAACATCGCCATCGGTTTCAAGCTGTCGTCTTGTACGAACGGGCTGTGAAGGGTTTCCAATGACATGAACCAAAGGATGATCTCGGGTCCAATGATGTGTTGAAGGATGTCGTTGATAGAAAGTATGCATATTTGACGGATCAACATGGCGAGTAGAAGACTCTCCAGTTTCATGTACCGGTGTACCGAATGGGTTGATGAATTCGTCTTCGTCAGATAATGCATTGTCTGCTTGATTTGTGTTCTCTGGAGCAATGACAGTAGTTGTGGATGTTGTAGGATCGATTGTTGAAGTGATATTTTGAGGAGGTAAATCTGCAACAACCCGTGTTGAAGTAGATGAAGTTGTATCCATTTGTTGACGATGATCGGTATCATCATTCTTATCATGAGTGACAGCGGAAGACTTCGATACAACTTGTTTCTCCCCCGTGAAATATTCATCATACATTGGTCCATATAACATTTCCAACTCTTCAATTGTCGTGTCGACTGTCATATCAGCTCTAGGAACATTTTCTGGAACCAGCGTTGAACTTGACGGTTCATTGCTGTGGTCTTGAGCTTCGAGTTCCGTGCGGTTGTGAACGGAAGTCGTTTGTCGTTGTGGATCGGGACTTAAACTGTTTTGTTCAAGTGCCATCGAGTTGCTTACTTGTGAAACCCCTGAGACACATATTTCTCAGATATTTGTTTCTTTAGCAACCAAACTCTGAGAGTGTCTTTTGTTGAACGGTATGAATAAGGAAAACCTTTATGTTCTTGTTGAACCTTTACTTGATTACCTGCACTTTCATCAGTAGTTTGTATGCTTGCATATGTGTTAGTTATATCTTTGTGAGAACCATGTGGGGGTTCACAGTGAACCTTTGTCGTGCTAGAGGGAAATATTTTTCCAGTAGGAACCCATTTAAGACCAGTTGTTTTGAAGATTCTACCTGTTTGTCTCCACTTAAGACAGGGTCTAGAAAACTTAGCTTTCTCATGCACCGAGGAAGACTTAGTTGGAGAAAAACTATTTCCTATTGGGTTCCATCTTTGAGATGCTCTAGCTGTTTGGTTCACCTTGTTCAGGACTTTAGTGATGCAATCATCATGAATGGCATTAAACACGCATTTGTTACATTTTGTGCAAACAAAGTGCTTAGCATCTGAGAAGGATCTAGTGTTCCTAGGATAGGCTGATTTGGGCACATCATAGAAGGGTCTAGAATTCCTAGATGTGTGATTAGCGCTCCTAGGTTTCGGTTGGGTCCTATCTCTTGCTTGTGTCTTTATCTTAGCATCCTCTAGATAGCTTGTATGACCCGTGTCATTTGAACTTCGCCTAGGCATGTTCTTGTGGCTATTGCTAGAGTTGCTTGAATCATTCATGTGATTGGGTTTTACATAGGCAGAATATCTTAAGGAGTATCTAGATTGTGGAGTGATAGTGTTTGGCAAATTGCTACGCATGTCAACTTGGGATGCAAACCTCGAGTTCGATGTTTTGGGTCGTTCAGATTTAAACGCATTCGGTTGTCTAGCAACTGAGCGGTTTCTGAATGGTTGAGTAGGAGGTTTCCCCAAGATAGACTGATTTACTAACTTAGTATCCACACTATTTCCTTTTAGCTTCCTTAATTCATTTTTCACTGCTGTTAATGCAAAAACCTTTTCCTGAATCTGAGCTTTCAATTGCTCATTTTGTAGAAGTAATTGAGCGACACGTTGTTCTAACTTAATGTTTATATTATCAAATATGTCGTTATCAGCATTCGCGTCATTACTATCTACAGTGTCGATAGGTTGCACAGATATTCCACTTATTGAAGCAGGCGGAGGACTTGGATTTTGAGAAGCCAACTTTGATTCTAACAAATTTATTTGTTTCACAAAATGTTCTTTTTCCGTATTAGAATCTTGAATCTTACGATCCAGTTTTTGTTCAAGAACAACGTTTGCTTTTTCAAGTTTTTCAAAATAAGATTCAAATTTGTCATTTTTCTTTAAAAACTCGAGTTTGGCATCCTCAAAATCTTTTGTCTTTTGAGCTAACATAGTTTCAAGCTCATGAATCTTAGAATCAATATATTGATGATCATCATACACAGCATTTAAATGTACCTCAGCCATTGGCTCCTCATCATATATGGGTCTGATATCTGCATCATCGGTTGCTTGATCATTCCCTGAGTTGTTGCTGGTATGCTGCTTTTCTGATTCTGTCCCGCTACTTTCTGTGCCAATCGAACAAGCATCCAATGTTTGACCATCATCTACATTGCTCTCGTTCTGCTGCATTAATATGTTATTCACCCTTCTTTCAACTTTTAGTTTATGACTTGTTCTTTCAGCAATGGACTTCCTTATAGCACTCATGTGTTGAAGAAATGTCTCCTTGAATTCTTGAACTTCTAACCGAGTATATTCAAAGAAGTATTTGTTGATGAATTCTCGATCATAGTGTACAGAGACCTGTGTATCAAAGAATTGCTGAAACTGATTCTCGAGAACCAAAACCGCATCTATGGATTCAACCTCTTGAAATTCATCATTGGCAAGTTGTTGTTCAATGTGATCTAAATTGAGTAGCATTGTGCTTGTGAATGTCTCAACATCTTGTCCAGTGAGTGACATGAATACCCGTTTGAATCCAAGTTCGACGCGAGTGCCTTTTAAATCGTCATTTGAAAGAACTTGAAGGTGTGACTGGAGTGATCTAAAGTGTGTCATGCATCGTTCTTTTGCAACCGACATCTTGGATTTGAGTGCATGCACATCTTGTGTTACGGAATCCATAATGGGTGACACAGTTGATGAATTGACTTTGGATCTTAAGTAGATTTGTTGTGATTGTGTTGTTGGTGAAATTTCGAAAATTTGAAGTTTTTTCTCAGTCCGACAATAAATTCCTCAGTCCGACTAAAACGGTAAACCGAAAATTTTTTAATAACCAAATTTTGAAAACGAGTTAGAAATAGCCAATAACTAGTAGGGAAAAAATTTGAAAATTGAAAATTTTAACGAAAAATAAAACCTAAAAATGGCCTAAAAATTTGAATTTTGGTCCGAAAATTTGAATTTTTGGTCGAAAAAATTTTTGCATCGCCAAAATTTGAAATTGAAGCTTAAATGGCCTAAAAATGGTCTAGGAAAAAATAAATTTTACTTGGGTAAGTTTAAAAAAAATACTCAAACAAAATTTAGCAAAACACATCATCGGAATAACCAATCGGAATGTTATCGGAATAACCAATCGGAATGTCATCGGAATAACCAATCGGAATGCCAATCTGAATGCACCAATCGGAATGCCAATCTGAATGTACCAATCGGAATGCCAATCTGAATGCACCAATCGGAATGCCAATCTGAATGTACCAATCGGAATGCCAATCTGAATGTACCAATCGGAATGCAAATCTGAATGCACCAATCGGAATACCAATCTGAATGTACCAATCGGAATACCAATATGAATGTACCAATCGGAATACCAATCTGAATGTACCAATCGGAATACCAATCTGAATGTACCAATCTGAATACCAATCTGAATGTACCAATCGGAATACCAATCTGAATGTACCAATCGGAATACCAATCTGAATGTACCAATCGGAATACCAATCTGAATCACTAAACCCTTTTCAGATTACACCAATCGGAATGTATCCCCCTTTTCTCGGACAAAACTCAACCAATACGTGATTTTAAGCCAAAAAATGATCAAAAAACCCAAAAATTTTGTGTTTTTAGCCAAAGTAAATATACCAAATCACTACTACAACTATGTATAAGATGTAGATGATTAAGCAAAGCACGGAAAACACAAAAAAATTTGAATCCGAGATGATTTATGGATTAAATCATTCGAATCAAATATAATAACACCAACCAATCACAAATCTACCCCGTGGCGATTGATACCAAATGTTGTCCCATATTTGTGATGATTAAGCAATGAAGAAAGAAAGAAAATAGATGAAGAAGAGATGAATTCCTAGAGAGAGAAAGTAGTGAGAGAAAGTAGAGAGGAGATAATTAACTTGGTGAGATTAGATTAAGAAAAGAAATTACAAATGACCATCCACCCTCCTAACATGCTAGGAGGGTAGTATATATAGTCCACCCACATGCGGGCTTTAATGGACTATATATTGGGCCGGGCTTGTCTTTTGGACTTTAATTAGTTTAAATCCAAGCCCGTGAACCACGACTAAATAACTACTCATTACAACGTTCTAATAAATATTACAATAGAAACCTATGACCTAACATTCTTGTTTGACTCAATATTTTGAGGCTAACATGTGTCGTTGATGCTTTCGGGTTGCTCAGGATGCCGTCGTTCATTAGCAAACACATTATAGTTATCATTTTATGGTACCTTTTCAATTGGCTCAGTGTCGAAGATTGGTCCAGAATTTTCAGCAATCTCTGGAATCACTTCTTGAATCTTTTCCATATACACATAATGTGCCTCTAACTCTTGATCATCGGCTTCATCATCAGTGTCATCACGCCAGTCAACTTCATCTGCTGTGAGTGGAATTCTTGCTTCTTCTTTCTTGCACAGCAACATCTTTTCCTTGTGATATCCCGAATCATTAACCCGTTTTGGCTTCTTACATTCCCTTGCCATGTGCCCAAATCCCTTGCAGTTGAAGCATTGAATCCCAGTCTTCTACACCACCGGAGTGCCTACAGTATCTCTAACCCCAACTTGATCCAGCATCCTCTGATTATCATACCTAGCATCACGATCATACCTAGGTGCATGATCAACTTCCTTATATCTAGCATTGGATGATGATCTGAGGTTGTTGTTGGTAGGTTTGTAGATCTTCATATAAGTTGTGGTGAGTAAGGACATGAGTTCCTCAATCTTCTTGTCCCTTGATGTTTGTTCATCATCACTGTCTCCATCTGACTCGGTGTCATACTTTGGAGGTGGAGTGGGGACAATTGCTTTTGCTTTGTGTTTAGCAGCAGCTAGAGGTTTGGTGGATGAGCTTGATGATTTTGAGGAACGAGTAGGTGGTTGTTGACGGGGAACGAGTTTTGTTGAAGTAGCGACCACAAAAGCAATAGAATTAGCAGACCGTTCTGCCTTTTCAGCCCTTAGTTCATTCACTTCATTCTGATGTTCTTTTAAGATATCATAAAGTTTGTGACAGGAGATGGTCTTGATATCTTCCCTTTGTTTAACCAAAGTCACAAACCTTTGCCATTCAGGTTTGAGTTGAAGTAGAAACTGAACATTGGCATGATGCTTGGAGATGGTGCACTGATTTCTGACAAGCTCATTCATCATTTTGTAGAATCTCGAGTAATATGAGTCAATGGATTCACCATCTTCAGATGTGAATTTTCGAAACTCCCAAAGTAGATTAGTCTCGAGATCTTGAACATTGATCGACTCACCTTGCTTCAATCGATGAATTGCATTCCACATTTCCATAGCATTAAGACATGCATCAACTGTGGAATAGATATCGTTATCAATTCCAGTGAGTATGAAGAAATTAGATGATATTTAGATGATATTTAGAGAGAGAAAAAGAAGAAAGTAGAGAGAGAAACAAGAGAGAATTTGGAAGGTTAATGTTTACTAGAGAGAGAAAGTAAAATGAACCAACACCCTCTTCCACACATGGAAGAGGGTATATATACCCTTGGCATATGGGCCGTGGGTTTAGAATTCTTGGGTCGGGCTTGGCTTTGTTTTGGGCTTACGCCCCTAACTTATACAATATTACCTTAAAGTCCAAGCCCGGTTTTCCCGACTAACCTATTACAATACAAGACCATTAACGACTAAGATGACCTATTACATTCTTGTTCGACTATATAAAATATAGGGCTAACATATTTTCAATCCACACAAGGATTAAACATTAGTTAATAGTTCATGAATATAGGGTCTTACGCAACTAGGTACTCAACACAACTTAGGCAACTTTTGGGTCCAACAATCATTCATGACATATGTTCGTTTCATTTAAAATAGCATGCATTCCCCCTCACGGGTAAAACCATTTAAAAACAGTACAAAGCGAGGCTATAAATTCACACCTTATATAGAAGTAGTCGACATAACAGATGACGATCACTGACGATGAGGATGCCCGGGAAATTCAACACTTAACAAACAACGCGTAATGAGTAAACTCATTTATATAACTTTAAGTACTGTATAATACATACATATTAGTCAATTTTCATAATTACTAACTCACGCCAAAACCAAACAAGTAGTTGTTACTAGACTTATACTATTTATCCATGTTATTAAAGTTACTACCCATTTTATGATTTCGCCGATACTTACCAAAAGTATGGGCTGATTTATATGACTTAAGCTTCTATATAAAATTCAAGAAAATTTGTAAAAATACCTTATGACCTGTAGAAAACTCATTTTAAATCCCATAAAATGTTTTCACTTTTATGACCCATTACTCATTACATTTCTAAACATACACTTTTAGGACTGATTTTGCACTTTTACCATGTTGGACTTGTTTGACCCATTTAAAAGTATAACACCCCCAAAAAATGTTATGCGCAGCGGAACTACAACATTTGGGTGTTAGGAAGCTATCATCACACATAAGCTATTTCGAACGACTCAAAGAGACGTAGAAATTTAAACATAAATTAAAGATTGTTTAAAACAACAAAGTCTATTGTTTTCCAAACCCCAAAGATAATACAAAACAGAGTCGCGTTTTGGTCACCATTGAAGCTCAACCCAAACGTACATTTTCGTTCACATGACATAATAAAAAATATTTAAGTGCTAAAAGGGAGGAAAAACAAAGTAGACCGCCAAGCTACAACAACTTCCATCCTCGCATGCTCTGCTGCTATCAATCTTGGTTACCTGAAACACATGCTTATAACCGTCAACACAAAGGTTGAGCGAATCTATAGGTTTATCAAATCATAAGTTGAACATAAGTATTAAAACCAATCATGACCATTCAATAGCATTGTCGTAATCACAATCTATTATTCAAGGATATTATCTTTAGCAATAGCTAATAATTGTGTTTAAGCTCGTGACACTAATCCGTTAACTCAATCACCCGGGTACATTTACCGGCATGATTTAAGTGAAACCAGTGCCCCTTCTAAAGGCATTAGTTGTAATTATACCTTATTTCTTATCACAAGTTATCCGTCCGCAGAGGGTACTCAACGTACTAGCTCTCGTCTCGAATAGGGTCGTCAACTCCATAGTACTATCAATTGTATAAGCGGCTATCTCCAACCCACACAAGGGCAAGACAATAGTTAATAGTTCACGAATTTAGGGACTTTTACAACTAGGGACTCAACACAATTCAAGACAACATTCGGGTCCAACAATCATTCATGACTTATGTTCTTTTTATTTAAATAGCATGCATCCCCCTTGCGGGTAAAAACATTTGAAATAAGTAAAGAGAGAGGCTATAGACTAACCTGGCGTAGTAGTAGTGGTTCTAGCGAAGACATAATGAGAAATATCACCGACGACGTGGATGCTCGGAAAAATCTAACACTTGACCTAAAATCAAGGTACGAAAACCAAATAAATACTCCGTGTACATTATTGTACTAAACACATGCATATGCAAACACACTTAATGTTTATGAAAACTCACGCGAAAATCCAACAAGTAGTTGTTACTAGACTTATATCATTTACCTACGTAATTAAAGTTGATTTCCATTTTATAAATTTTCGGTACTTACCAAAAGTACGGGCTGTTTGCTATGACTTAAGCCCTTTTATAAATTACAAGAAAATTCACACAAATACCTCATGACCTGTATAAAACCCATATTTAATCCCATGAAAATTTTTCACTTCTATGACTCGTTACACATCACATTACTAGACGTACTGTGATACCCTAGAACCGAGGTCACTAACATTACCCTAAATTACGCTAATTTTTGAAATTTTTAATAAATATTAATTGCTATATATTTTAGTATTTTGGTTGAAACCGATGTTCGAGGTTATAATTTTGACGATTGACGATTCAAGAAGGACGATGACGAATACGATTCCAATGGATGCCCAAATTTCTATAATTATTGACGTTTTATCGATAATGTAATTTTTCGATAATTTTACTTACGGTTCGTGTTAAGTCGAGTCGGGTGAGTTTTATAGCTTTCCGGGTACATTTAAAGTATCCCAAAAAGTATTTTGGAGTGTTTGGGATAATTTCCGACTCCCGTAAAATTTTCTAAAATGACTAGTGAGTCAATCCCGCAAAGTTTTAGTGTCGTTTTTACTTGAGGCCAAAAGAAAGCTTAAATTTCACAAGGGGTCCTTCCAATTTTTACAAAAGGGGAATGAAAACACACACATAACAAAAACACTTGCAAAAATTTTTTGTTCTCTCCCTCTCTTCCCCTTTAGGCCGACGGTCACCCCCAACCCACCATAAACCACCATTAAATTTTTTTTCTACTTGGTTTTGATTAAAACTAAGGTTAGACCACCTCTAATCTAATCATTCCCTATCTTTCTATGTAATCAAATCCAACATGCATTCAAATTTTTTTTCAAGAATCAAAGGAATTTTTCAAACTCGTTTTTGATGTTAATTGGATAAATGCATGTTAAATTCATGTGTAATGGGGGTATAATCACTAAAAAAACCCACCAAAATTGATTTGGTTGTGGTGTTTTGGTCACCCAAACCCCACGGCTAAGGGGGGTGTTTGGGGAGCCATGGTGATTGATGTTTTGAGCATGGGTTTTGTGTTTAATCTTGTGTTCATAGATGTTTTAGATGGATACAAGTACTTGCATGTTTGTTTTTAGGATTTTAGTTTATGAGGTTGATGATCAATAGGGGTTAGGAACTGAAAACATGGTTTGGTTGTGATTAGGGAAGCTTAGGATGATGTCTAGTGATGATAAATGAGTTTGGAATCGAGCGTTAGTGTGATTTTGGTATGGTTGAATTTAGGCAGAAAGTTTAAGGCATTTTCGTAAAAATCATTTTGAAAACAGGTCTTGTGGATAGGATAGATTTGTAGAGCATTTTCTTAGCTTCGATTTGGTATAAGGTAGAGCTTACGACTCCTAACGAGTCAAAAGTTACGACGTTTTGAAAATCGTGTACCGGGAGATGAAAACCGTCATAATCCGAAGTTATGATTGGTTTTAGGTCAAATCCCGGGGACTATAAGTCTAGTTTGGTAAATGGTCAAGGACTGAATTTTGGTGTCAAACCTGCACATTTGAGTCTACTATAGGACTTAGGTGTCAAATGGGTCAATGAAGTATTTTAAACGGGTCAAACGAGTCCGACTTGGTCAAAGTACAATTTCAGTCCGAAAAACGTAGTTTTTGGAAAAGCGTTGAGTAACGGGTCGTAGAAGTAAAAATTTTTGTTGGGATTAAATATGTTTTATCTACAGGTCTTATAGTATTTTTGAGAATTTTGTCAAATTTTACAAAGATGGTTAAGTATGGTAAAACAGCCCGTACTTTTGATAAGTATCGGCAAAAATGAATAAAAATGAATAACGTTAATAATAAGGACGAACGGTGTAAAATGAGTAACGCTTGTTGTTTTGTTTTGGCGTGAGTTGTAATTGTCATAAGTGACTAGTATTTATGTATTTTATACAGTACCATAAGGTTTTAAAATGAGATTACTCATTACGCGTTATTTGGTTGATAGGTGTTGATTTACCTGGGCATCCGTATCGTCGTCAGTGACCGTCTCTCGAACTATCGACTACTTGATATATAAGGTGTGAATTTATAGCCTCGCTTATTATTATTTCAAACTGTTTTACCCGCGAGGGAAATGCATGCTAGTTTTTAAAATGAACATATGTCATGAATGATTGTTGGACCCGAATGTTGCCTTTGAAATTGTGTTGAGTACCTAGTTGCAAAAGTCCCTAATTTCATGAACTATTAACTATTGTTTAGTCCTAGCGTGGATTAGAAATAGCCGCTTATACAAAGTGATAGTACTATGGGGTTGACTACCCTATCCGAGACGAGGGCTAGTACGTTGATACCCCCTGCGGACGGATAATTTGTGATAAGAGATAAGGTATAATTGCAACTGATGCCTTATTAGGGGCCTTGGTTTCATCTGAATCACGCCGGTAATTATTACACGGGTGTTTGAGTTAACGGTTTAGTGTCATGAGCTTAAACACAATTGCCAGTATCTTGAATATAGATTGTTTGATCGACAAGTATATGAATGATCGTGAATGGTTTTTATTTCACATATGTTCAAAATGAATTGTAAAACCTATGAATTCCACTCAACATTTTCGTTGACCAAATTTAGCATGTGTTTCAGGTAACCGCTGAAGTGTAGCATGGAGCGTGCATGGGATGGATGTTGTGTGTATGGCTTGGAGTCTGCTTGTTTTTCCTCCCTTTTCTACTTAAACATTTTTAACTTTAATGTTATGGTGTTGTGAAAACTGTAACTTTTGGGTTGAGATTCATGGGGACCGAAAACGCTAAACTCTGTTGTATCAATTGGGGTTGGAAAAACCATAGACATGTATCTTTTAACAATTTTTAATTTAAGTTTTAAGTTGACGTCTCTTTAGAGTCGTTCGATATATCCTGTGTGCAATGATAACTGCCTAGCACCCAAATGTTGTAGTTCCGCTGCGCATAGCATTTGGAGGGGTGTTAGAGATTGGTATCAGAGCCATGAGTTATAGAGAACTAGGTCGTTTTTGAAAATCCTAAACTATAACTTTTGGTGTCGTAAGAAATTGTCCAAGCACACACAACTATCCTGCATGGCTCCGGTAAGATTTATTTTGTATTCATGGCATTTGACGTATACTTTTGAGTTGGAGTATATATGTGGGTAATTATTACGTAAGTATGGAAATTACTATATGTAGACGTTGAAATTATACGTGGAATATCCGACACCGTAATTTTTGTATTAATCATGCATGAGCATCATATTATTATATTTTGGGCATATGTACCACCTTTGCATTGCATTTGCATGCATGTATTTATAAATATTGTATAGTTACTTACGTACCCTCCGAAATTCGCTGTTATTGCAGGAATGGCCGAGGTACCACCTAATGGTAATGGAAACGATTACGTCGTGGGTCACGAAGGGGGAGTGTTGGAACAACTGCTGAAAGACAAGCTGAGACGAACGATGTGCAAGCCCAGGACCTCGACCAAAGGAGAACTACTTGCCCTAGGCCTATGCGTACTTCTCATCTGGTTGGTGCACCAGGTATCCCCGGAAGATCCGAAGGTGCAGCGAGCGCAAATTTTCTTCATCAAGGCATCTCAAGAGTTTGCTGCCCCGGAACAAGAGCTTATCATGACGTACGGCGTGTTGTGAGAAGTTTGGATGAATCAATGTTCAAGCGGTACATAGTGGAATCAAGGGTGATCGACAGATTCGACGAGAATGAAAGGGCAGACCAAAGACTGTTGGAAAGGACTGCAAGAATTGAGTATGATGGAAATGCAAACAAAAGTGATATTAACAGTCTAAGATCGATGATCGCGAATTTGAGCGCTAGTCTTGACCGTGTTAGGGAAGATCAAGTGAGATTGTCTAGGATGCAGAGTTGGGAGCATCGAGTGAGAGCATCATTGCCCCCAGATTGGAGATTTGTGGATGATTTGGAAATGGAAGCTAATGACTTCATGATCCAGCCACCTACCAGAGGTGCTTGTATCACTGTGGGAAATCAGGTAGCGATTGAGTGTGGGTCTACGTCAGGGACGAAAAAGGAGACTGAATGTGGGCCGGACGACAAAGGAAAGAGAAAAATGGATGATGTGGACAAGGATGATAGCGATGAGGAACCCGAGGAAGATGATGACGAACCGCCATCCAAGAGGCCGTGTGGATCACCACATGCCTAGTTGCTTGTCTTGTATTTTATCTTTGATCGTTGTAATAGAACTGTTTTAGACTTTTGTATGATGGCATTATGACGAAAAACTTAAGGACTTAAGTTTTATGGTGAATGATTGTAGTGGCAATACTTGTCACAATTTTGGTTAATTATCAATACAATCCATGTTTACTGATAGGTGTGTAAACACCCATCCTTTTACCACTTAATTCTGGCTAAAACATGACCAAAACACGTGTTTAATATCATTTGTTTGGAATTATGCGTGGTTTTTGTGTTTATTGTGTTTTCAGAGCTAACCGGATGAATATTAAAGAAAACATGGGATTGCACGGGATTTATTAAGGAAAAAGACTCAAGATAAAGTCTATTATCCAAGAGATGCAAAAGATTTGAAGTCACTGGGCCTAGTCGAAGATTTATCGAAGAAAAGGACTAAAGACGGAAGATTTTTATAAGTCGAAGAAACTCGAGTCTATTTAACGAAGAAATTAAAAGACGAGTTGGATTTAATCGACGACAAATCCCGAATCAGAATCGAAAACGTCAACTTTTCTGAAAAGACGAGAAGACAAGAAGAAAGGGAGAAAGCCCACTCACCAACCAACCACTAGGACTATATATAGTTTTTCCCTTCACACAATTAGGAGTGAGTTCATTTTTTTTCTTTCCCAGGCTTTTGTTCGTTCCATCACCAACTCCATTAGGGAGTTTGGTGATTTTCATCTTTTTCTTTCAATCTTGTAATCCTTAATCATTAACCTTGTTACTTTTACATTAATCAATCTATTCCATCTTTTCATTCAACTTGTTCTTCATCATCATCTATTGCAAGTTCTTAAGTTTTTATTTGATTCTAGTTTGATCTTAAAAAGTTGTTGATTTAGTGTTTTTATTGGTGGGATTTGTTTCTTATGGTATTTTAATGATTATTGGTTAGTTTGGTAAAACCTTTTTAAGTATTGGAGTTGATTTTGGATTTAAAACGTATCCCCTGTTTTACTCGTCTGTCACTGTTCTTTCATTCCTCATCTTTTCGAATAGACGATTTTATACCTCCCTTATTCGGAATCCTAGATATTCCGAATAGGGTTGTTTGTATTTCCTTTACTCGGAATAATTTTCCGCATAGCCAAAGTTGTCATTTCCCTTACTCGGAATATTTTGAATATTCCGAACAGCATTGATTTTCCACATAGCCTAATTTATTTTTCCCTTATTCGGAATATCTCATATATTCCGAATAGCCCTGTTTTTCCGAATAGCATCATCTTTCCGAATAGCCCTGTTTTTCCGCATAGATATTCCGCATAGAGATCATATTCCGCATAGATGCCAATTTTCCGAATAGAGCAGTTTTTCCGCATAAGCCATCTTTCCGAATAGGGGTATTTTTCCGCGTAAACTTGTTGACTTTCCGAATGGTGTTACATTCCGCATAGGGTATTTTTCTGTAAGGGTATTTTTCCAGTTTTGCCTTTTATTTGTTGCTTGTTTTAAGTTTACTTCATTATCATTTTATTCACTTACCTGTTTAGTAGAATAGAAAACCAAATCCACTTTTTGTCACCAAGAACAAATCATTCCACTTTTAACTGAGATCAATTCGAGAGGATACCGAGAAATATTTTGAACCCATTGAAAAATCAGTGTATCAAATGGCGCCGCTGCCGGCTCTTCTCGTTAAGATCAAAAGTTTTTTGTGAGAACTTGGATTTTGGGATCCGTTCCCCGTGAACGTTACTTTTTCATAAAAATTTTCAAAAACACTAAAAATATAAAATTTTCAAAAATCCTAAAAAGTAAAAAAAAAAAAAAAAAAAAAACATAAAAAGCAAAAATATTTTTGCTTTGTTTTTCTTTGTTCGTTCTTTTGCAGGTGTATGCGCACTCGATCCACGTCTTATCAAGAGCCCGAGCCTCTCGATAACTTAGACATGGATGGTGTACAAAACAACAATAACATACCACCTCCGAACAACAATAATAACAACAACAACCCGCCTTTCAACAACATGAATAATAACAACAATGAGCACCTTCCGGATAACCGCCCAATGATTGAATTGCTGCAAGCTCATGTCGATGGCAACATGGATCCAATTGTTATTCCACCAATTGCCGCCAACAATTTCGAGCTAAAGTCAGGCTTTATCCAGATGGTCTCAGCTCAACCATTCTTTGGACGAACCATTGATGACCCACACGATCACATCAAGAGATTTCTACAACTCACGAACACGGTCAAGTTCAATGGCGTTCCACAAGAAGTGATAAGGTTACAACTTTTTCCCTTTTCTTTAGAGGGACAAGCCCGGCATTGGCTTGCTAAGGAACCGCCACAGAGTATTCTCTCGTGGACGGATTTGGAAACAAAGTTTATCAACTACTTTTTTCCACCCTCTCGTACTACCGCTTTGCGGAATGAGATTATAACCTTTGAACAAAAGTACGACGAGTCATTCAGTGAATCTTGGGATCGCTTTAAAGATCTTTTAAGAAAATGCCCACAACATGGTTTTACCAAGGTTCATCAAATAAATACTTTTTACAATGGTTTAAGCATGAATGACCAAGATTCACTGAATAGTGCCTCGAGGGGTAATTTATTGGCTAAGACTTCCAATGCTGCTTGGGACATCATTGAGAACAAATCTCGTGTTCAAACCAAGAGTGTTAGGACCAATGTTGCTAGTGCTAGCACTAATGACAGCGACAAGCGATTAGACAAAATCACCACGCTTCTTGAATCGCTTGTCACCCACACCGTCAGCAACAACAACAGCAACAACGCCAAAAATGCACAAGTGAACGCTGTCAGCCAACCTTGTGAGATATGCGGTGGTCCCCACTCTTACACAACTTGTACCGCCACCCAAGATTACCCTGCTGAGAATGTGAATGCGGCATATGGCACCTATCCTCACCCGCTTATCAAGCAAAACCTCAAGGTGACCGTAACTTGCTTAGCTACCGCAGCAACAACTATCTTTCACCACCTGGTTTCCCTCCTACCAACCCAAACCAACAACAAAACCTTAACCGCTCTCCTCAACAACAACAACAACCTCGACAACCATACATCCCACCTCACAAGCAACAACAACCACCTCCACGTAACAATCAAGTCTACCAACAACCTGCTTACCAACCACCTGCATACAATGCTCCTCCCAACCAAGCCACCACTGCATTACACCAAGAGGTTGCAACCTACATGAGAACCAATGATGTGATAGTGTGAAATCTCCAAGAGGAAGTACGCAATTTGAAGGCTGATTTGGTAAAGCAAGGAAATGATTTGAGAGCCGATATGAGAAATACGTTGGATACCCAAACTAATGATCTAAGGAACATGATGGCTAGTTTCTTCAATGGTAATCAACCCTCTTCTTCGGGTAATCTTCCGAGTAACACCGTTGCGAACCCAAGAGGGGAGATGAAAGCAATCACCACTCGAAGTGGTAAAGGTACCAAGGAACCCGAGCTTCCTATACCTCCACCGGTGGTTGTGACTAAGGAGAACGAGTCACCTGCTCCTATTCCTCATCCTTCTCCTTCCCCAATTTCTCCACCTCTTCTTTCTACCCCTCCTCCACCCGTGGTTGTGAGTGATCCTATTCCCCTAAAGACTTCCTCTTCTTCCAATATACCTTATCCTTCAAGGTTGAGGAAAGAGAAGCAAAAGAGCAAGGATGATATTCAAGTTTCGAACTTCCTTAAAATGTTCAAAAAACTGAATTTCAATATCTCCTTCGCTGAGGCTCTCGCTCACATGCCCAAGTATGCCAAAATGTTTAAAGATCTTCTGAGCGACAAGGAAAAGCTCCTCGATCTCGCCAACACCCAACTTAATGAGAACTGCTCTGTAGTGCTCTTAAGGAAATTGCCAATCAAGCTTGGTGATCCGGGTCGTTTTCTTATCCCTTGCAATTTCCCGGGAGTAGAGAATTGCATGGCCCTAGCCGATCTAGGTGCCAGTATTAATCTTATGCCTCTAAGTGTTTGGAAGCAATTATCTCTCCCAGAGCTAGTCCCCACCAAAATGACTTTGGAATTGGCAACCGTACGGTTGCTTATCCAGTGGGGATAGCCGAAGACGTCATTGTAGGAGTCGACAAATTCACCTTCCCTGCTGATTTTGTTGTCGTCGACTACGAGATGGACCCCCGTGTGCCACTCATTGTTGGTCGTCCATTCTTGAGGACCGGTCGCACTCTCATTGATGTTGAAGCCGGTGAGCTTATCATGAGAGTGG
Organism: Glebionis coronaria; assembly: GCA_025667525.1. NCBI lineage: Eukaryota > Viridiplantae > Streptophyta > Magnoliopsida > Asterales > Asteraceae > Glebionis > Glebionis coronaria. The sequence continues at coordinate 228,660 of JANFOE010001741.1, forward strand.
GTGACGATAAAGTAGTCTTCAACATGGGAAAGTTATCTAAACAGCCTTCTTCTTCCGAGAGTGTTAATTGTATTGACGTTCTTGATGAGGCTTGTGAAGAACACTTCAAGGATGCTTGTAAAAACATTCCTACCTCTCTTCCCAATGTTGAGACCGTTTCCTCTATCGACTCATCACTATCTCTCTTTGGAGAAAGTGATTTCCTTTGGAAAGATTTGGAAGCCACCTTGGAAGATGTAAAGAAAGACAATGACGATTCTACTGCCACTTGGGATGAAGACCTCAGTTTCATTGCAAACCTCCTCAAAGAAGACAATCCTTCCCCTCCATCTCCCACTATTATTGCTATCGATACTCCAACTTCGAATACGCCTCCCGTCGACAATCCTACGGATTTGGAACTTAAGGAGTTGCCGCCCCATCTTGAGTATGTATTCCTCGAAGACGAGAAGAAGTCGCCAGTCATCATTGCTAAGGATTTGAAGGATGAAGAGAAAGCCCGACTTGTTGCTGTATTGAAAGATCATAAGAAGGCTATCGCTTGGAAAATCTCGGATATTCGTGGAATTGATCCTCACTTCTGCACACACAAAATTCTCATGGAGGACGACTATAAGCCCACTATTCAAAGCCAACGAAGGGTGAATCCAAAAATACATGAAGTCATCAAAACAGAGGTTCTCAAACTTCTTGATGCGGGTATGATTTACCCTATTTCGGATTCACCGTGGGTTAGTCCAATCCATTGTGTGCCCAAGAAGGGCGGAATAACCGTTGTTCCCAATGAACACAACGAGTTAATTCCCACTCGTCTCGTTACTGGGTGGAGAGTTTGTATAGACTACCGCAAACTCAATGATGCCACGAGAAAGGATCATTTCCCTCTACCTTTCATGGACCAAATGCTTGAACGATTAGCCGGTAATGAATATTACTGCTTTCTGGATGGTTTCTCGGGTTATTTTCAAATACCCATCGATCCCCAAGATCAAGAGAAGACTACATTCACTTGTCCCTATGGCACTTTCGCTTACAAAAGAATGCCTTTTGGCTTATGTAATGCGCCCGGGACTTTCCAAAGGTGCATGTTAGCTATCTTCCATGACATGGTCGAACAAACCATGGAAGTCTTCATGGATGATTTCTCGGTCTTCGGGGATTCTTTCTCTTCTTGCCTTGCCAATTTGGAACGTATGCTAAAGAGGTGCGAAGACACTCGCCTAGTTCTAAATTGGGAAAAATGCCATTTTATGGTAAAAGAAGGCGTCGTGCTTGGACATAAGATCTCGAAAGCCGGTCTTGAAGTTGACCGTGCTAAAGTCGATGTAATCGCTAAGTTGCCTCCACCTTCAACTGTGAAGGGTGTGAGAAGTTTCCTGGGTCATGCGGGCTTCTATCGTCGATTCATCAAAGATTTTTCTCAAATCGCTCGCCCGATGACCCACCTCTTGGAAAAAGATACTCCTTTTATCTTTTCCAAAGAGTGCCTTGAAGCCTTCAACTCGCTTAAGGATAAGCTAACTAAGGCACCAGTCTTAGTTACCCCTAATTGGGAGCTATCTTTTGAGTTGATGTGCGATGCTAGTGATTTTGCTATTGGAGCGGTTCTTGGACAAAGAGTGAACAAACACTTCCAACCGATCCATTACGCTAGCAAGACAATGACAGGGGCACAATTGCATTATACGACAACAGAAAAAGAGCTTTTAGCTGTTGTCTATGCTTTTGAAAAGTTCCGCCCCTATCTTGTCCTTTCCACCACCATCGTGTATACCGATCATTCCGCGTTGAAGTACTTGTTGACAAAGCAAGATTCCAAACCAAGACTTCTTCGCTGGGTTTTGCTGCTCCAAGAATTTAAAATAGAAATTCGCGATAAAAAAGGAGCAGAAAACTTAGCCGCGGATCATCTCAGCAGACTTGAGGATCCATACCAAGGGGATCATCCGACCAAAGAAATCAATGATTCTTTTCCCTTGGAGACCTTAATGTCTATAAACTCGAAGCCGAATGAAACCCCGTGGTTTGCGGACTTTGCAAACTACTTGGCGGGTGGAATTCTCAAGGAAGGGTTGACGTCCCAGCAAAAGAAGAAGTTTTTCACCGACATCAAGACTTACTTTTGGGACGACCCTTACCTATTCAAACAATGTGCCGACCTGATTATTCGCCGATGTGTTGATGGACCGGCAGCGTCAGACATCCTTGATGCTTGCCACAAAGGACCCACCGGTGGTCACTTTGGTCCCAACTACACCACTAAAAAAGTGTTTGATTCGGGATTTTATTGGCCCTCCATATACCGTGACGCTCACGATATGGTCAAACGATGTGATGTTTGCCAAAAGCAAGGCAAAATCACACATAAAGACGAGATGCCTCAGAATTTCATTCAAGAGTGTGAAATTTTTGATGTTTGGGGTATCGACTTTATGGGGCCATTCCCTTCGTCTAAAGGAAACAAATACATCCTTGTAGCCGTTGACTACGTTTCTAAGTGGGTTGAAGCCAAAGCTTTGCCTACTAATGACGCAAGGGTGGTTTGTAACTTTTTGAAAGCTCTTTTCGCTAGATTCGGTGTGCCTCGCACCATTATTAGTGATCGTGGGACTCATTTCTGCAATGATCAATTTGCTAGAGTCATGGCTAAGTACGGTGTAAATCATCGTCTTTCCACAGCCTACCACCCACAAACTAATGGCCAGGCTGAAATATCCAACCGAGGACTGAAGCGAATTTTGGAAAGAACCGTGGGAGAGCATCGTGCCGCATGGGCTGATAAACTTGATGATGCTTTGTGGGCTTTCCGTACTGCTTACAAGACCCCGATCGGCTGTACGCCTTATCGTCTTGTGTACGGGAAAGCGTGCCACCTCCCCATTGAGTTGGAGCACAAGGATTACTGGGCCTTGAAGTGGGCTAATTTTGATATCAACAAAGCCGGTGACCTACGCAAGATCCAACTCAATGAGCTGAATGAACTTCGGAATGAGGCTTACGAAAATTCTTTGATCTATAAGGAAAGGACTAAGCTCATTCACGACTCTAAGATCAAAAACCGAGAGTTCCATGTTGGAGACAAAGTCTTACTTTTTAACTCTCGGTTGAAAATCTTTTCGGGCAAGCTGAAATCTCGTTGGTCCGGCCCATTCACCATTGCCCAAATTTTTCCATATGGTACTCTCGAGCTCGCTCAACCTAATGGACCGAATTTTAAGGTGAATGGCCAACGAGTGAAGTTGTACTTTGGTAAGGACACCTCTCAGGAGGTGATTCCATACCTCACCACGTTCCCCATAAACTAATTTTGGGTCGAGTCAGGCTCGTGACTCGGTTATCAAAAACAAGCGCTCCTCGGGAGGCAGCCCGAGTATCTATCCCTTTAACCCCCTAAGTGTAGGGGAGGACCTATTTTGGTCGTTTGTGTTTGTGTGGTGATGTGCTTACAGGGATAACTGCAATCTTGGAATCTTTGAAGAACCGTGCTCCCGTGTTATCCGAAATCCGGTTCTATCTCTCTTCTATCGTGATTCAATTTTCTTCATATTCACATTTGAAATTGATCACTTTAGTCGTCTCTTCCTTAACTCGAGTTAACCAACGTGCACAATGTCATAAGTGTAGGGGAGACTTTTCCCACATGCTTAAACATTGAGGACAATGTTTATCTTAAGTGTAGGGGAGACTTCTATCCAAGTTTTAAGTGGACTTTTCCATGAAAATGCCTTCAATTAACCAGAAAATCCTATTTTTCAACATTTTTCAAATTTTTTATTAACTTTGGCCATTTAGTCGTAATTTTTAAACTTTTATCGTTGCTTTCATATGTATATATCCCGCAATAAAAAATATTAATAAAGTGGTGTAGCTAGTTTAGAAGTCTTTGACATATTAGGCCCGTTGCGTTTATTTTGACTCAACCCGAATAGACTTATCCAAGTTTATTCTAGCTAGTATCCTTAACCATATAGACCTTAATTGGTTTATTAGGCTAAGTGTCCACGAGTCTCATTACTTGAGATTTTAAATTGTGGAGGACGAGAAATGATAGAGTCAATTATAAGTCGGTATTCTTGCGCAAGCTCACTTGGTGTAATTATTTGCCTATTCTCCCATCACTTGCTAATAATTTATCTGCAATAAGTAAGGTCGTACGATTTGAAAAGTTACTTAGCTTCTAGCCCAAGATCGTTTAAAAGTTGCTCGGTAATGATAAGAGTTCATAGCCAAGGCATAACTTATGAAGCGGGGCGCGAAGATTGGCGAGTCCGAAAAGGCCCTAACAAGGCATGAGGATTCAATTTTATTGCTGAAGATCCAAAGTGATGTGAAAAGCATTATTCCCAAAATCAATATGAAGGATCAAGACTCACGACGAAAAGCAATCAACTCCCATAAAGATCATGGAGAAGTCTATCCGAAAAGACCCTAACAAGGTATGAGGATAAATAGATCCAAGTCCGAAAAGGAGGCGGATCGTTGTATCTCAAAATCCCAATTAGAGATTGAAGAAATAATCATGAAGTCGTGGTCAACAAAGTTGGAGTACCCCTCAAAAGTCTCCAAGTGAAGAAACTCTATTATGATGAGAAGACCATTATCTCAAGAACGTCTCTCGAAGATATGAAGTATGAAGTACATGCCAAATATCGGCCCGAGAAAGGTCTCAAATCGTGAACCAAGTTATGCCAAGATATGAACTTTTTGATATCCCGAGAAGCAGTTTTAAGAGATTTTGTCCTTTAGCTAACTATTGATCAAATCGTCCTACTTTGCTTTCAGCCTTAATAAACTATCGAAATAAGTCCAAAAATGCATCTTCATGATCATTCTAAGACAAAAATAAAATATAAGAGATACAACTAGGAATAAGGGAGTTTAAGCATTTAATTAAGCCATGTGTGTAAGTGTTTGATTTACTAACTTATAATAACAATGATCTCGTTTTCAAGCTTAGTTTGGGGAACGTGAAACTTGAGGGTGATAAATCTTCGCAACACCAAAGCCCTTATGTAAGTCCTTGATTTCTTTACAAGTTATTTCCATCCTTTTGTTTATTTTAAAGTTTTTATTTCTCTTAGTAATTTGATTCTTATTTAGTAGTATTTGAATAAGGCCAAGGTTGATTAATTATGAGAAAAATGTAAAATTGCTTTATCACTAAGCATTGCATGAGGGCATGGCAATGGTTAAGTGTAGGGGATTTGATAGGTGTGTAAACACCCATCCTTTTACCACTTAATTCTGGCTAAAACATGACCAAAACACGTGTTTAATATCATTTGTTTGGAATTATGCGTGGTTTTTGTGTTTATTGTGTTTTCAGAGCTAACCGGATGAATATTAAAGAAAACATGGGATTGCACGGGATTTATTAAGGAAAAAGACTCAAGATAAAGTCTATTGTCCAAGAGATGCAAAATATTTGAAGTCACTGGGCCTAGTCGAAGATTTATCGAAGAAAAGGACTAAAGACGGAAGATTTTTATAAGTCGAAGAAACTCGAGTCTATTTAACGAAGAAATTAAAAGACGAGTTGGATTTAATCGACGACAAATCCCGAATCAGAATCGAAAACGTCAACTTTTCTGAAAAGACGAGAAGACAAGAAGAAAGGGAGAAAGCCCACTCACCAACCAACCACTAGGACTATATATAGTTTTTCCCTTCACACAATTAGGAGTGAGTTCATTTTTTTTCTTTCCCAGGCTTTTGTTCGTTCCATCACCAACTCCATTAGGGAGTTTGGTGATTTTCATCTTTTTCTTTCAATCTTGTAATCCTTAATCATTAACCTTGTTACTTTTACATTAATCAATCTATTCCATCTTTTCATTCATCTTGTTCTTCATCATCATCTATTGCAAGTTCTTAAGTTTTTATTTGATTCTAGTTTGATCTTAAAAAGTTGTTGATTTAGTGTTTTTATTGGTGGGATTTGTTTCTTATGGTATTTTAATGATTATTGGTTAGTTTGGTAAAACCTTTTTAAGTATTGGAGTTGATTTTGGATTTAAAACGTATCCCCTGTTTTACTCGTCTGTCACTGTTCTTTCATTCCTCATCTTTCCGAATAGACGATTTTATACCTCCCTTATTCGGAATCCTAGATATTCCGAATAGGGTTGTTTGTATTTCCTTTACTCGGAATAATTTTCCGCATAGCCAAAGTTGTCATTTCCCTTACTCGGAATATTTTGAATATTCCGAACAACATTGATTTTCCACATAGCCTAATTTATTTTTCCCTTATTCGGAATATCTCATATATTCCGAATAGCCCTGTTTTTCCGAATAGCATCATCTTTCCGAATAGCCCTGTTTTTCCGCATAGATATTCCGCATAGAGATCATATTCCGCATAGATGCCAATTTTCCGAATAGAGCAGTTTTTCCGCATAAGCCATCTTTCCGAATAGGGGTATTTTTCCGCGTAGACTTGTTGACTTTCCGAATGGTGTTACATTCCGCATAGGGTATTTTTCTGTAAGGGTATTTTTCCAGTTTTGCCTTTTATTTGTTGCTTGTTTTAAGTTTACTTCATTATCATTTTATTCACTTACCTGTTTAGTAGAATAGAAAACCAAATCCACTTTTTGTCACCAAGAACAAATCATTCCACTTTTAACTGAGATCAATTCGAGAGGATACCGAGAAATATTTTGAACCCATTGAAAAATCAGTGTATCATTTACCTTTCATGATATGTGATATGTCTTAAATTTGATCTTTTGTGATGTGAATTGATGAATATTAGTAACTCTGTAGTGATGTGTCGTTGTATTTATATTATGTCTTGAAAGAGAAATCCATCTTAATCTTGATGTGTATACTTACATTGTTTTTCTATTTTCCCTGTCTTGCAGAAAGATATATTTGATAACGCACCATGCCTCCAAAACTAACCGCCGACCGTGTGAACACGATGATTCAGGAAGCCATTGCGAATGCGCTAGAAGCAGACCGAGCAGGAAGGAATCCAGACCAGGGCAGAAATGCGGGGAGACAGCAAGCCCCAAGAGAATGTACTTACTCTAGTTTCATAAAATGTGGTCCCACGCAATTTCGTGGAACTGGTGGAGCTCTAGAACTCAGGAGATGGTTAGAAAAGGTTGAAAGTACTTTAGAGATTAGTGGTTGTTCAGAAGCGAATAAGGTCAAGTTTGCGTCCACTACGTTTCTTGACGGTGCATTAAGTTGGTGGAACACCCAAGTAGCCACTGTTGGATTGGCAGTAGTGAATGCAAGAACATGGACTGCAACTAAAGCTCTTTTGACCAAGAAGTTCTGTCCGGAAGAGGAGTTAGGTCAATTGGAAGATGAGTTGAGGCACCTGACTTTGAAAAACAATGATATCACTGATTACACCAGGAGATTTAATGAACTAAGCCTTTTGTGTCCAGACACCTTTGCCGATGGTAACAAGAAGATGAAACAGTACATCAAAGGTCTATCCAGTAATATCAAGGGTGAGACGACTTCGTCTAAACCTGGGTCGTTTGATGAAGCGGTCCAGATGGCTCACGCATTGATGGATGTCAAACTCTAGGACAAGAAGAACTTCATTGCTGAAGGAAATAAGGAAATGGGAAGCGGCACAGAGCAATCAATCCCAGGGTCAAAGCCGAGGTGGAAACCAAAACAACCATGGTCAGAACCGCAATCAGCAGTTTAACCAACGAAGGAATGAAGGGATGAGAGCTGTGACAAACCCCAGAGGAGCAAAAGTGAATCCCCACTGTGGTAGGTGCAACTTGTACCATGTAGGGAATTGCCCGCCTACATGCGGCAAATGTGGAAAAGCGGGTCACAGGATGTCTGATTGCCGAACGAAAGGGGTAGCCACTGGGGCGAATGCTATAAGAGTGAGGGGATGTTTTAGATGTGGAGAGAGAGGCCATATGCAAGGGAATTGCCCGAAGGCAGGAAACAAGCAAGGAGGTAACAATGCTGCTGCCGTGTATCAAGTAGGGACGGCTGATAAACCACAGGGTCCTAACGTGGTTACCGGTACGTTTTTGCTAGACACTTGTTATGCTAGTATTTTGTTTGATTCTGGCTCCGACAAGAGTTTTGTAGATGTTAAATTTAGTCGTCATATCGATAGAAAACCGGTGTTGTTAGTGACTAGTTATAACGTTGAGTTAGCCGATGGGAAAATTGTTAGTACAAATTCTATACTGAAAGGGTGTACCTTGAAGTTAGGAAATTACGCTTTTAAAATCGACTTGATGCCTATAGAGTTAGGATCGTTTGACGTGATTGTGGGAATGGATTGGCTAATGGCGCACAGTGCTATGATCGTCTGTGGCGAGAGATTAGTTCAAATTCCATTGAGGAATAAAGTCTTGACTGTGAAGGGAGACGAATGCACTTCTCGTTTGAAAGTGATTTCCTGTTTGAATATGATGAAGTATGTAGAGAGTGGATGCGATGTGTTTTTGGCACAAGTTTCAAGTGATGGTGATTTAGAGGCGAGGATTGAAGAGGTACCTGTTATCTGCGAATATCCAGAAGTTTTTCCAGACGAGCTGCCAGGTTTACCACCCACCCGTGAGGTCGAGTTTCGAATTGATTTGGTGCCAGGAGCTGCGCCGGTTGCGCGTGCACCCTATCGCTTAGCACCATCCGAGTTAAAGTAGTTATCGGATCAACTGAAGGAGTTGATGGACAAGGGATTTATTAGGCCAAGCTCATCACCATGGGGAGCGCCAGTGTTGTTTGTGAAGAAGAAAGATGGTTCATTTCGGATGTGTATTGACTATAGAGAACTCAACAAGCTGACGGTTAAGAATCGGTATCCATTGCCGAGGATTGAAGATTTGTTTGATCAATTGCAAGGTTCCAGTGTATACTCAAAGATCGATTTAAGATCAGGGTATCATCAACTACGTGTAAGAGAGGAGGATATTCCTGTAACTGCCTTTCGTACGCGGTATGGACACTTTGAATTTCGAGTGGTGCCGTTTGGGTTGACGAACGCGCCTGCTGTATTCGTGGACCTTATGAATCGCTTATGCAAGCCGTATCTAGATAAGTTTGTTATTGTTTTCATCGATGATATTCTTATTTACTCTAAGAGTAAGGAGGAGCACGAGTAGCACCTGAGAAAGATTTTGGATCTGCTAAAGAAGGAGAAGCTGTATGCGAAGTTCTCGAAGTGTGAGTTTTGGTTAGAATCCGTGCAATTCCTTGGTCACGTGATTGATAGAAAAGGAGTTCGCGTGGATCCTGCCAAGGTCGAAGCGATCAGGGAATGGTCGGCACCGACAACGCCGACTGAAGTTCGACAATTCCTTGGTTTAGCTGGGTATTATCGGAGGTTCATTGAAGGATTTTCGTTGATAGCAAAGCCATTGACAAAGCTTACCGAAAAGAATAGGGTGTATGAATGGGGAGATGAGGAAGAATTCGCTTTCAAAACGCTCAAGGACAAGTTATGTTCCGCACCGATATTGTCATTGCCTGAAGGAACCAAAGATTTTGTAGTATATTGTGACGCATCTCGTAAAGGTTATGGAGCGGTATTGATGCAGCGTGAAAAGGTGATAGCTTACGCGTCGAGGCAACTAAGGAAGAATGAGGAGAACTACACGACGCACGATTTGGAATTAGGAGCTGTAGTCTTTGCGTTGAAGTTGTGGAGACACTATTTGTATGGGACGAAGTGTGTTGTATTCACTGACCACAAGAGTTTGCAGCACATTTTAGATCAAAAGGAGTTGAACATGCGACAGAGACGATGGGTAGAACTACTGAGTGATTATGACTGTGAAATTCGCTACCATCCTGGCAAGGCGAATGTTGTAGCGGATGCACTAAGTAGGAAGGAACGGGAGAAACCTTTGAGAGTCAGAGCTTTGGTGATGACTGAGAGCGTTGACTTAACCGAAACTATACTGAAGGCTCAAGAGAGGGGATTAATGAAAGGGAATTTTGAAGCTGAGAACTTGGGAAGAATGTTGAAACCTCTTTTTGTGAATAGGTCAGACGGATTGAGATATTTCGAGAATCGGATTTGGTTACCATTGTGTTCATCTGAAAAAGGAAAGCCTGGAGTACGAGATTTGGTTATGAACGAGTCTCATAAGTCGAAGTATTCGATACATCCTGGATCGGACAAAATGTATCACGACCTGAAGAAAGTTTATTGGTGGCCGAATATGAAGGCGGATATTGCTCGTTACGTTAGTAAGTGTTTGACTTGCGCGAAGGTTAAAGCAGAACATAAGAAACCGTCTGGGTTGTTGGTACAACCAAAGATCCCAGAATGGAAATGGGAGAAAATCGCTATGGATTTCGTGACGGGTTTACCTAGAACTCCTAGTGGATGTGATATGATATGGGTAATAGTGGATAGGTTAACGAAGTCTGCTCATTTCTTACCTATGAAGAAGACGGACAATATGGAAAAGCTGGCCAGTGTGTACGTGAAGGAGATCGTTTGCAGACATGGAGTGCCGTTATCGATCATTTCGGATCGCGATAGTAGATTTACTTCGGAATTTTGGAAATCGCTTCAACGTGCGATGGGCACTGAATTGAATTTAAGTACGGCTTATCACCCGGAAACTGACGGCCAGAGTGAAAGAACTATTCAGACGATGGAGGACATGCTTCGAGCATGCGTGATTGATTTTGGAGGAAGTTGGGAACGCCACTTGCCTCTAGTGGAGTTTTCGTATAATAATAGTTACCATGCGAGTATCAAGGCAGCACCGTTCGAAGCGTTGTATGGAAGGAAGTGTAGATCGCCCGTGTGTTGGAGTGAAGTAGGAGAAAGTCAATTGACTGGACCCGAAATGGTTTTAGAAACGACAGAAAAGATTGTGCAAATCAAGAACCGACTACTTGCTGCGAGAAGCCGACAGAAGAGTTATGCCGATAACAGAAGGAAACCGTTGGAATTTGAAGTCGGAGATATGGTTATGCTCAAGGTATCGCCGTGGAAGGGTGTAATTCGTTTTGGGAAGAAAGGAAAGTTGAGTCCGAGGTATATTGGACCATTTAAGATCGTTAAACGAATTGGACCAGTAGCGTACAAGTTAGAGTTGCCGAGCGAGCTTAGTGCTATTCACGACACGTTTCACGTATCGAACTTGCAGAAGAGTTTGGCGGATAAGGAATTGGTGATTCCTTTGGACGAGATTCGACTGGACGATAAAATGCATTTTGTGGAAGAACCTGTGGAAATTATGGCCCGAGAGGTCAAGAGGCTGAAGCGTAGTAGAATCCCTATTGTGAAGGTTCGATGGAATTCTAGGCGTGGACCGGAATACACTTGGGAACGTGAGGACTTTTTCAAGGAAAGGTATCCTCATCTGTTCCAGCGGCACGAAATGTGAGTATAAGAAGAAGCGAGCGCCGGGACGTCGCTCTCTTTAAGGAGAGGTGGATGTGATACCCTAGAACCGAGGTCACTAACATTACCCTAAATTACGCTAATTTTTGAAATTTTTAATAAATATTAATTGCTATATATTTTAGTATTTTGGTTGAAACCGATGTTCGAGGTTATAATTTTGACGATTGACGATTCAAGAAGGACGATGACGAATACGATTCCAATGGATACCCAAATTTCTATAATTATTGACGTTTTATCGATAATGTAATTTTTCGAGAATTTTACTTACGGTTCGTGTTAAGTCGAGTCGGGTGAGTTTTATAGCTTTCCGGGTACATTTAAAGTATCCCAAAAAGTATTTTGGAGTGTTTGGGATAATTTCCGACTCCCGTAAAATTTTCTAAAATGACTAGTGAGTCAATCCCGCAAAGTTTTAGTGTCGTTTTTACTTGAGGCCAAAAGAAAGCTTAAATTGCACAAGGGGTCCTTCCAATTTTTACAAAAGGGGAATGTAAACACACACATAACAAAAACACTTGCAAAATTTTTTGTTCTCTCCCTCTCTTCCCTTTTAGGCCGACGGTCACCCCCAACCCACCATAAACCACCATTAATTTTTTTTTCTACTTGGTTTTGATTAAAACTAAGGTTAGACCACCTCTAATCTAATCATTCCCTATCTTTCTATGTAATCAAATCCAACATGCATTCAAATTTTTTTTTCAAGAATCAAAGGAATTTTTCAAACTCGTTTTTGATGTTAATTGGATAAATGCATGTTAAATTCATGTGTAATGGGGGTATAATCACTAAACAAACCCACCAAAATTTATTTGGTTGTGGTGTTTTGGTCACCCAAACCCCACGGCTAAGGGGGGTGTTTGGGGAGCCATGGTGATTGATGTTTTGAGCATGGGTTTTGTGTTTAATCTTGTGTTCATAGATGTTTTAGATGGATACAAGTACTTGCATGTTTGTTTTTAGGATTTTAGTTTATGAGGTTGATGATCAATAGGGGTTAGGAACTGAAAACATGGTTTGGTTGTGATTAGGGAAGCTTAGGATGATGTCTAGTGATGATAAATGAGTTTGGAATCGAGCGTTAGTGTGATTTTGGTATGGTTGAATTTAGGCAGAAAGTTTAAGGCATTTTCGTAAAACTCATTTTGAAAACAGGTCTTGTGGATAGGATAGATTTGTAGAGCATTTTCTTAGCTTCGATTTGGTATAAGGTAGAGCTTACGACTCCTAACGAGTCAAAAGTTACGACGTTTTGAAAATCGTGTACCGGGAGATGAAACCCGTCATAATCCGAAGTTATGATTGGTTTTAGGTCAAATCCCGGGGACTATAAGTCTAGTTTGGTAAATGGTCAAGGACTGAATTTTGGTGTCAAACCTGCACATTTGAGTCTACTATAGGACTTAGGTGTCAAATGGGTCAATGGAGTATTTTAAACGGGTCAAACGAGTCCGACTTGGTCAAAGTACAATTTCAGTCCGAAAAACGTAGTTTTTGGAAAAGCGTTGAGTAACGGGTCGTAGAAGTAAAAAAAATTTTTTGGGATTAAATATGTGTTATCTACAGGTCTTATAGTATTTTTGAGAATTTTGTCAAATTTTACAAAGATGGTTAAGTATGGTAAAACAGCCCGTACTTTTGATAAGTATCGGCAAAAATGAATAAAAATGGATAACGTTAATAATAAGGACGAACGGTGTAAAATGAGTAACGCTTGTTGTTTTGTTTTGGCGTGAGTTGTAATTGTCATAAGTGACTAGTATTTATGTATTTTATACAGTACCATAAGGTTTTAAAATGAGATTACTCATTACGCGTTATTTGGTTGATAGGTGTTGATTTACCTGGGCATCCGTATCGTCGTCAGTGACCGTCTCTCGAACTATCGACTACTTGATATATAAGGTGTGAATTTATAGCCTCGCTTATTATTATTTCAAACTGTTTTACCCGCGAGGGAAATGCATGCTAGTTTTTAAAATGAACATATGTCATGAATGATTGTTGGACCCGAATGTTGCCTTTGAAATTGTGTTGAGTACCTAGTTGCAAAAGTCCCTAATTTCATGAACTATTAACTATTGTTTAGTCCTAGCGTGGATTAGAAATAGCCGCTTATACAAAGTGATAGTACTATGGGGTTGACTACCCTATCCGAGACGAGGGCTAGTACGTTGATACCCCCTGCGGACGGATAATTTGTGATAAGAGATAAGGTATAATTGCAACTGATGCCTTATTAGGGGCCTTGGTTTCATCTGAATCACGCCGGTAATTATTACACGGGTGTTTGAGTTAACGGTTTAGTGTCATGAGCTTAAACACAATTGCCAGTATCTTGAATATAGATTGTTTGATCGACAAGTCTATGAATGATCGTGAATGGTTTTTATTTCACATATGTTCAAAATGAATTGTAAAACCTATGAATTCCACTCAACGTTTTCGTTGACCAAATTTAGCATGTGTTTCAGGTAACCGCTGAAGTGTAGCATGGAGCGTGCATGGGATGGATGTTGTGTGTATGGTTTGGAGTCTGCTTGTTTTTCCTCCCTTTTCTACTTAAACATTTTTAACTTTAATGTTATGTTGTTGTGAAAACTGTAACTTTTGGGTTGAGATTCATGGGGACCGAAAACGCTAAACTCTGTTGTATCAATTGGGGTTGGAAAAACCGTAGACATGTATCTTTTAACAATTTTTAATTTAAGTTTTAAGTTGACGTCTCTTTAGAGTCGTTCGATATATCCTGTGTGAAATGATAACTGCCTAGCACCCAAATGTTGTAGTTCCGCTGCGCATAGCATTTGGAGGGGTGTTAGACGTACACATTTAGGACTGATTTTGCACTTTGACAATTTTGGACTTGTTTGACCCATTGAAAATACACCATTGACCAATCCAACACCTAAGTCTAAAAATAGACTCACAAATGCAGGTTTGAAACCAAAAATTAACTTTTAATCCTTTACCAAACTCTATCTATGGTCCCCAGGATTTGACCCAAAACCAAACACAAATTCGGATTGTGTTGGTTCTCATCTCCCGGTACACGAACTTTCAAAATATCATAACTTTTGACTCGTTTGGAGTCATAAGCTCTACCTTATACTGAAACGAAGGTAAGACAAAGCTCTACATCTCTATCCTATCATTATGACCTGTTTAAAAAATTAAACCCACGAAAAAAAGCTTGAACAATCTGCCTAAATTTTCCTCTTTCAAAATCAATCTAACACTTGTTTCCAATCCATCCAAACATCATCTAGACCTAGATTAACCACTTGTAATCATTCCTAATCACCCAAACAGCCTATAACACCATGATAATCGAATCCTCATCAAAACCCAAAGCTTAAATCATACATGCAATAAGTTTTAACCCTTTAAAAACACTAGAAACATCATTCTAAACATAACCCACAACACATTTCATCAAAATCATCAAGCCACCACCAAACCTATTTTGGCCGTGGGTTTGGTGTAGCCAAAACACCCAATCCATTTCGTTTTAGTTGATTAATCATTACCCAAACACTAATTAAACATCCCACTAGTTTAATTAGATTAAAACATACTTTTGAAAATCTTTGATTCTTGAAAAATTAATGTTATGCATGTTGGATTAAATGGTGTAAGAACACTTACAATTGAAAATAAAAACGTGGTCTAAGATTGGATTTAATCAAAACAAGATGGAAAAGTTTTGGTGGTGGTGGTGGTGTTTATGGCCGGCGGCCAAGAGAGGGTGGGGAGGAAGAGGAGAAAATTTTTGATGTGTTTTTGTTTGTGTGTTTTCCATTTCCTTCCTTTTGTAAAGTTTGAGGGACCTTTCTTGAAATTTGGTTAATCTTTTGGCCTTAGTGGCAAATACACTTTTAAAGAGCGGGATTATGACTAGTAGTCAGTTTTAAAAATATACGGGAGCCGGGGGCCGTCCCGAACACTTGAAAATACTTTTAAATGATTCAATCGCACACAAAACGAATATACACATGGTTCCGACTCGACTTAACACGTAATAAAAATAAAATCTCGAAAAACTCAAATATCGATCAATCGATAATAAAAGGTAAATTTTGGGCATCCGTCGGTATCGTAGTCGTCATCGGTTCTTCTTAAATCGTCAAATGTTAAAATTACGACCGTAAACGTTGGTTTCAACTTAAACCGTCAAATATATAACAAACGAAATTTCTTAAAAATTTCAAAAATATTCGTAAAATAGGGTTAAATAAATGACGTTGGGCTCGGGATATCACATCCATAAGTGAGCCACAACTTAAGAGAGATGCTCATACTGAACAACTCTTGAGACAATAACTTAGCATCGTACGGCACATTCACTAGTATTAAATCCTCCCCTCCTTAAGGGAGCGACGTCCCGACACTCTCCGGTTCTTATGCTCGCATTCCGTACTACTAGAAAGATGAGGGTACTACTTCCTAAAGAGGTCTTCACATTCCGATGTGGACTTCGGTTTACGTCCCGAATTCCATCACACCTTCACGATGAGTATTATACCTTGCTTCAATCTCTTAACATCTCGATACATGGTCTCTACTTCAATTTCCCAATTTCTTCCTACGGTTATCAACACATCCCTCCTCACAGCTTCTCGTGGTCAACAAGTGATTCTTAATATGCACCATCTCTTCCGTAGTCTCTCGAATCATCTCAAGTCCATTCAACTGACTTTTTCCTACTTCATTCTATCCAACGGCAAGTGTCGATCTCAACAACTATCAAAATCAATCACACACGTTCGGAGCATGTCTTCCAACGTTCGAATCGTCCTTTCACTTAGTTTCATCGTCTCATAAAAATAATTATTCACAAAATAAAATCGCACGGGTCGCACATAACCCTATCGAACACGTTCAAAATATACAAGACGAGGTAATTAATATTAGTCGTACAAATCTCTTTCGTCAAAAACGAATTCATCGATACAAAATCATCCGACGTATACATAACTCTCTCGAAAACATCACAATCCAATCAAACACAAAAGCCATAATAAAACACATACAACCACATTACGACATGTTTGCAACATAGCAAACCATCCAAGTCAATCAGTTCAATCGAGTTAACTCATGCTTGCTAATCAGCCAAGCCAGGATAAAATAAGGATATTTGAGATGATTCTCGGATGAGTCCAGTCAAAAAGAAAATTGCAAGTTTAAGAAGGTTCACAGGCTTGCTAGCTATGATGCATATCCAAAAGAAAGAAATATACATACATACGTCATCGCAGGGTGCTCACACATGGATTCATACCCAAAAGATATTACAAGAACACCATCTCACTTTCGTCCCAAACGTGGTCAAAATCTCAATTAGCATCATCGTTCACAGTTAAAAAGGTACTACATGGCACGTGGTCTCCATGATCGGACGTCATTGGACAATGTCGTCTTAAGTTCTCACAACTTTCAATCACTGGACTAGATCACATACAACATAAAGACATAAAAGGCAAGGGTTCACCATAAAAACATCGACTATGTTTATCCATCGTTTAACCATCGATAATCAAGGATGGTTGAGTCAAGCAATGCGGATTCCTCACTTAAATAAACGAAGACGACAATGGAATGGTCTTCCAATTACCGATGCACAGTTGGTAAACTTCAACGTTTTATCGCGTGTCGTTTCACATATCAAAATAACAAGAAAAGAATAATCAATAAAGTACGATACATTTGATGTAGGAGAAGTCTTTGTCATTTCCCTCAGAGTTACTCAAACTCGGATTTCCTCTACTTCGGAAGTCTTCTATTTTTGTTAAAATTTCTTCTTAGTGTCGGTATGAGCCCCTTTGGTATTTTATCAACACCCTAGTGATTCCGATAAATTTCACACGTTACATATAACACAAAAAAAACATTTTTCCAAAATTACTCGGTCACAGTGACTTACTAAGTCAACGCCAAACAAAAAGAAAAGTTTTCAAGGAACACAAGAAAATTCAAAAAATTTCTTTAGGAATCAAAGAAAATACGATTACTTGCATAAGGATCCATCATTTTAAAAACGTTCTCATCCAAACATCTATCAAAAACACTACCAGTTTTAAAGATGACCAATTGATTTGAAACTACATTGCCCTTCCAAAACTATGCATAACTGGCTAGATCATGCATACCTGAGGACCAAGCAATGACAATTAACAAAACAGGACTCTTCCCGAATTATGCATAGTTAGCTAAGCTGTGAATAATCGAGGATCAAGTGACGACACAACATTATCATTACATACCAAATATGACTATGAAAGTTTTCGACCCAATATTCAAAATAATTAAATCATTTGAAATTGAATTTGAAATGGGAAAATATTGTTACTATCGTTTTAAGAAACACATCAAACATTTTTCATCCACTTTGGAAATATACTTTTACTTTTCCTTTTTATGAGAAAATAAATAAATAAATAAATCGACACCATTCACATTTGGTTGAACAAACCATTTGACACACTCATACATATTTTCAAAATATACTATTCACAAAATAACGGTAAGGTGGTTGAAGATTAAAGATCATTGCAAGCACAACAAGTAATAAAATCAAAAATCAATGAGATCGAACGAGGTAAACAAGCAATATAATTGCCAACTGAAATTAACTACATCAGAAATGAAAATACTTCAAATATATGACAAGAGTTTCGAGAAAACAACAACAATCTTAGGTACATTGAGGGGACATCGAACATCATCACAAGCGCCAAAAATAGAACAACGATCATGATTCCCACCGTCTCGAGTTGCACACACATTCCACCAAGGGTATACGGGGTGAGGAGAAGAATCACCTGGTCGAATAGAAACTATTTCACCAGGAAGATCGAGTTCTTTCACCTCTACAATTCGAAAAGCGGCTTCGCCTCCTCGCTTTTTTTCAATATAAATAAATAACCACTTAAATGAATATTTATAGCATCATTCAAGTAAATACAAAATTTTAGGTTCCATTAACCGAAAGAAGAAAAGTTACGGCGTCCATGAAGAGGACAAGAATACACCGGGTGACATACCCTCATTATCAAGTACTAGCGAAGTAGCAATCCAAAAATAGATATAATAATAATGGTTTCATACCATAGACAATATTAAAATAAACAATCACATGACTACTCAAGTTTAGATATAGACTTGCAAAATCAAAGAAGTGATGCTGCACGATCGAACCATCGTGACTCAAAATATTACGTCTTAAGAAAATAATACAAATATGCGTTTGTTGGGTAATCCATTTGCATTTTCTAATTACTGTTACCTTGTATATTGTAGAGCGATCCTTTGCATATTTTCAATTTATGTTACACCATTAAAGAATTTATACCTTTCATGTTTCAATCTTTAAAATGTTTTTATTTCTGGAAAATTTCAATCTCTAGGAAATTATTAACATTAGTAGATGCGGTGACTCGGTCATCATAATCGATAAAATCATTAGGTTTGAAAATCCTCATGCTTGTGTCAAAATCTCGTTAATGTTCATATCTTAAGTACCAAAAACGTACATAGTAAGAGTTTTCAAAGTTTCACGTTATAATTATTACGACTTATCCTATCACATATATACCTATCCAACATGACTCAAACTAGTCCAGTTAATTCTTAAAAATTAACATTGACTTTTTATTATACACATGTCTTCTTTAAAACTGATTTGTTAAATTGTATTCGCGTAATTCGACTCAAATGATAAAGAGGTTTCACGTGGTATTATCTCGGATACTTACTGATTTTAGTCGACACTTGAATCTCGATAATAATGATAATAATAAATAATTAAGATGCTTATTTCAATAATTCTAAAATATAGAAAATTCGAATTTTAAATCTTTAGCCAATTATCAAACAATTTTAAAATTAACACATCTCGCAGTAGAGTAAAATGACGTTCCATCAACATTTAAAAATTCGTTTCAAGCGTTAGAATTTTTTACTTAAATTGTATATTCCGATTTTGTCCCAGTTTATTTACTACAACGAGTGACAAGTTCTAGTTTATACAGATGCATATAACATGACCTAATGTTTAAAATAAAACCAATTTTACAAAGTGTTTAGCTCCAAAGTACATGACCAATTCTTCTACTCATGTTTTATCTTACAAGATACGCCAAAAGTTTGCTACATTGACACGAAAATTAATTCATACTAAATCCAAAGTTACATATACTCAACAGTCATATCGTAAATTTTATTATAAACTCCTTTTTCAAATTATATTAAACAAATTTTTAACAGTTCCATCACAAGCTTTTAGTATCAAAATATTAATATATGAAAACAAGGGTTTTACGAGTAATAATAATTACTTATCGTGATCTACCAACCAAAGTTAAAAGAAAAATAATTTCACTTTGTCCATTTACTCTCTACACATATTTTACTTGCTACAAGACGCATCATATGTCATTTTTATCCAAAAGTTTCATTCACCATATATTTAATATGTAAGACGCTTTATGTTTAGATCATTCAATCAACAAAGTTTAATGCTTATTTAACTCACACAAATGCCGGACCTCATCATGTATAATATCGAATTCAAAATAATGAAACAACAAAAACAAAATGAAATAAACGAAACGAGAATACATATGTCAACTAAGTGTTGTTATCGGCCTCAGATGAGTCTCGAAATCGTACACCACAAAATTAACACAAACTAATCAAATTTCAAGCTATCACGCTTGATCACAACACTATTCTATCCTTAAAACGCATATTTAAATTCAAGTAGGATGATAAAAACGATTAAATGGCGATACGCCTCAACCACGTTTCATAATATACACACATGATTCGCCGCCACGATGTACGCATCGTTGATTAAACTTCGTCTATGTTATAGTTACGCCAATCAATATATCAAACTCATAAGGAATAAAGGAAATACAGTAATACGATAGTAATTGACGTTCCAAAAAGAAGATGTCCCAAAATGACACATCACGGTGCGATAACGACAATCGAGATCTCTCTAGTCAATATACAATATTTTACGAAGAATTATTTACGTATCTAGAATATCAAACGAGGTTCACACTGGGTTATTCGAACAATAATTAATTATCAGGATTGATAATTAGCGGTGAGGCCGAATTCTCAACAAAACCGCATTTTAAATGTACAATAATCACGCAAGGACCATTGCTTCGCGTGCAATGCCTTTAAATACCATATTATATACATACTTATACATACAATCATTCCTACATACACGTAGGATTACAACGCAGTGTTGGCATGTAATGCAATGTAGCCCGTATGCCAATTACATGCAACATATAAGATAATCTTACAAGAATTTGCAAATTACGATGATAAGTACTCACGTACACAACAATATATCTCAATATATATCATAGTATTTACTTAATAAATACTAGGGAACTCATATCAGTTTGAGGGATACATCTAAAATATAAAGCAATGCTAAAGAAATCTTACCGGAGCCATGCAAGATAGTTGTGTGCTTGGACAATTTCTTACGACACCAAAAGTTATAGTTTAGGGTTTTTCAAAAACGACCTAGTTCTTTATAACTCATGGCTCTGATACCAATCTATAACACCCCCAACAAATGCTATGCGCAACGGAACTACAGCATTTGGGTGTTAGGCAGTTATCATCACACATAAGCTATTTCGAATGACTCAAAGAGACGTAGAAATTTAAACATAAATTAAAGATTGTTTAAAACAACAAAATCTACTATTTTCCAAACCCCAAAGATAATACAAAACAGAGTCGCGTTTTGGTCCCCATTGAATCTCAACCCAAACGTACATTTTCGTTCACATGACATAATATAAAATATTTAAGTGCTAAAAGGGAGGAAAAACAAAGTAGACCGCCAAGCCACAACAACTTCCATCCTCGCATGCTCCGCTGCTATCAATCTTGGTTACCTGAAACACATGCTTAAAACCTTCAACACAAAGGTTGAGCGAATCTATAGGTTTATCAAATCATAAGTTGAACATAAGTATTAAAACCAATCATGACCATTCAATAGCATTGTCGTACTCACAATATATTATTCAAGGATATTATCTTTAGCAATAGCTAATAATTGTGTTTAAGCTCGTGACACTAATCTGTTAACTCAATCACCCGCGTACATTTACCGGCATGATTTAAGTGAAACCAGTGCCCCATCTAAAGGCATTAGTTGTAAATATACCTTATTTCTTATCACAAGTTATCCGCCCGCAGAGGGTACTCAACGTACTAGCTCTCGTCTCGGATAGGATCGTCAACCCCATAGTACTATCAATTGTATAAGCGGATATCTCCAAACCACATAAGGGAAAGACAATAGTTAATAGTTCACGAATTTAGGGACTTTTACAACTAGGGACTCAACACAATTCAAGGCAACATTCGGGTCCAACAATCATTCATGACTTATGTTATTTTTATTTAAATAGCATGCAACCCCCTCGCGGGTAAAAACATTTAAAATAAGTAAAGAGCGAGGCTATAGACTCACCTGGCGTAGTAGTAGTGGTTCTAGCGAAGACGTAACGAGAAATGTCACCGATGACGTGGATGCCCGGAAAAATCTAACACTTGATCTAAAATCAAGGTACGAAAACCAAATAAATACTCCGTGTACATTATTGTACTAAACACATGCATATGCAAACACAATTAATGTTTATGAAAACTCACGCGAAAATCAAAAAGTAGTTGTTACTAGAGTTATACCAATTACCTACGTAATTAAAGTTGATTTCCATTTTATAAATTTCCCGGTACTTACCAAAAGTACGGTCTGTTTGCTATGACTTAAGCCCTTTTATAAATTACAAGAAAATTCACACAAATACCTCACGACCTGTATAAAACCCATATTTAATCCCATGAAAAGTTTTCACTTCTATGACTCGTTACACATCACATTACTAGACGTACACATTTAGGACTGATTTTGCACTTTGACAATGTTGGACTTGTTTGACCCATTGAAAATACACCATTGACCAATCCAAAACCTAAGTCTAAAAATAGACTCACAAATGCAGGTTTGAAACCAAAAATTAACTTTTAATCATTTACCAAACTCTATATATGGTCCCTGGGATTTGACCCAAAACCAAACACAAATTCGGATTGTGTTGGTTCTCATCTCCCGGTACACGAACTTTCAAAATATCATAACTTTTGACTCGTTTGGAGTCGTAATCTCTACCTTATAGACAAAGCTCTACATCTCTATCCTATCATTATGACCTGTTTACAAAATTAAACCTACGAAAATAAGCTTGAA
Organism: Glebionis coronaria; assembly: GCA_025667525.1. Taxonomy (NCBI): domain Eukaryota; kingdom Viridiplantae; phylum Streptophyta; class Magnoliopsida; order Asterales; family Asteraceae; genus Glebionis; species Glebionis coronaria. The sequence goes on from JANFOE010001741.1 coordinate 251,330, forward strand.
CAATATGCCAAAATTTTCCTCTTTCAAAATCAATCTAACACTTGTTTTCAATCCATCCAAACATCATCTAGACCTATATTAACCACTTGTAATCACTCCAAATCACCCAAACAACATATAACACCATGAGAATCGAATCCTCATCAAAACCCAAAGCTTAAATCATACATGCAATAAGTTTAACCATTTAAAAACACTAGAAACATCATTCTAAACACAAACCCACAACACATTTCATGAAAATCATCAAGCCACCAAACCCATTTTGGTCGTGGGTTTGGTGTAGCCAAAACACCCAATCCATTTCGTTTTTAGTTGATTTTATGGTTGATTAATCATTACCCAAACACTAATTAAACATCCCACTAGTTTAATTAGATTAAAACATACTTTTGAAAATCTTTGATTCTTGAAAAATTAATGTTATGCATGTTGGATTAAATGGTGTAAGAACACTTACAATTGAAAATAAAAATGTGGTCTAAGCTTGGATTTAATCAAAACAAGATGGAAAAGTTTTGGTGGTGGTGGTGGTTTTTATGGCCGGCGGCCAAGAGAGGGTGGGGAGGAAGAGGAGAAAATTTTTGATGTGTTTTTGTTTGTGTGTTTTCCATTTCCTTCCTTTTGTAAAGTTTTAAGGACCTTTCTTGAAATTTGGTTAATCTTTTGGCCTTAGTGGCAAATACACTTTTAAAGAGCGGGATTATGACTAGTAGTCGTTTTTAAAAATTTACGGGATTCGGGGGTCGTCCCAAACACTCAAAAATACTTTTAAATGGTTCAAACACACACAAAACGAATATACACATGGTTCCGACTCGACTTAACACGTAATAAAAATAAAATCTCGAAAAACTCAAATATCTATCAATCGATAATAAAAGGTAAATTTTGGGCATCCGTCGGTATCGTAGTCGTCATCGGTTCTTCTTTAGTCGTCAAATGCTAAAATTACGACCGTAAACGTTGGTTTCAACTTAAACCGTCAAATATATAGCAAACGAAATTTCTTAAAAATTTCAAAAATATTCGTAAAATAGGATTAAATAAATGACGTTGGGCTCGGGATATCACATCCACAAGTGAGCCACAACTTAAGAGAGATGCTCATACTGAACAACTCTTGAGACAATAACTTAGCATCGTACGACACATTCACTGGTATTACAAAAAGACACCATTGGCTACTTTGACTCGTAAGTCCAAAAATAGACTCACAGATGCAGGTTTGAAGCCAAAAATCAACTTTCAATCATTTACCAAACTGTATCTATGGTCTCCGGGATTTGACCTAAAACCAAAAACAATTTCGGATTATGTTGATTTCTCATCTCTCGGTACACGAACTTTCAAAATATCATAACTTTTGACTCGTTTGGAGTCGTAAGCTCTTTCTTATACCAAATCGAAGCTAAGATAAAGCTCTACAACTAAATACTATTTTTATAACCTTTATTTAGACTTAAGGTTTTCAAAAATGACCTCAAACAATCTGCCTAAATTTTACCACTTCAAAATCACCATAACCCTCGATTCCAAACCATCTTAAAGTCACCTAGCCCTAACTCAACCACTCATGACCACTCCTAATCACCTTAATCAGTACTTATCACTAAGAACATAAAATCCTCTCAAAATCATACATGCAATGTGTTCTAATCATTTAAAAACACCTAAAACATCATCCTAAACATAACCCCATAACCAAACACATCAAACACCATGATCCACCAAACACCCCCATTTGGCCGTGGGGTGTTGGTGATCAAAACACCCAAACTAAACAAATTTTGGTTAATTTAAATGATGATTTAACATAATATAAACAAAAATTAAACATGCATTAAGTTTAATTACATCAAATCAAACTTTTGAAAAATCTTTTAATTCTTGAAAAATCATGTTTATGCATGTTGAATTAACGTATGTAAAAACACTTACTAATGGATTTAAAATGGTGGTCTAAACTTGGAATTAATCAAAAACAAGAAAAACAAAATTTGTGGTGGTGGTGGTGGTGAAGGCCGACGGCCAAAAGAGATAGAGAAGAGGGTGGGGTTTTTTTTTTGAAATGTGTTTTTGTGTGTGTGTGTTATTTCCCCATTTTGTGAAGTTTTGAGGGACCTTTGGTGAAATTTGGTCATTCTTTTGGCCTCATATTTAAACGACATTACTAGTTAGCGGGAAATGACTTATTAGTCAACTTTGAAAATTTTGCGGGAGTCGGGGGTCATCCGAAACACTCGAAAATATTTTTAGGCAATTTAAACGCACCCAGAATAAAATAAAACGCACCCGACTCGACTCAACATGAATCAAAAATAAAATTCTTGAAAAATTATAATATCGATAAAAAGCGACAATAAAACATAAAAATTGGGCATCCGTTAGGATCGTAGTCGTCATCGTCTTTCTTAAATCGTCAATCGTTAAGATTACGGCCTTAAACGTCGGTGTCAACTTAAACGATTAAATATATAATAAACGTAATTTCTTAAAAATTTCAAAAATGTTCGTAATTTAGGGTAAGATAAGTGACCTCGGTTTCTTGGTATCACATTCACCCCTCCTTAAAGAGAGCGACATCCCGGCGCTCGGCTCTTCTTATACTCACATTTCGTGCCGCTGGAACAGATGAGGATATCTCTCCTTGAAGAAGTCCTCACGTTCCCATGTATATTCCGGTCCACGCCTAGAATTCCATCGTACCTTCACAATGGGAATTCTACTGTGCCTCAATCTCTTAACCTCTCGGTCCATAATCTCCACTGGTTCCTCCACGATATGCATTTTATCGTCAAGCTGAATCTCGTCCAAAGGAATCACCAATTCCTTATCCGCCAAGCTTTTCTTCAAATTCGATACGTGAAACGTGTTGTGAATAGCACTAAGCTCATTCGACAATTCTAACTTATACGCTACCGGTCCAATTCGTTTAACGATCTTGAATGGTCTAATATACCTTGGACTCAGCTTTCCTTTCTTCCCAAAACGTATCACACCCTTCCATGGCGAAAAATTAAGCATGACCATGTCTCCGACCTCAAATTCTAATGGTTTCCTCCTATTATCGGCGTAACTCTTCTGTCGACTTCTCACAGAAAGTAAACGGTTCTTAATTTGCACAATCTTCTCTATCGTCTCCAAAACCATCTCGGGCCCGGTCAACTGACTGTCTCCCACTTCGCTCCAACACACAGGAGATCTACACTTCCTTCCATACAACGCTTCAAATGGTGCAGCCTTAATGCTCGCATGATAACTGTTATTATATGAAAACTCCACTAAAGGCAAGTGGCGTTCCCAACTTCCTCCAAAATCAATCACGCATGCTCGGAGCATGTCCTCCAAGGTCTGAATAGTTCGTTCTCTTTGGCCATTAGTTTCAGTTGATAGGTCATGCTCAAATTCAATTCGGTGCCCATCGCACGTTGAAGAGATTTCCAAAATTCCGAAGTAAACTTGCTATCGCGATCCGAAATGATCGATAAAGGTACACCATGTCGACAAACAATTTCCATCACGTACACACTGGCAAGTTTCTCCATGCTATCCGTCTTCCTCATAGGTAAAAAGTGAGCAGATTTCATCAATATGTCCACTATTACCCAAATCATATCACAACCACTAGGAGTCCTAGGTAAACCCGTCACGAAATCCATAGCGATCTTCTCCCATTTCCATTATAGGATCTCAGGTTGTACCAACAACCCAGACGGTCTCTTATGTTCAGCTTTAACCTTCGCGCAAGTCAAACACTTACTGACGTAACGAGCAATCTCTGCCTTCATATTCGGCCACCAGTAGACTTTCTTCAGATCATGATACATCTTATCCGCTCCACCAGTAGACTCATTCATAACCAGATCATGGCTTCTGAGCAACACAGCTCTGAACCCGCGCTTCATGAGATGGGAACCGGTGCTATTAGTTCCGGATTAATTCCCAATAATCCTACTTCTACATCATTTTTACCACCAACAAGGCCCGAGTGGGATAAACTGTTTCAACCGTTGTTTGATGAATTCTTCGATCCCCCGACTGATGAAGTTCCAGCACCTGTAGTAATTGCTCCAATACCTGAAGTGGTTGCTCAAGCTAATGAACCTTTATCTAATGCATCTACAATTCACATTGAACCGGATGCACCTTCACCAAGTGATTCTCAAACTACACCTGAATCATCACCCCTACTTGTGCCTAATGATGTGGAAGAGGATTCTACTGATCACGACCTGGAATATGCTCACTTGCAAGAGCTTCCTTTCTTTGGTGTAGCGATCCCTGAAAACCCTTCAGCCGCGTCTACCTCAGAAGAAGCTCCTTCTATTGTTCACTCCAGACCACCTAGGATTGAAAACCATAGCACTAAATGGACAAAAGATCACCCAATTAGGAATGTTATTGGAGATCTAGATCGACCAGTCTCTACACGCCATCAATTACAAGAGAATGCACTCTATTGTTACTTTGATGCATTTCTCTCTGAAGTTGAACCCAAAAATTGGCAGCAGGCTATGACCCAATCATCTTGGATTGAAGCTATGCAGGAGGAACTAAACAAATTCCAACGACTTGAAGTATGGGAATTGGTTCCTCGCCCTGACAAGGTTAACATCCTTACTTTGTTATGGGTTTATAAGGTTAAACTTGATGAGATGGGTGCGGTATTGAAGAATAAAGCTAGATTGGTCGCTAGAGGATATAAACAAGCCTTGGGTATAGACTTTGAGGAATCTTTTGCTCCTGTGGCTAGATTGGAGGCGATTAGACTATTCCTTGCGTTTGCTGCTCATATGAACATAATCGTCTATCAAATGGATGTGAAGACGGCATTTTTGAACGGTGAACTAAGGGAAGAAGTTTATGTTAGTCAACCGGATGGGTTCGTAAGTACGGAGTCTCCTAATCATGTGTACAAGCTTAAGAAGGCTCTCTATGGGTTGAAACAAGCTCCAAGCGCGTGGTATGATCTCCTGTCAACATATCTCATTTCGGAAGGCTTCTCCAAAGGCAAAGTGGACCCCACTCTATTCACTCTCAAAGAAGGCAACGACATGATTCTGGTACAAATTTATGTTGATGATATAATTTTTGCTGCCACTAACATAGAATTGTCAAACCGATTTGAGAAGATAATGTCCACACGCTTTCAGATGTCGATGATGGGAAAAATTTCATTTTTCTTAGGATTACAAATTTCTCAGAATCCCAGAGGCATCTTTATTAATCAATCCAAATATGCTCTAGAATCTCTTAAGAAATATAACTTTGAAAATTGTGACCCCGTGGACACTCCAATGGTGGAGAAATCCAAGTTAGATGAAGATAGGAATGGGACTATTGTCGATCCAAAACTTTACCGTGGGATGATCGGCACCCTTCTATATCTGACTGCTAGCAGGCCTGATTTGCAATTTGCTGTATGCATGTGTGCCCGGTATCAGGCTCGGCCTACCGAAAAGCACCTACATGTAGTTAAAAGGATCTTTCGGTATCTAAAAGGAACACTTCATCGTGGTCTATGGTATCCGAAAGATTCCTCGATTGCTTTAATATCATATGCAGATGCCGATCATGCTGGATGTCAAGAAACGAGGCGTAGCACTTCTGGATCTGTGCAACTCCTAGGAGATAGATTGATCAGTTGGTCTTCAAAAAGGCAGAAAAGCGTTGCAATTTCTAGCACGGAGGCTGAATACATCGCCATGTCCGGTTGTTGTGCTCAAGTCCTTTGGATGAGATCACAATTAACTGACTACGGTCTTGGATTTAACAAAATCCCGATGTATTGTGACAACAAGAGCGCCATTGCCCTTTGCTGCAACTATGTTCAACACTCCCGGGCCAAGCACATAGACATTCGCTACCATTTCATTAAGGAGCAGGTGGAGAACGGAGTGATCGAGTTGTATTTTGTCACTACTGAGTACCAGCTGGCGGATATGTTCACCAAAGCCTTAGATCGAGGACGAATCGAGTTTTTGATCGACAAGCTTGGCATGAAATCATTCACTCCAGCGACTCTCAAAGAGTTGGCAGAAGAATCAGCTGAATAGTCGTGGTAAACTATTCAGAGTATCCTTTGTTCGTGATCATGTATATTATAGTAAATATATAAACCACAAAAGAAAATACAAAAATATAAAACCAAGAAAAACCATAAAAAATATAAAACCTAGAAAAATTATAAAATCAAGAAAAACCAAAAATATTTTTCGTTTAAAACGGGCATGTCTTTTAGTACGGTAATATTTACGGCCTTAGAAATGTCGATTAATATTGACACGGTGCCATAAATAGAGTCCGTATAAAAGTTGTAATGTTTTAAAACATGCCCATTATGGCTTGTAGTTATTTCTGACTGCAACCCGGTTTTCATATTAAAGTCACGTATTTCCTTGGAAAACGTTGGCTCAGAACGGGAATTAATTTTCTCGGGCGTGATTTACAAGCCAAATCATGCAAAGGGATCAAGTTTACTTTACAACTTGGTCTAACACGAATTAGTGTACGTCTCAGTGCATTAATTTGTTAAAATAAGAGAAATCTTATTGACACCACGAATCAAACTTTTTCAAGATATCAATTGGGAAATGTTTTTCATCATCATGTGCCTCGTTAAACAATGACTACAGCTTTTTAAATAGAAAACGGGTCATCGTTTAAGGGGGAGAAAATGTTACATCATCTTTCACATCAAAAAGATCTTCAAAAAGCTTAATGGTTAATGGTTGGATTGCTTTGGCATTTGTATTGTTGTTACTTATAAGTTTGTCATGGATAGTTTTGTGCTTGTGTTAAGATAAGTTAATCACTGAGGCTAGGGTAATTAACATAAGATAGGTCAAAATGACAAGATTTAAAACTTGGAAAAACAAAAGAACTTTGTTTGTTGAAAGTAGAAAAATTGAGGGGGTAAAGTTGACAATAGGTCAAACTTGTAAAACATTTGACTTAGTCAAAATCACACACCCCCCGTTCCCACTCTTCTTTCACTGTTCCCCTATCTTCTTGGCCGCCATTAACAAACAAGTACACAAACTCTCACGAAAATCAACCAGAACATCTCAATATCAGTAATCTTCTAAGATCAAGATCATCAAAAAGGTATTAAATCGGATTAATCTTTCATGCACAACAAGTTAATTAACTTTTTAAATTGAAAACAATCGAAATCAGTTTCTGCTTCAATTAGGGTTAATTAAATTGGGGGTTTTGCCTGGGTTGTATTCGGAATGACTCTAATTGCACTAATTTGGCCTTTTGAACACTTGAATTAATCGATTTCATGCTTAATTAGAATATATATAAGTGTTGGAAACTTTCCGAGTAAGAAAGACTTTCCGAGTAAGAAAGACTTTCCGCATGTTGAAATCTTTCCGCATAGAAGCTATTTTTCCGAATAGAAAGGCTTTTCCGCATAGACAAAAGTTTTCCGAATAGGATTACTTTATTCCGCATAGAAAAGTTTTTCCGAATAGAAAGATCTTTCCGTATAGGCCAAATCTTTCCGCATAGAGAAACTTTTTCCGAATAGACTGAATATTCCGCATAGGCCTAGTTTTTCCGAATAGGGAATTTTTTCCGCATAGGCCCAATGTTCCGAATAGGATTTTATTCCGCATAGGCCCAATGTTCCGAATAGAGTATTTATTCCGCATAGGTCCAATGTTCCGAATAGACATTTTATTCAGAATAGGGATTTCATTCCGCATAGGATAAATGTTCCGAATAGCCTTTTTATTCAGAATAGGGATGTTTTTCCGCATAGGATATATGTTCCGAATAGACCTATGTTCCGCATAGGATTTATATTCAGCATAGACCTATTATTCTGAATTGAGTGATTATTCCGAATAGAAGATGTTTGAATGGTTTCAAAGCTTAAGGGATTATGTCATATGAACAATGCTTAGGTTTAAAGTCATAATGATATTCATAGTTGTATGTATCAACCTTTGTGTTTTATCTTAAGCAGAGACGATGACTAACCCTACCGTACAACAAATACAAGACACCAGAGCCGCCGCCATTGCTGAAGCCAAGACTCTAAAGTTTATTCCAAACAACTTCCGTTTGAAGGAGGTATCTCACTCTACACATAATGGATTTAAGGTAGGTACAGCCATGCTTGATAAATCTCATTTCAAGCATGCGCTAAGGAGAAGTGCTTCAGTGCCCTATGAATATCTTTACGAGTTCTGGGCTACCAAAGAGAGGACGTCGAACAAAATCACTTTTTCCTTGGACAACAAGCAGCAGATGCTTACTGTGTCAGACTTCAGGAAGATCTTTGGCTTTCGACCGATACTCAAAGGTCTACCATCATACTCAGCCAACCCAACTAAGGACTAGATCATGGAGATGTTCACCGCCATTGGATGTCTTGACATACGAACCCCGTCTGAGTTTACTACTGCCAAAGTTGGTCAACCATGGAAAGCTATTTTTGGGATTCTAAGCCGATGTTTAACACCCAAAACAACTGGATGAGCTAACACGTTAAGTCAAACCATTTGTGATTGATCATATCCCATATTAAATCACATTTTCTCCCCCATATTAAAAATATTAACCCAACCGATGTTTTTAATATCAATTGATTTAATAGCATTTTAAGAAAATTTGGGAAGAAAAATGCAAATCCAATTATCTTCATGATTTTAACAAGCTCCCCCTCAAATTAATGAGGGTGTACTTGAAACGTAAATAAAATACCTTTTAAACACAAGTGTAAGGTATTTATCACGTGCAAGGATCATATATGATAATGTATTCACAAGATTAGCAATTTACGAGGTTGGACCTGAATAATGGAGAACAGCATATGAAAGAAGCACATGGTTCTTGTTCACGAATGTTGGTCACCTCGTCACGTCCCCGAGAAATTTAATTCTCGTTGTTGAGTCAAAGCTTTCCGGTGAAATGCTTGACTTGATTATGAAAAGCGGGTTGCTATCTGAAATATTAGCAAACCATTTTGAGCATGTTTTAAAAGTTTGAACTTCTGCTCGAACTTTATTTACAACCCCGTGTCATTATTGAATGACATTTCTAGGTTCGTAAATATTATCGATTCCAGAAGACATGCTCTTTTTATCAAAACATTTTTGAACACACAATTTTGAAAGATTTAGAAAAACCTTTTGAGAAATTCTCGAAAAATTGTGTTCAAAGTTTTGAAAACCAATTTCTTGAGCTTAAGATGTTGAATATCTTATAAAACGAGCTCAAGTCCGAGAAGTTGTAAACTTCCCATTGTTAAGGATAAGTTACCATCGGCGATAAACTTTCCTTTTATCTAAAGAACGAGTCCTAAGCTGACATTTACTTAGAAGTCGTGTTCATGAGCTTGAAAACTTTGACTGTTTTAACGGAAAGCTCATGACCGAGAAAGGTTAATTTCTCGTTATGAGGAAAAGTTCTCTTATTTAAAAGATACACTTTCCTTTCTGAGCTTAAAACTTCGAATGTTTTAATACAAGCTCATGACCGAGAAAGGTGAATTTCTCGTTAAGAGGATAAGTTATCATAAAAGATAATCTTTCCTTTATTTTAAGTTCGAGTTACAGTCTGACATTTAACTGTAAGTCATTGTGCATGAGCTTGAAAACTTCGAATGTTTTTAATATTAGCTCATGCCCGAGAAAACTTAATTTCTCGTTGTAAGGATAAGTTTATCATTGGCGATAAACTTTCCTGCCTTTGAAGAACGGGTTATAGACTGTCATTTATCTATAAGCCTTAATGCATGAGCTTAAAAACTTGGAATGTTTTTTATATAAGCTCATGCCCGAGAAAAATGAATTTCTCGTTGTTAGGATAAGTGTACCATCGGCGATAAACTTTCCTTTCTTTGAAGATCGAGTTATAGTCTGTGATGTGACTATAAGTCTTTGTGTAAGCTTTAACCATGAATCCCCTGAGATACTAGTTTCTCTGATATCTGCTTCTTCAGCAACCAAACTCTGAGAGTGTCCTTAGTTGAACGGTATACAACGATTGGACCGCTGCGTTCTTTTGGAACATCAACTTTGGTACCTGCATTCTCATTAGGAGTTTGTATACTTTTGCTTGGGTTAGAGATATCTATTTTTGAAGCACGTGGGGGTTCACAGTTGGCTTTACTTGTGTCAGAGGTGGTTTGAGTAGATGATTCACTAGTCTTGGCTGGCAAACGTTTCCTTTTATAGAAAACCTTAAGTTTAGGCGTAAGTGAAGTATCATCTTTATCAGTTTCCTCCCTAGTAGACTTAGTAGAATCGGAGACTATCCTAGTTAAAGGGCACTCGTTTCCTACAAGAGTGAAAGTTCTACCAGTGGGGCGCCAATCTTTACCAACGGGTTTGATTTTAGCTATCCACTGGGACTTAATTCTAGCACGGGAGTTCACCTCATTAAGTAATTTCTTGATACAGGAATCATGATTTGCCGTAAAGACACATTTTCTACATGTTTTACAAGTAGCATATTTAATGTCCGAGTAAGATCTGGAATCCCTAGGTGATTGATTGATGCTCCTAGGATTGGACATGCTACGGTTAGCAGTATTGGGTAAACTAGAAGGCATCTGACTAGGTTTGAAATTCCTATCTCTTACATGTGTCTTTTGCTTAGCTTCCCTAAGATCAGATTCATGGCAAACGTCATTTGAACTAGTTCTAGACGTGGTCTTGGTATTTTTAGGGAAACTGGAGGCAATCATATGATTTGGTCTTGCTAAAGCTGGAGTGATCACATTGGGCCTAGTTACTGGAGTGACTGGTCTAAAAAGATGAACCAAATCAACTTGGGAGGCAAACCGCGGTCTCGAGGATTGTGGTCGCTCGGATCTAAATGCAGTCGGTTGTCTAACGAACTGATTTGTAGGCGGTTTCCCCAAGATTGATGGTTTTTCAAGCTTAGTATCCACACTAGTTCCTTTAGTTTTCCTTAACTCGTTTTTCAACGCAGCTATAGCAAAAACCTTTTCCTGTACTTGGGCCTTTAATGTCTCATTTTCTTTGAGCAAGTTATCTTGGGATGCCAACTTAGATTCAAGCAGTTGAATTTGTTTCAAAAGATTATCCTTTTCAGCTTTAGAATCTCGAACTGTTTGATCCAATTTTCTTTTAAGAACAACGTTTGACTTTTCAAGTTTTTCAAAATATGTTTCAAATTTGTCCGTTTTCTTAGAAAATTCAAGTTTGGCATCCTCAAGATCTTTTGATTGTTGAGCTACAATCATTTCGAGCTCTCTAATCTTGGAATCAGAAGCAATCAATGAAGCAGTTATGGGACAATTATAATGATGTTTAGCATTTTGAATACTTTCTCCCCCATTATGACTCACATCGGATGAATCAGAAGTGGTATTTCTATCACTCTTTTCCATCCCATGTTTGTCATAATTAGGTTTCGAATGCTCAATATGCGGTATGTCATCAGCATATACATCATAATTAACATCACATTGTACCATGTTTGCAGGCTCTTCGTCATAAACGGGTAAGGTGTCATCAAGAGTGATCTCGTGAACAATCCCTGACGTACCACTGGTATCATGTTGTGCTCCTGATTCCGTGCTCTTGCCATCTTTAGGCTCCAAGTTGTCAACCGTATGACTAGTTTCCTCTTGCATCGAAGAGTCTTGCACTCCATTATCATACCCTTGCTAAAGTCGAGATCTTTCATGAATCGAAGACGAGACCGAGGTCATGAGTTTCAATATTGTATCACGAAAAACTCGAAGCTCGGTATGTGTATCTCGAAGAAAAGATTGGCAAAGCATCAAACTTTCAGACTTGATGATATTGAATTGGAGGAAAGGCGTGAGTTGTGTCACAAGAGCCTTATAAGCAAGTGCCGATGCAGAGTGATTAAAACTTTCATTGTTGAGTTGCTCTACGAGTTGGGTCAAGATGGTGAACATTGATTCCATGAATATATGACGATCTTGACCAAAGATTGTCACAAATTCGCTCCCTCCTTGAATCCCCGAAAGAGTGACAAGATGAGACTGAAGCACTCGAAATGAAGTGATGCCACTTTCGCTGACCTTGTCTTGCAAATTATATGATTCTCCCTTGTTTGATGTCGAATTCAAAAAATCCATTGAAAGTCGAAGAAAGATAATCGTGTTAATTGTCGAAAGACCAATACGATACTTGACAAATCGTGGATAAACCAAGAAAATGAAATTCACAGGATTTGACAGAGCCAACGAAGGATCCGTAAAAAAAAAAAAAAAAAAAAAAAAAAAAAAAAAACTCTCAAATAATCGTCGTTTGGTGATAAAATCGATGAATAAATCTGTTTTCACTTTCAAGTAATAACACTCAGGCAAAAATCCGTAGCTACTAAAAATAAATCCCGTCAAATATTTTATCACTTTGGTTCTTTCAGAATGCCCGCCTCAACACGATGTACCAAGAATTAATAAACAAAAATAAACTTTAAAATAAAATTAAAAAAGTTAACTTGACTTAAAAAAATACTTTAACTAATATTCAAAATAACAAAAAATAAAACAATCTTTTTGTGACTTTTCGAAAAGAAATCAATAAAGTGTTTTTAAAAAATTTGAGATTTTTTGATGTGACAAAATAGTTAGTCCCCCCCACGTGTTTACCAAAAAAACTTTCAACTTTGTGTTATAACACGTGTATCCCCGAGATGAACCCCAAAGAAGCCTATCCCTAATCTTTCTCCTAGATATATCCGCCCCACACCTTCTCCTAATCTCAGTCAACCAAAAATTAAAGCAACCCTAAATACCTTGTTATCTCCGCCCCCCCTTCTTCTCTTTGACTCTATATCTCTCTCTCTTTATCTGTGTAACACAGCCCTTGATCTAAAACACACACACTCAATCTGAATAAAACACAGTCCTTGATCTACCAGAAAAAACATTTATTCCTTTGTTTCCTCCGTCCTTCTCTAAAACACTGCGACTAACAACAGTCTTTTAACTCCTTTTCCGAACGAGAAGACAAGAGCTAAGATTCGGCTTCAAGATCCTTTATGGGGTCTCGGGTAGGTTTCTTATCTGTTTAATTATGTTCTAATCTTTGTCTCTCTCATCTGTAGTGTCATTCTGTCAAGAGATAGAGTCAAAAACTTTGTTGATAAAGTGAAACTGTTTGTTGGAGTTTTAAAAGAGTGTGTTTTTGGTGAGTCAGTTTGAGTCGTTGGTTTGAGTTGAGAGTGTTGGTTGTTGAGAGGGTTTTCGAGGGTGGGTCTGTGAGTTGTGATAGGTGTGAGTTTGGTTTGGGTCTGGTGGTCTTGTGGTCTCAGTCGAGAGTCAAATCTTGGGTGTGGTGGGACGAGGGTGAGTGTTGGTGTGAGTGTGTCGAGAGAATATGGGTCGAGAGGGTGTCAGTGAGGGAGTGAGTTGATTTGAGACGAGGGAGGGTGTTGGGGAGTGAGTTGCGAGGGTGTTGAGGAGTCTTGGTCGAGAGTCTGTGAGTTGGTGAGGGATTGCTTGTTGTAGGGTGAGTGTTGGGTGTGTTTTTGGAGTCGTGACGAGTGAGGGTCGAGAGTATTGTGAGGTGTTGGTCGAGAGTATTGTGAGGGTCTGTGAGGCTGAGAGGTTTGTGGATGTGTTTTGGTTTGATGATTCGAAGTCGAGAGTGAGATAATGTGAGAGTCGAGAGGGTGTCGGTGAGGGAGTGTAGGTGTGGGGTGAGTCGAGAGTCAAGGTCAGTGAGTCTGTTTGAGTTCAAGAATGGTAATGGTTTGTGGGAGTCGAGAGTGAGTCACGTCTTTGTTGGTTTTGTTTCCCGTTATGCTTGAATCCCCTTACCGTCTATACGGAATAAATCGAGTCTACACGGAATAAATTGTGTCTATGCGGAAAGTCTATGCGGAAAAAGGTCTATGCGGAAAAAATTTTCTATGCGGAAAAATTTTCTATGCGGAAAAAATTTACTATGCGGAAAAATTTGTCTATGCGGAAAAATTTTTCTATGCGGAAAGTCCTATTCGGAACTATGCGGAAAATTTTGTCTATGCGGAAAACCTATTCGGAAAGATTTTCAAAATTCGTCCATACGGAATGTTTTACAATAGCTTGAATGAACAGATACGAGACTTGACAAAGATTGAATAAAACTGAGACGGATGTTGGACAGATTGATGGGATATGGACTGTTTGGACAGGTTAACAGATTGGACTGATATGAAAAAGCAAGAAGAAAAACTGATTAAAAAAATGATAAAGAAATGACTGAGTGATTAAAAAATTATTAAGTAGTGACTGATAAAAATGATTAAAAAACTTGATTATTTTAAAAAATTTGATAAAACTAGATGATTTAAAAAATTGATAAAACTGATAATAAAAAAAACTGATAATAAAAAACTGATTGTAAAAAAAAACACGAAAAAAATAAAACTGATAATAAAAAAAATAAAAATTGATAAAATTTATAAAAAATTGATAAAAAATTGATCAAAAAATTGATCGAATGATGAAAAGATGGATAAAAAATAAGAAAAGAAAGAATTTTTACCACCAAATCAAAAGATAAAAAAAATGTAAATCCTAAGATTCAACCATGGCTCTTGATGCCAATTGAAGGTCTACGATTTCTAAGGATTTGGTAAATGATGGATTGGATCTATTGATTAATGGTGGAAATGGGGAAGGAGGAAGATGAAGTATATAGAGAGAAAGGAGAGGGAAGAAAAGTAGAGAGAGAAAGGGAGTAGATTAAAATGAAAGTTGTCAAAATGAATCACCACCAACCCCTCCTAACATGCTAGGAGGGGTATATATATATAGCCCACCCTACATGTGGGCTATATGGACTATACATTACTAAGTGGACCACGAGCCCATTACATAATTATCGTTGGAGCGACCGATCCTTCATAAATACGTAAAACGTATTTCCAACACCAAATCTCGTACTCCATGCATTCCTTCCTCGGATGGACATAGCGGTAACCAAATCCGATTATCAAAATATCTCAGCCCGTCTGACTTTACCACAAAAAGAGGTTTCTGCAGCCTTCCCAGATTCTCAGCACCAATATTTTCTTTCATTAATCCCTTCTCTTGAGCCTTCAATATTGTTCCGGTCAAATCAACACCCTCAGTCATCACTAATGCTCTGACTCTCAAAGGTTTCTCTTTATCCTTCCTACTAAGTGCATCCGCCACAACGTTTGCCTTGCCAGGATGGTAGCGAATCTCGTAGTCATAGTCACTCAGTAGTTCCACCCATCGCCTTTGTCTCATATTCAACTCCTTCTGGTCCAATATGTGTTGCAAACTGTTGTGGTCAGTGAATACAACACACTTAGTCCCATACAAATAGTGTCTCCGCAACTTTAGCGCAAAAACTACAGCTCCTAATTCCAAATCATGTGTAGTGTAGTTTTCCTCATGCTTCCTCAATTGTCTCGACGCGTAAGCGATCACCTTCTCACGCTGCATCAAAACAACTCCATAACCCTTATGAGACGCGTCACAATAAACCATGAAGTATTCGATTCCTTCTGGCAATGACAAAATCGGAGAAGAACACAATTTGTCCTTAAGTGTTTTGAAAGCGATTTCTTCATCATTTCCCCATTCAAACACCCGATTCTTCTCAGTAAGCTTGGTCAACGGCTTTGCAATCAACGAAAACCCTTCGATGAATATCCGATATAACCAGCTAAAACAAGAAATTGTCGACTTCAGTCGGCGTTGTCAGTGCCGACCATTCCTTAATTGCCTCTACCTTGGCAGGATCCACACGAACTCCTTCGGTATCAATCACATGGCCAAGAAATTGTACAGATTCCAACCAACATTCACACTTGGAGAATTTCGCATACAACTTCTCTTTCTTCAACAGCTCCAATATCGTCCTCAAGTGCTTCTCGTGTTCTTCTTTGCTCTTGGAGTAGATAAGAATATCATCAATGAATACAATGACAAACTTATCAAAATACGACAGGCGCATTCGTTAACCCAAAAGGCATCACTCGGAATTCAAAATATCCATATCGCGTAAGAAAAGCAGTTATAGGAATATCCTCCTCTGTAACTCGCAGTTGATGATACCCTGATCTCAAGTCAATCTTCGAGTACACACAAGAACCTTTCAACTGATCAAATAAATTGTCAATCCTCGACAATGGATACCAATTCTTAACCGCCAATTTGTTAAGCTCTTGATAGTCAATACACATTCTAAAAGACCCATCCTTCTTCTTTAAAAACAACACAAGGGCTCCCCATGGTGATGAACTTGGTCGAATAAACCCTTTATCCATCAATTCTTTCAATTGATCAGATAACTCATTCAGTTCTGATGGTGCCAATCGATAAAGTGCACAAGCAACTGGTGCAACTCCTGGCATCAAATCGATTCGAAATTCCACTTCACGAGAGGGCGGTAAACCTGGCAACTCATCAGGAAAAACTTCCGGATACTATCGAATCACAGGTACCTCTTCTAACTTTGTCTCTACATCACCATCACTAGAAATCTGCGCCAGAAATACATCGCATCCTTCTTCCATATGCCTCATCATCTTCAAGCAGGATATCACTTTCAGACGAGAAGTACATTCATTACCCTTCACAGTCAAAACCCTATTCCTCAACGGGATTTGGACTAACCTCTCTCCACAAACAATCATCGCACTATGCGCCATTAACCAATCCATCCCAATAATCACGTCGAAAGATCCTAGCTCTATAGGCATTAAGTCGATATCAAAGGTATAATTTCCTAACTTCAAGGTACACCATCTTAGTATAGAATTAGTACTAACAATCTTTCCATCGGCCAATTCTACATTATAGTTAGTCGTTAGCATCACCAGTTCTCTATTGATAAGGCGACTAAAGTTTACGTCTACAAAGCTTTTGTCGGATCCAGAATCAAATAATACACTAGCATAACAAGTGATACAAGGCTATTGCCCGTATAAAAATTAAAGATTAAGTTCGTGTTCTCGGAATCTTAACGAATTGATCTAGGCTCCTATGTGTGACTTAGTTGATCTTTGGTGAAAAACAATATTTTTGGGTGATTTTAAATTTAAATGCAAAGACTTAAAAGTAAAAGTGCTTTTTAAATAAATCTAAGTCTAATTAAAGTAAAGTGCGAAGTAAATTGACGTAACTTAAATCTATCTAAGGCAAACTTAAAGTGCGACTAAAACTAAGGCAAATAATCTAAAAGTGTAATTAAATAAAAAGGCAAGTAAAATAAAGCTTGAAGATAAAAGTCAAAGACAAAAGCTAATAAGAACCTGAATACAGCTCATTCGGAATAAACCTTCGTTTGGAACAATCACTCGTCCTAAATGTCACCTTTGGTTGAAATGATTCTTCTTCACTTGGAATATTACCAAAATCCTTGATCCGGAACAAATTGGTCTGAATATGTCACATATCCAAAACAATGCTTCGTTCGGAACTTGCTGATTCGGAACTTGTAAATTCTTCCTTGATTCGGAAGTTTCTGGTCACCCCTTGATTCGGAAGTTTCCGAATGAAGCTCCTTGATTCGGAAGTTTAGAACTTCCGAATGAAGGCCCTTGGTTCGGAACTTGGAGTTGGTTCGGAAGGTTCCGAATGAAGTCTTTGGTTCGGAAGTTTTGACTTCCGAATGAAGCTCCTTTATTCGGAACTTTTGAAGTTCCGAATGAGTTTCCTTGACTCGGAACTTTTTGAGTTCCGAATGACAGAGTTGGTTCGGAAGTTTTGACTTCCGAATGAAACACCTTGGTCCGGAACTTTGGACTTCCGAATGAAGCTTTCTATCCTTTCTTTGGTTCGGAACTTTTTCTGGAAAAACAGAAACAAGGCAAACTCTTCCGAAGAACAAGGAAGATGAGTAACAGCAGATATAAACACAAATCAAGCAAAATCAACACAACGAGTTAATAAAAACAGTAACGAATCAACAAATAGCATCAACAAACAATCAAAAACACGAAATCAAACAACTTTAACCACAATAATCAAAAACCACTTTGGATCAAATAAAAGCATAAACATGAACATAACATAAACTCATGAATCAAAGAAGAAGAAAGGTAGATAAGAGATTGACAAGATAAAATAAAGATTTGACAAGAATTAAAATGAAAACTTACTTGGAATTAAATGATAATTAAGGTGCATAACATGAATTTAAATGACATGAAAAGTAAATGAACAAGTATTTAAATGGTGGAAGACTAATTGTTACCTTAGCCAAAAAGAGTGAAAAATAAACATCCTAATCTATTTATAGGGGAGGATTAAGGAACCTTCCTCCCCTCTTTCCTTTCTTCTTAATTACAAGTTTAAGTCCCTCCTTTTATTAATCTTCATTAATTGCGTACTTAGTCCTTTTCTTCTAATCTTCTTTAATCTTGGACTTTAAGGGACTTTTGACTTCGGGATTTCTTTTGAACTCGTCTTTAAATTCTTCAATAAAATAGACTTGAATTCTCCGGCTTTTGATAAACTTCCGTCTTTTGACTTTTTCTTCGATAAATCTTCAGAATTGGTCGTGGACTTCCGTTCTTTTTGCACTCTTGACTTCTTGACTTCGTCTTTTATGCTTTTCTTCAATAAAAGTCCATAAATGCCCGTGAATGTCCGTGTTTTATCCATTTTTCACCTTTTCATCCTAAATCACAACAAAAACACAAACCACGCATAATTCCGACATAAAAGACATAAAATACACGTTTTGGTCCGGTTATTATTGTAGTTAAGTGGTAGAAAAGATGGGTGTTTACACACCTATCAAATCACCTACACTTGACCATTGCAATGTCCTCATGCAATGCATTAGTTACAAAGCAAGATTGCACTTTTCATCGTAATCAATCCACGTTGGCCTTTATTAAAGAGATAGAAAATTAAAAACATACAAAATAAAGAAATCAAAAGCATACCTTGGGTTTTGAAAATGTTATGAATAATCATCATCCTCAAGTTTTCACTTTCTCCAAACCAAGCTTAAAAACGAGATCATTGTTATTATAAGTTAGTAAACTAACACGAACTCATGTGGGCCAATTACTCACTTAGACTCCCTTATTCCTAGGTGTATCTCTTATATTTTATTATTTGTCTTGAATGATCACGAAGATGCATTGTTTGACTTATTTCGATAGTTATTTAGTCTGAAAATAAAGTGCACGATTTAATCAATAGTTAGCTAAAGGACCAAATCTTTTAAAACTGCTTCTCGGGATATCAGAAAGTTCATATCTTGGCATAACTTGGTTCGCGATTTGAGACCTTTCTCGGGCCGATATTTGGCAGCGACTTCATACTTCAAATCTTGAGAGACGTTCATGAAATAATGGTCTTCTCTTCATAATTGGAATTTCTTCACTTGAAGTTTTGAGAGATTCATACTTGGACCACGACTTCTTCATTTTTCTCCAATCTTTATTTTGGACTTTGATATACAACGATCCGCCTCCTTTTATGACTTGGATCTATTTATCCTCATACCTTGTTAGGGTCTTTTCGGATACACTTCTCCATGACTTTTGGGGAGTTTTGCTTTACGTCGTGTGTCTCGATCCTTCATATTGATTTTTGATAAATGATTCTTCACATCACTTTGGATCTTTAGCAACAAAACATAGCCCTCATGCCTTGTTAGGGCCTTTTCGGACTCGCCAATCTTCGCGCCCCGCTTCATAAGTTATGCCTTGGCTATGAACTCTCGTCATTACCGAGCAACTTTTAAACGATCTGGGGCTAGAAGCTAAGTAACTTTTCAAATCGTACAACCTTATTTATTAGCAAATAAATTATTAGCAAGCGATGGGAGAATAGGCTCATAATTAACTCACATAAATTCGAAAGAATACCGAACTTATAATTGGCTCTATCATCTCTCGTTCTCCACAGTTTAAAATCTCAAGTAATGAGACTCGTGGATACTTAGCCTATTAAATCAAAGTTTTGGGTTTTCGAGTCGCCTATAGGATCTTGCAAATTCTTAGACTCTTTCAAGTTTAGAAATCGCATCTTAAAGTTCCCTTGATAAACGACTCTCTAGGATCAATTGTAGGAACTTGCGAAAAGTTCTTGTTCTTAACCCGTGAGAGTTAAGACTTTCGCGTTTTATAGCTCCCTATATAAAAGCCTAGCAAAACTTGACTTAAACACGTTAAGGATACTAGCTAGAGTAAACTCGGATTGAGTCAAAAGATTCACAACGTTTGAAAATTAAAACCACTTATTAAACATTTATTCTAGCGGAGAAAGAAAATAACTATACAAAGATAACAACTAATAGGCCAAAATAGATCAAAAATTTTGAAAAATGTCGAAAAATTGATTTTCCGGTTAAAATGAGGACAAAAACAAGGAAAAGACCACTTAACTTCGATAGAAGTCCCCCTACACTTAAGATAAACATTGTCCTCAATGTTTAAGCATGTGGGAGTAAGCTCCCCTACACTTAGGACATTTTGCACGTTGTTTAAATCTTGCTAAGGAAAGGACAACTAAAGAGATTCCTATTTTAATATTGAGAAAATATAAAATAGTGAATCGAAAAGAGTTTAGGATAGAACCGGGAAGAAGTAGAACACGGAATCACGGGTCGTCAAGAATCATCAAGAGTGGATCATTGAAGCTCGAATCCCTGATTAAGAAGTGAGGAGAGGAAATAGCAATCCAAAGGGGTCCCCCCTACACTTATGGTAAAGAAAGCGAAAGGATAGATGCATGGGTTGCCTCCCAAGAAGCGCTTGATTTTTGTTAACCGAGTCGTGAGCTTGACTCGACCTTGATCATCAACGGAAGTAGCATGAAACAAATCCACCAGGATCAAAGACATAGTTTTTATCCATCAATAAGAACAAGCTTAAGGCGAACAAGGTAAGCCAAAAGAGAAATGGCAAGGTTCCCTTAAGCAGCGATGGAGCACGGTGGAAGCAAAGTTGAAGTGGAGCAAGCATGTCTTCAAAATTTCCAAAGATATTTCCTTTTATTTCATCAGGTGGATACTGAGATGGCTTAAAGACTTCAATACCGGGGTCGAACACCTTTTCCTTTAGGGGAAAATAGCACTCAGGCTCAGCCGAGTGGGAAGAAGATCCGCAAAGAAGCACAACCTCGTCCTCAGAAGTGGGACAAAGAGGTTTCAAATCATATGTGCAACGGATTTTGGTGTCGACCGGTTTCTTCTCCTTGGACAAAATGCTCTTAAAATACAAAGTAGGATCAAGACGATAATCTTCAAAGTCCAAAGGAGGTGCATCACTCTCATGAGGGAAGTATGTGTTGAGAAATTCAGAGAAGTCTTCCTCGAATGAGTAATCATCCAAAGTAGGATCGAATGATGGCGGAGGATCTTCATCATGTGAAGAATCGCTCGAGAGAGTATCAGCCTCATCAAAATCATCGTATGTGGGCAGCTCGGGATATTCAGAAGTACAATCAAAATCATCCGAATCTGAGCTAGAATCATCATCATCATAAGCATCAAAGACCGGTTGAGAATCATAAATAGGGGAAGCGTCCAAAGTAGAGTGAGAATCATCCACATTATCTTCAAAGAGTGGATTATCAGTGGAAGACTCGAATAGAGGATTGTCATAAACGGTAAAGTCATCGAGCACATTTATCATATTCACTGATTCTCGGCTTCCAAAGGATTTGCCTGTAAGCTTCCCCATTTTAAAAACATTAGAATCATCCCCGACTCGTAAGATTAACTCACCTTCGGCCACATCTATTAAAGCACGTCCGGTTCTCAAAAATGGCCGACCAAGTATTAGAGGAATACGAGGGTCCATTTCATAATCAACTACGACAAAATCGACCGGGAAAGTAAATGTGCCAACTTTTAGAAACACATCTTCGGCTATACCAACGGGGTAAGCGAGAGTGCGGTTTGCAAGTTCGAGAGTCATCTTTGTTGGAATGAGGTCGGGCAATGATAGTGTTTTCCAAACACTCAGTGGCATCAAATTAATACTAGCCCCGAGATCAGCAAGGGCAGTAAATTCATCAGTTTTATTGAACACGCAAGGTAACACAAAACGACCGGGATCGCCAAGCTTTTCCGGAAGTTCTCTAAGAAGGACTGCAGAGCAGTTTTCATTTAATCGTGTGTTGGCGAGTTCAATCAGCTTCTCCTTCTTGCTAAGCAATTCCTTGAATGCTTTGACAAATTTCGGCATGTGGCAAAGTGCTTCAACAAGGCTAATGTTGATGGTCATTTTAGATAGCATATCCACATATTTCATTACATTACAGTCATTCTTGGTTAGCTCGTTGGTTTTGCCTATGCGAGAAGGGTATGGGATTCTGGGCTGATAAGGGTTAGGTGGAGGTGTAGTTGGTGAAGGTTGTGATGTTGAAGGGTCCTTCCGAGATACATCGTCATGACGAGGCGGAGACGGTAATGGTGTACTACTACTAGGTGGAAGAGTAATAGGGATACATGGTGGTGGAGGAGTTGTAGATGATGGTGGTGAGTCAGGTGGATTGACAATGGTAATTCCACTACGCGTAGTTATAGCACTCACATTAGCTCGCGGATTAGTGACGGTGTTTGAAGGTAGAGAACCCGAAGAAGAAGAAGAAGGTTGAGCTTCGGGCAAGAAACTAGCCAATAGATTCTTTAATTCAGTTGTTTGAGTGATGAAGGAAGATTGAAGATTTTCACGAACCTCAGTTCTGATGTCATTACCTTGCTTCAAGATATCTCCTTTCAAATGGATTATTTGGCTCTGTAGATTCTTGATTTGCTCACCTTGAGTTCTCATGATTGTGTCAACATCGGGGTTAATGGGTGGGTGGTTGATAAGGGTTAGAAGCACGAGGTGGGATTTGGTTGCTTCTATTGTAGTTGTTGGCGGGGTTTTGGTTTTGAGGAGAAAAACCGGGTGAAAGGTAGTTGTTTGAACGGTAGCTCAGCAGATTTCTATCCCCTTGTTGTCTAGCTTGGTAATTTTCTGGTGAATAATTACCGTAAGCTGCATACACATTTTCCGGATTTCCTTGTGTCGAAGGACAATCGGTGTATGAGTGAGGACCGCCACATGTTTCACAAGGATTAGCGACCGCTTTAACTTGTTGTTGTTGGTTTGAAGCGAGAAGCGTAATACTTTTGCTCATTTCAGCCATCATGCGGGTGAGTTCAGTCATCTCAGGGTTTGCTGAGGTAGAAGAAACATTGACTCTCGTGTTGTTTCTAGAAGAAGCAGAGGAATCCCAGTTCTTATGATGAGCAGTCATGTTCTCTATTAACTCTCTACACTCCTCGGGTCTCCTTTTCATGAATGTGCCACCGGCGGCTGCATTAATCGTATCACGATCTCGAAAAGTCAATCCGTTGTAGAAAGTATCGATCAAGGTGACCGGAAGCATGTTGTGGTTTGGACAACGGTCGATCAAGACATTATATCTCTCCCAAGCGTCGAAAAGAGATTCATCAGGGTCTTGCATGAAACCGCTGATCTGATTTCGAAGGCTTGTGACCATGGATGGTGGAAAGTAGCGCGAAAGAAAGCGTTGAGTCATGTCATCCCAAGTGTGAATAGAATTCTTCGGGAGACGATCAAACCATTTCTCGGCATGATGCGATAAAGTATGTGGGATGAGTTGTAGGCGGAGTACATCCATTGTGGCCCCAGGAAACTTCATGCTTTGGGTGATTGTAATGAACTTGTCGAGGTGTTTGTTGGCATCATCATCAGGCAATCCTCTAAATGGGTTTGTTTGTACTTGCTGAATCATGTGGTGCTTCAACGAAAACTCAGGAGCGTTGATTTGCATCGGCGCAATCGGTCCTCCTCGTCCAAACATTGTTGGTTGACAAAGTTCCTCCATGGTCCGAAGATCGGGCTGTGGAAGAGCATTGTTGTTGTTATTATTATTATTGAGGTGCGGTAGTTGATTATTGTTGTTAACACCTGCCATATCTAAATCTTCTTGAGGCTCGGGCTCTTGATAATTAGAAGATCTAGTACGCATACACCTGAAAATGCAAAAGAAAAAGAAACCAAACACAAAGACAATATATATACACAAGAAAGATAAAATCTTTTTGTATGTTTGAAATTTTTAATTTTTATGGTTTTTTATCAATTTTTAGTTTTTATGATTTTTGAATTTTTATGCAAGAAAAATAACGTTCACAAGTGAACGGATCCCAAAAAGCAACGTGTCTAGCACAGAAAACTGTTGATCTTAACGAAAAGAGTCGGCAGCGGCGCCATTTGATACAAGGCTATTGCCCGTATAAAAATTAAAGATTAAGTTCGTGTTCTCGGAATCTTAACGAATTGATCTAGGCTCCTATGTGTGACTTAGTTGATCTTTGGTGAAAAAGAATATTTTTGGGTGATTTTAAATTTAAATGCAAAGACTTAAAAGTAAAAGTGCTTTTTAAATAAATCTAAGTCTAATTAAAGTAAAGTGCGAAGTAAATTGACGTAACTTAAATCTATCTAAGGCAAACTTAAAGTGCGACTAAAACTAAGGCAAATAATCTAAAAGTGCAATTAAATAAAAAGGCAAGTAAAATAAAGCTTGAAGATAAAAGTCAAAGACAAAAGCTAATAAGAACCTGAATACAGCTCATTCGGAATAAACCTTCGTTTGGAACAATCACTCGTCCTAAATGTCACCTTTGGTTGAAATGATTCTTCTTCACTTGGAATATTACCAAAATCCTTGATCCGGAACAAATTGGTCTGAATATGTCACTTATCCAAAACAATGCTTCGTTCGGAACTTGCTGATTCGGAACTTGTAAATTCTTCCTTGATTCGGAAGTTTCTGGTCACCCCTTGATTCGGAAGTTTCCGAATGAAGCTCCTTGATTCGGAAGTTTAGAACTTCCGAATGAAGGCCCTTGGTTCGGAACTTGGAGTTGGTTCGGAAGGTTCCGAATGAAGTCTTTGGTTCGGAAGTTTTGACTTCCGAATGAAGCTCCTTTATTCGGAACTTTTGAAGTTCCGAATGAGTTTCCTTGACTCGGAACTTTTTGAGTTCCGAATGACAGAGCTGGTTCGGAAGTTTTGACTTCCGAATGAAACACCTTGGTCCGGAACTTTGGACTTCCGAATGAAGCTTTCTATCCTTTCTTTGGTTCGGAACTTTTTCTGGAAATACAGAAACAAGGCAAACTCTTCCGAAGAACAAGGAAGATGAGTAACAGCAGATATAAACACAAATCAAGCAAAATCAACACAACGAGTTAATAAAAACAGTAACGAATCAACAAATAGCATCAACAAACAATCAAAAACACGAAATCAAACAACTTTAACCACAATAATCAAAAACCACTTTGGATCAAATAAAAGCATAAACATGAACATAACATAAACTCATGAATCAAAGAAGAAGAAAGTTAGATAAGAGATTGACAAGATAAAATAAAGATTTGACAAGAATTAAAATGAAAACTTACTTGGAATTAAATGGTAATTAAGGTGCATAACATGAATTTAAATGACATGAAAAGTAAATGAACAAGTATTTAAATGGTGGAAGACTAATTGTTACCTTAGCCAACAAGAGTGAAAAATAAACATCCTAATCTATTTATAGGGGAGGATTAAGGAAGCTTCCTCCCCTCTTTCCTTTCTTCTTAATTACAAGTTTAAGTCCCTCCTTTTATTAATCTTCATTAATTGCGTACTTAGTCCTTTTCTTCTAATCTTCTTTAATCTTGGACTTTAAGGGACTTTTGACTTCGGGATTTCTTTTGAACTCGTCTTTAAATTCTTCAATAAAATAGACTTGAATTCTCCGGCTTTTGATAAACTTCCGTCTTTTGACTTTTTCTTCGATAAATCTTCAGAATTGGTCGTGGACTTCCGTTCTTTTTGCACTCTTGACTTCTTGACTTCGTCTTTTATCCTTTTCTTCAATAAAAGTCCATAAATGCCCGTGAATGTCCGTGTTTTATCCATTTTTCACCTTTTCATCCTAAATCACAACAAAAACACAAACCACGCATAATTCCGACATAAAAGACATAAAATACACGTTTTGGTCCGGTTATTATTGTAGTTAAGTGGTAGAAAAGATGGGTGTTTACACACCTATCAACAAGCGTCAAGTAGAAACGTATCGGTCACCACATTCGGGCCTTGCGGTTTATCATCAGTACCTACTCGGTATACAGCAGCAACATTATTTCCTCCCTACCTATTCCTAGCTTTCAGGCAGCTCTGTTGCTTGTGCCCCTTTTGTCCACAACCAAAACAAACCATTACCCTTGTGGCATTTGCCCCTGTAGCCACACCTTTAGATCGACAATCTACAAATTTATGGCCCGCCTTTCCTCACTTGCTACATGCAGGAGGACAATTCCCAATATGGTACAAGTTACAACGACCACAGTGAGGATTGACCTTAACTCCTCTGGGGGCAGTAGCAACTCTCATCCCATCATTTCTTCTTTGGTTGAACTGCTGGTTACGATTCTGTCCTTGATTGTTGTTGCGATTACCCCCACGATTCTGACCTTGCGATTGATTCACCGGGGCAGCTTCCCATTTCCTTTTGTTTCCCTCAACAATATAATCTTTCTTGTCTTGCAACTTAACATCCATCAGTGCGTGAGCCATTTGAACGGCCTCATCAAATGATTCAGGCTTTGACGAAGTAGTCTCACCCTTAATGTTGCTCGACAGACCCTTGATGTATTGTTTCATCTTCTTTCGATCATCGGCGAAAGCATCAGGACACAATAGGCTTAACTCATTAAACCTCCTTGTATAAGCAGTGATGTCATTATTCTTCAAAGACAAGTGTCTCAACTCGTCCTCTAACTGACCCAGCTCTTCCTCGGGACAAAACTTCTTAGTCAAAAGTGCCTTGGTTGCAGCCCAAGTTCTTCCATTTGCTACCACTAATCCGACAGTAGCCACCTAGTTTTTTCACCAGCTTAAAGCATCATCGAGGAAAGTAGCAGCTGCAAATTTAACTTTGTTTGCCTCAGAGCACCCACTGATTTCGAAAGTGCTTTCGATCTTCTCCAACCATCTACGGAGTTTCAAAGCTCCACCGGTACCACGAAAATGTTGGGACCAAATTTCACAAAACCGGCATAAGAACACTCCCTAGGGGCTTGTTGTCTTTCCACATTTCACCTTGAACCTAGTTTCGGTTCGCACGATCTGCCTCAAGAGCAATGGCGATTGTCTCTTGAATTATAGTGTTCACACGGGTAGCTGTCAACATTGGAGGCATGGTGAAGTCTCAATTACACCTCTCTACAATGACAGGGAAAATAGAAAACAAGGTAAGTATACACATCAAGATTAAGAAGGATTTCTCTTTCAAGACATAATATAAGTACAACAACACATCGACGACGAGGTTACTAGTATTCATCAATCACATCACAAAAGAGAAAATTCAAGACTTATCATAGATTATGAAAGGTAAACATGGATTGCATTCATAGATCAACCAAAATCTGTGACAAGTAATGCCACTACAACCATACATCAACAAACTTAAAGTTATCAAGTTTTCATCACAATACCATCATAAAGGAGTCTAAAATAGTTCGATTACAACGATCAAAAGATAAAAATAAAATACGAGTAACTAGCCACGTGGTGATCCACATGACTTCTTGGATGGCGGTTCTTCTTCATCCTCTTCGGGCTCTACGTCACTGTCTTCTTCTTCCTCGTCCATCTTCCTCTTCCCTTTATCACTCGGCTCACATTCAGTCACCCTCTTCGTTCCAAAAGTAGACCCAAAATCCGATGCTACCTGATTCCCTAAAGCAACACACTCACCCCTGGTGGGTGGTTGAACCATGAAATCATTAGCCTCCAACTCAGAGTCATCCACAATTCTCCACTCTTGCGGTATGGATGATCTTACACGGTGCTCCCAACTATGCATCCTAACCAACCTAGCCTGGTCTTCCTTAACCCGCTCAAGACTTGCACTCAAATTTGCTATCATCGATCTCAAACTGTTAATATCACTCTTGTTTAATGCTCCATCGAACTCAGTCCTTGCCAATAACTTCTGATGTGCTCTTTCATTCTCATCAAACCTTTTGATCACTCTAGTCTCCACCACATAACATTCGTACATCAACCTATCCATTCTTTTCAAACGATCTTCAGATTCCCAATAGTTTCTTGGCCTTGGAAAGTAAACTTTCACAATATTTTCATGAAGAGAACGCGATCTAGCTGCAGCACTGGATTCCGCACCAAACTCATTACTTACCCGAACAAACCCTAGTACAGTCCTCAGATAATCCATACAAATATCCATTGGGGGACGAAGAGGTTGCTGATCATAACAGCCTGTTGGAGGCACTTCGTATCCTTTTGGTGAATTTGGGGATTGAACCAAATCGGGCTCGGTCTGACCGACGGTATTTGCTGGAATTTCGTCATCCACCGGATCCTCCTTTTTAGAATCCTCTCTGCCATCGTCACTAACGCTGAAGTTTTCTACATCAATTTCATCATTGTTGTTTGCCGGCTCAATTGCTTCTTCTTGAGCTATCCATCCATTGTTGTCATTTGGCGGGTTCGGAGGAAACGGCCATCTATGCAATAACAGAAAATTTTGGAAGGTACGTAAGGTCATTATTCAATATTTATAATTATATGCATGCAAATGCAATGCAAAGGTGGTACACATGCCCAAAATGCGATAATATGATGCTCATGCATATGCAATACAAGAATTACGGTATCGAGTACTCCACGTACAATTTCAATGTGTACATATAGTATTTCAGTGTTTACGTAATAAATACTCATACATTCACTTCAATTTAAAAGGGATACATCTATACCATCAATACTAAAAGTTAACCTTACCGGAGCCATGCAGGATAGTTGTGTGCTTGGAAATTTCTTACGACACCAAAAGTTATAGTTTAGGATTTTTTAAAACGACCTAGTTCTCTATAACTCATGGCTCTGATTACCAATCTCTAACACCTCCACAAATGCTATGCGCAGCGGAACTACAACATTTGGGTGCTAGGAAGTTATCATCACACACAAGCTATTTCGAACGACTCAAAGAGACGTAGGAATTTAAACATTAATTAACCGTTTTTAAAAACAACATTGTCTACCGCTTCCCAAACCCCAAAGTTATTACAACACATAGTCGCGTTTTTGGTCCCCACTGAATCTCAACCCAAAATACATTACAAGTTTACATGACATGACAAAAAAAGTTTTAAGTTATGAAAAAGGAGGAAAGACTAGGTAGACCGCCAAGCCACAACAACATCCATACTAGCATGCTCCTTGCTACCATTTCATCGATTACTAGAAACACATGCTTAAAGGGGTCAACAAATAATGTTGAGTGGAATATATAGGTTTTACAATCATATTTTGAACATAAGTGTATAAAATCAATCACGGTCATTCATAGAATTGTCGATCAAACAATCTATTATTCAAGGTTATTACAATTGTGTTTAAGCTCATGACACTAATCCGTTAACTCAATCACCCGCGTATATTTACCGGCATGATTAAGATGAAACCAGTGCCCCTTCTAAAGGCATTAGTTGCAATTATACCTTATTTCTAATCACTAGTTATCCGTCCATAGGGGGTACTCAACGTACTAGCCCTCGTCTCGAATAGGGTCGTCAACCCCATAGTACTATCAATTGTATAAGCGGCTATTTTCAATCCACACAAGGATTAAACAATAGTTAATAGTTCATGAATATAGGGTCTTATGCAACTAGGTACTCAACACAATTTAGGCAACTTTTGGGTCCAACAATCATTCATGACATATGTTCGTTTCATTTAAAATAGCATGCATTCCCCCTCATGGGTAAAACCATTTAAAAACAATATAAAGCGTGGCTATAAATTCACACCTTATATAGAAGTAGTCGACATAATGGATGACGATCACTGACGATGAGGATGCCCGGGAAATTCAACACCTAACAAACAACGCGTAATGAGTCAACTCATTTATATAACATTAAGTACTGTATAATACATACATATTATTCAATTGTAATAATTACTAACTCACGCCAAAACCAAACAAGTAGTTGTTACTAGACTTATACTATTTATCCATGTTATTAAACTTACTACCCATTTTATGATTTCGCCGATACTTACCAAAAGAATGGGATGTTTTCTATGACTTAAGCACCTATATAAAATTCAAGAAAATTTGTAAAAATACCTTATGACCTGTAGAAAACTCATTTTAAATCCCATAAAATGTTTTCACTTTTATGACCCATTACTCATTACATTTCTAAACATACACTTTTAAGATTGATTTTGCACTTTTACCATGTTGGACTTGTTTCACCCATTTAATAGACACCATTGGCTACTTTGAATCCTAAGTCCAAAAATAGACTCACAAATGCAGGTTTGAAACCAAAAATCAACTTTCAATCATTTACCAAACTCTATCTATGGTCCCCGGGATTTGACCTAAAACCAAACACAATTTCGGATTATGTTGATTTCTCATCTCCCGGTACACGAACTTTCAAAATATCATAACTTTTGACTCGTTTGGAGTCGTAAGCTCTTTCTTATACCAAATAGAAGCTAAGACAAAGCGCTACAACTAAATCCTATGTTTATAACCTGTATTTTGACTTAAGGGTTTCAAAAATGGCCTCAAACAATCTGCCTAAATTTTACCAGTTCAAAATCACCTTAACACTCGATTCCAAACCATTTTAACGTCACCTAGCCCTAACTTAACCACTCATGACCACTCCTAATCACCTTAATCAGTCCTTATCACTAAGAATATCAAATCCTCTCAAAAACCCATTTGCCAAATCAAACATGCAATGTGTTCTAACCATTTAAAAACACCTAAAACATCATCCTAAACATAACCCCCTAACCAAACACATCAAACACCATGATCCACCAAACACCCCTATTTGGCCGTGGGGTGTTGGTGATCAAAACACCCAAACCAAAAAAAATTGTTTAATTTAAATGATGATTTAACATAATATAAACACAAATTAAACAAGCATTAAGTTTAATTACATCAAATCAAACTTTTGAATTTCTACATGTTGAATTAAAGTATGTAAAAACATTTACTAATGGATTTAAAAAGGTGGTCTAAACTTGGAATTAATCAAAAACAAGAAAAAATAGTTTGTGGTGGTGGTGGTGGTGAAGGCCGACGGCCAAAAGAGAGAGAGAAAAGGGTGGGTTTTTTTTTATGAAATGTGTTTTTGTGTGTGTGTGTTCTTTCCCCATTTTGTGAAGTTTTGAGGGACCTTTGGTGCAATTTGGTCATTCTTTTGGCCTCATATTTAAACGACGGTACTAGTTAGCGGGAAATGACTTATTAGTCGACTTTGAAAATTTTGCGGGAGTCGGGGGTCGTCCCGAACACTCCAAAATATTTTTTAGGCAATTTAAACGCACCCGGAATAAAATAAAACGCACCCGGCTCGACTCAACATAAATCAAAAATAAAATTCTCGAAAAATTATAATATCAATAAAGCGACAATAAAACATAAAAATTGGGCATCCGTCGGGATCGTAGTCGTCATCGTCTTTCTTAAATCGTCAATCGTTAAGATTACAACCTTAAACGTCGGTTTCAACTTAAACGATTAAATATATAATAAACAAAATTTCTTAAAAATTTCAAAAATATTCGTAATTTAGGGTAAGATAAGTGACCTCGGTTTCTGGGTATCACAATCCACCCCATGGTTTGCGGACATCTCAAATTACCATGCGAGAAACTTCATCATTAAGGGTATGGCGACTCAACAAAAACGGAAATTATTTCGTGACGTCAAGTTCTACTTTTGGAACGACCCTTACCTATTTCGGACTTGTGCGGATCTAATTACTCGACGTTGTGTTTTTGGCACCGAAACTTCTAATATCCTTAGAGCTTGTCACGAGGGACCCATGGGTGGTCACCTTGGTGCTAATCTCACGGTAAATAAGGTCTTTGATGCCGGATTCTTTTGGCCTACAATTTACCGAGATGCACCCGCACTTGTCAAGTCTTGTTACTCATGCCAACGTCAAGGAAAAGCCTCACAAAACGATGAAATGCCCCAAAATATCATCCAAGTGTGTGAAATCTTTGACGTTTGGAAATTGATTTTATGGGGCCGTTCCCATCATCTCGTGGTAATAAGTACATCCTTGTCTCCGTTTACTACCTATCCGAGTGGGTGGAAGCTAAGGCTTTGCCCACGAATGATGCTCGTGTGGTAGTCAAGTTTTTGAAGAAATTGTTTTCTCGGTTTGGAACCCCTCGTGCTATCATAAGCGATCGTGGAACCCATTTTTGTAATGACCAATTCGAAAGGGTTCTAAAGAAATATGGTGTTACAAATCGGCTTTCTACGGCTTATCACCTAGAAACGAGTGGGAAAGTCAAGGTTTCAAACCAATCTTTGAAGAGGATCTTGGAGAGATCGATAGGAGAGAACCGACAATCGTGGTCGGATAAGTTAGACGATGCTTTATGGGCCTTTCGTACCTCTCATACGATGGCCATTGGTTGCACTCCTTACAAGCTTGTGTATGGGAAGAATTGTCACTTGCCCATTCAACTCGAACACAAGGCTTATTGGGCCCTAAAGCATTGTAATGACGACATTGAGACTGCGGGAAAACACCAGAAAATGCAATTGAATGAATTGGATGAATTAAGGGATATTGCTTATGAAAATTCATTGATTTATAAAGAGAAAACCAAAAAGTTTCACGATTATAAAATTAAAAACCGGCTTTTTAACTCGAGATTGAAAATATTATCCAGCAAGTTGAAATCCCGTTGGTCAGCTCCATTCACCATTACCCAAGTGTTTCCATATGGGACCATCCAGCTAGCTCAAAATGATGGTCCTAACTTTAAGGTGAATGGCCATAGGTTGAAGCACTACTTTGGTGGGGAAGTTCCTTCTTTGAACTACCTCGACCAAGTCACCTTCCCTAATGATAATTAGTATTGAGGGGATCGAGTCGAGCTTATGACTCGGTAATAAAAAACGAGGTGCCTCGTGGGGGAGTCATGTGCTTATCCATGTACATATTATCTCTTTCTAATGTAGCTTAAGTGAGGGGATTTGTGCCCTTCCAACCTTTGTTCTGTGGTTGTTTGTGAATTGTGGTTCTTAGATGATCATTATCTTCACGATTGGAGCCTCTCGTGTTTGTTTTACGTGAACACTCGATCGTTTTGTTTGAATAATTTGTCGATATACATAGGATATATTCTTGATTGTTCTAACCTTAGGTTTTTAGCACACTTCATAAATGGCTATTGATTAATTGGTTCCACCCTTTCTATGCTAGATTAGGCATTCGACTACGTCTCTAGTATGGGGGTATCTTACCCTTAGACTCGAAACATTAAGGACAATGTTTAACTTTACTATGGGGGCTGAATAGATACTTGCCTTGCCAAACCTTCACGCTTTCTAAAGTTTGTCTTTTTGTTTATTATTTTGTTGCAAAATAAGGCTAAAAATGGCAAAATTTAAAAATTTTTCTCATGTTTCATAAGTGTTTGAAGACACGAATGTGGATTTTCCATTGGCGAGAATAAGAGTAATTTTTTACTCGACCGTGCGTGTTGAGCACTTAGCATCGATTCCTTAACTATATTAGGTTAAGTCTCTTAAATGAGGACGAGAAATGATAGAGTTAATTATAAGTTACTATGCTAAACGTAGAGTACTCGTATTCTTTCAAAAACTCGTGTGTTCTCGTTGTTTGCTTATTCTCCCTTCGCTTGTATATATATTTTGCTAATAAGTATTGGCTTAGCGGTTTAGTCTTGATTGTTGGTTTCTAGTCTTTTCTAGTAGCTTCAATGTAATTAAATTGGGAAAACATTAAGGTATCGCCAGCTTCACGGTTATGAAGTATTGGCACCCCGAATAATCGAAAGCTTCACGCAATAATAAGATTTCAAGTGCTCACCTAAATCAATCAAAAATTCGAAGCTCACAAGGCCGAAAAATATATGCAAAATTGAAAGTGATTAAGCCTTACTCTTTGAAGCTTTAAAGATCCACGATTCGCTTTAGCGTGAGGATATACGTCTTTGAAGCTTTAAAGATCCACAATTTGAAGCTCACATGGCGAGGTTAAATAAAAGGCAAGGCAAGACCAAAGTCATAATAAAAGCTCCATGGCGGAGTTGAATAAAAGATGGAGGTAAACCTATGATAATAAGGTCCATCCGTTAGGGGGCGTATAAAAGTCATGGTAATAAGTATGATGTTCAAAACCTTTATAAAACCGTGTTTATCGATCCTTCTTGTTGACTTAATTTTTTGACATCAGTGTCTATTAGGGGGGGGGGTTATTAATTCGATGATCTTGGTTACACCGTTATGACTCTATTTTTGGACCTTAATCTCTATCATCGCATAAGTCAAAAAATGTATCCTCGTGAACAATCAAGACAAAAATAAAATATAAGAGATACCAGATAGGATTAATGGAGTCTAAGTACGTGGTTAGGGCATATGAGTAGTGTTAGCATTACTAACTTATTATGACAATGATCTCGTTACACGCTTGGCATGGAATTGGGTGAAAATCGAGGACGACAAAATTATTTCTAACGAAGCATTCACGTGTTCTTGTTCTATGAACCTAAACGTCCCATTTTGCGATGAAAATCCTACATTATGTCTAAAACGCAAGTAGTAGCAAGTAGTAGTAGTGTAGTAAGTTTATGATTCAATAAAATTCGATAAAAATGAATTTTGGAGATGCTTAGATACTTTATTCTAGCATTGCGTGAGGGCACAACAATGGTTTAGTATGGGGGAGTGATGAGACTACTTTTATACATAGTCTCATCGTCCAAACCGGGCTTAAAATGGTTAAAATATCTAAAAGTGCCAAATATATGCTTGTGTTTGTTCAATGTGTATTTTAGGTACGGATATCGAGAAAATGACAAAAGATCACAAGAATCAATCAAAAACGAACACAGGAAACGAAGCCGCACAATGAACCGGACCATAGAGTTGATTTTCTAAGTAAAGTCCTTGAAGAATTGAAGATTGTACAAGAAGGGTCCTTTAATATTGAAGAACTGACACTTTATACTCTTGTTTATTCATAATTACAAGTTTGGTCCCTCAAGTATGTCAATTTTACAAAAAGGACCCTTAACTTTGAAGAATTTGCAAGAATGGTCCCTCAAATTTGAAGACTTGTCACTTTTAGTCCTCCATGAAGACAACAATAAAAGTGAAGACCTTGAAGAATGAATACATGCCAAAATCATCCCTTCAAATATCATCAAATTGCAAAACAAGTCCTTTAATATCCTTTGCAAAAGTTTTGGTGGCCAAAGTATGAAGTTTAAAACTTCACTTACAAAGGAAAATCATTTTGGGCGGATTAAAACATCAAATGACAAAAAGAAAGAAAGTGGGGGGTTAAATCTGTGAGACAATCCAAGTTACCTAGACAACTCCCACCATGACAGGTGCCCCACTAAACCCCCACAACTAATCACATTTCACCATCCTGCCACCTCACATCCCACTAACAACCAGTTTATTAACTAATTACTTAATTAGTTTAATATGGCGCCTAACACCTTTTCAAAAACTAAACCGGATCAAAATCACCACTATTCACATGAAGAACAAATTGGGTTTTTTTCTTAACCATTTGTAATTAAGCCCTAATCTCTTCCAGAATTATGATTAAAGGTCTACTAATCATAACCCAACTCATAAACACCTTCCCACCTCACCCAAATAGTCACATAAAACCACCCCTGCTGCTACTTTTTGGAAGAAGACAAACTTTGCCAGGGAATCTACGACTCACAACATAGCTTGCATACTAAGCTCATTTGAACCCCTTGGATCAATTTTCACCACTGACATCTCAACATACGTCCAAAATTCCATCACATGGACTCAAGATATTCAAACTTCAAAGGGGCAATTCTGGGACTTCACCAACTAGGGTTTTTAAGTTTTATTAGCTTCTTAGTTCACATGTATCCTATATAAAGGCATTAGGTCACAACATTTAGCTTTGTTCTTGGTTTTCTTTGGTCAAAACTTTGTAAATCCTTGTTTCAATGAATGAAAAAGAGTGAAAGTTTGTTCACGAATTCCAAGTTCCCATTTACTTTTCTGTTATTGTTGAATGATATGAGTTTTTGATTTGGAAGTTTTCAAAGTTTGGTTTGAAGTTTATGCAAGTATTTTCAAATGTTTTCAAAAATCTGTGATTTTTCCAAAATTTGGTACAAACACTTGAGGTTTTTGGATCATAAGTTGATCATAGCACCCTGATAAGAATCTTATTAAGGTGTAGTGAAGCTTGTGGTTTGGGAAGATTCAAGGAGTGGGGTACAAAGTTGGAAAGAATCAACCTATTTTCATTTTTTATATAATTTGTTTGTGCTAACCTTGTTGATCTTAGCAGTGTTTTATGGGAAGCTTGTGGTTGTTAAGCTACCACTTAAGCTGTAAAATTCTTGAGTGTGGATGTACATTCATGAGTTTGTCATAATCTCTTGAAAATCTGTTAAAAAACTAGTTCTAAGTGATTTTGTTGACTGTTGATATTTGGTGCTATGTGCTGCATGAATCTTGTTCTTTATGCTTTATGATGTTGTTATGATGCATGTTTGAGCTTGATTTAGTCTTGAAAACCCTTTTGCTTTGTTAAATCATGATTTAAAAAGTTAAAGGACTATTTGGGGATACTGTTTAGAGATTTTCATGTTAGTTTGAATAAGTGTTAGGGTTTGTTTTGAGTTTTTATCTTATATATAAGTAGTTGAGTGCTGATATTTGCTATTTTTATACTTTGTGACATCAAATCCTAATATGTGCTTTATCTAGCTTGTTTTAGGGTCTTATGAACTGAAACTTTGTGAAAACCTAGTATGCATGAGTAACTAGGGTTAACAAGTATTAAAACAAAGTTTGTGTAACCTGATTTATGGATTTGAGGGTTTGAAGTTCAAGATTTGGTCATTTTGTTCAGCAATAGGTCACTTTTGTTCATCTTTGTTCATCAGTAAGTATCATAAGCTTATAACTAGTTCAAATCTTGAAATCCTGGCATGAAACAAGTTTATTTGTGTTAAAATAAGTTTATTTAATATGTTGTATGCTTTTGGTAAAGATTGGTCTGTTTAATCTTTCTTATTTTGCTTATTTCATCAGATCTGCTTATTTTATCATGTTTGTGTCATATATGAGCACTGATTGATTAAACTATATTATTTGGCTAGATCATTTTGTGTTTTTCTGCTTGATTGTGACTCCCTACAATTCATTGGTTGTAGGGGTGCCCTTATTGTCCAAAATCATCAAGTGAATCTCTCTAAAACAACAAGTAAAAAAGTCAAAGAAGTGGGAACCCTTTCCCACTGCTAGTGTAATTTGTTCTTCAGTTTATTTATTAGCTATTCTAGCTTATTCTATTGTGCAACAACTTGTTTTTTGTGATAGAACTTAATATTTCAAGCTTATAAGTCAATTTTGAAGTTTACAGCTTTTGGTTTTATCTTTTGACTAGAAAACGACTATTTTGTCTTTTTCAAAAACAGCTTATTGCTTTTCCAGCTTATTAAGTGTGCCAATTTGAAAACTTTTGTTGATTAAGCTTAGTTTTGTCATTTAAAACCTTTTGCAACTTGAATCATCTCTTGAAGTGGTCTAGAACTCAAAAACGACTAATATGTCATTTTGTGTAGAGTGCTTTGGCTTATTTCAGGCTTATTTCTTGAGCTCATTCAAAAATTCTTTTTACAAACAGCTTTATAATCTCATAAGAAGGATGTGTGTCAAATTTCAGCTTATGGCATTAGCTTATGGCTTAATAGGCCAAAAAGCCCATTAAGAATAAGCTGAATTCTATTAAGCTGTGATAAGCACTGATACAGCTTTTGGGCCTTTAGAGTTTTGTGTTTAAATTTGAACTTTAAGCTAGACTAGAACTTTTTAGCTTATTTGGTTGACTTTTTGCTTATTGGGCCAAAAAGCCCATTTGACTTGGACTATTTACTGTTTTGGCCCATTTGGAGGCCCATTAGGGTTATTTTGGACATTTCACTTTCATTTCTGGTTTATTTAAGTTAAATAAATTAGTTTGCAAGTTTTTAAAAATTTTTATAAATTTTGAATTTTTAATATTATTTTATTATCTAATTTTAATTTTTAATCATTTTAAATAGTTTTATTTAGTTTTAAATTTTTCAAAAATACTTTTTTAGTTTAATTAAGTAATTTTAGAGGTTTACAAATTGAAAAATATTATTTTGGGATATTTATTAATTAAATTGATTTTTAGGGTTTCATTAGCATTAAAAAAATTATTATTTAATTAAATAAAAGGTTTGAGTAAGTTTCGATTTTTGATAAACTCTAATTGCATTTTTAGGGATTTATTGTAATTTTTTAGGAATTTTTAGGGTAATTTTTAAATTTCGTCACGTTTTACGATTTTTCGTTTACGTCTTTCGTCGTAGTTTAATTTTATTTGTAATCGTCATCATTTTCTTTCTCATTTTCTTTCTTAATATTAATCACAAACTTAATCAAGTCTTAACACACACACCAAGCCTCCTTGAGAACGAACTCACCTTTGGGTCATTTGTGCATGGTTTTTCTAAATCGTCGTACAAACGAGTGTGAAATTACAACTATCATCTGCATAAGACATTTAGCAAAAACATAGACAAGGCTGAAATGGCCTTGAACATTTCAGTATAATTAGGTATCATTTTACCTCCGATCGATGAAGACCGTTAAACGATATTAAATTCGTACCTGTGGCAGGTAGGTTCAGTGATGAACCTCCTTTACAGGGTTTCGCGGGTTAACCCGTTCCCTTTATTCGACCATCTCAAGGCTTACTACGAATATAAAGAGTGAATCATTTGGATAGAGTTATCATTATGATTAAAGTCATTAATACAAGTACCTGGAACAAGTTTGATTCAAATAATAATCGCACCATCGTTGCTTTCCAGTTGTCACGAACTTGATCCATATAGAATCTTGCATAACACCTACCGCAGTGCTGTTTGATGTTGACACTGGAAGGATTTCCTCTTATCACTGTGAACACTACAAATTTTCACTCTAAGTATTCTGGCAAGATCACTTAGATTTTGCGTAGATGCCCTGGAACATGTTTGAATTCAATTAAGAATTATACCACTGTTGCTTTCCAGTTATCACAAGATTGCTTCTTTAAGAACCGCACGTGTTACCTACCATGAGCTTGTTTGATGTTGGCTCTAGCAGGGTTTACTTTTTCATTGTATTACTTTCGTATCACTTGGATGTTCTGGCAATATTACAAGAATATTGCGTAGGACACATAATTTTTTTCTTACTTTTCACAGTGTGTGAAGAAGCAAGGAATAATTAAAGAGTGTCCTAATGAGACTTTTGATGATCTCGAGGCTCTAGACTCAATAGTGCATTTTGATTTAGTGAGAGATGGCTGGAGAGGATCCCCACCTATTCAATATCAATTTATTCGGAGTGAATAAATAAATAGAGAGCGGGTTGAACTCCGTGACATTAAAACAAATACCTTTGGAGATATATTTGAGTTGGTTGGGGGGGGGGGGGGGTTGTGCATGACATCAATGTGTCCATGACGTCTTGTCTTCAATATTGAGAATCATTAAAATGATCCCAATAAATATGTGTATTGACCGCGTTTCTGCCTAAATTCTAAGGATGGCTTCTTTCTTTACATCCTTTATTATTACATTTCTTTTTCATTCTTCAACCCCTTCAATGCTTACCAATACATCATTACTAGCACCTTGTTGTGATTGTTCGAGTGCTAGCTTTAGTACTTGGTCGGCATTCAACTACATTCACAATCATTCCCCATCTTTCCTAAGGACTACTGTAGCTATGGAATTATCCTTGGGGAGATTCCACCGGTTCTGGAGGAATCATTTGACTATACCTAATCCTACCACCCTTTTTTCACCATAACCGTCGTGAATTACGTGGGTTATGAGTAAGTGTTCGTCACAATGAAAAAATTCCTTTGAATTACCAAATCCATTTGCTCCCCCTTAACATATGCCTCGATATTCGAAAACATTTTGCATATCTTGGGTAGAGCCCACACATTGAGTAAAACCATTATATTGATTAATCACATATTAAATCACATTTTCTCCCCCTATCAAAAATATTAACCCAATCAAATTTGGATATCAATTGATATAATGAAAATTTTAACAAAATTTGGAGAGAAAAACGTAAATCCAATTATTGTTATGACTTTCATAAGCTCCTCCTCAAAATGATGAGGGCTAATATGTAGTGTTGAGCATGTGATTTTGAAATATTTTAAACTTGATGAAAAATTCATGAAAAATTCATGCTCAAACACATCATATACCATATGACAAGTCATGAGTTTCACAAGCTCCCCCTCAAAAATTGAGGGATTATATGTAGTGTCTGAGTATGTGATTTTAAAAAAATTTGAATTTATTGAAATATTCACGAAAAAATTCATACTCAACCACTTCATATGTAATATCATAAGTCTAGATCACAAATATCACATATTCAAACTTGAAACAATTACGAGGTTTGACCTAAAAGATGAGAACATCATACGATCGAATCACGTGGTTCTTGTCAGCAAATGTTGGTGTCCTCGTCACGTCTGAAATTATCTCCTCATTATTAAAAGCGGCGATCATTCATGACACCACATTTACAATTGGTATCGTTGTCTCGATATCACTTGTGAAATTGGTTATGACGTTTTGAAACCAATTGAAAGATGAATACTTCGTCTTGGCACCGAAGAATCTGAATGCTAGACAATTGCTCCCCCTCAATTGTTGACCCGTGTTCTATCTAAAGAGCCGTAGTCATTGTTTTAGTTGTCGCATCATCGAGTATGTAGATACCAATAGTAAAGAACTTTGATTTGTAGAGATGATAACTTCATAAAAACAAGATTTCTCTCGTTTTGACAAAAAAATGCACTGAAGCGTACATATATTCGTGTTAGATTGTGATATCAAGTAAACACAATCCCTTACATGGTTATACAGTAAGCCATGCCTGAGAAGATTATTTCCCGCTGTTATGTCAAGTCTTTGTTAAGAAATACTTGCCTTTAAGATTAAGATCGGGCTACTATATGAAATAATAGCACACCATATTTAATGAGCTTAATTTTTTTAATGTTTTAAGCAAAGCTCATTTCTAGGAAACGTTAATTTCTCGTTCCGAGGATAAGTTATCTTTAAAGATAAACTTTCCTTTACAAATGATAAGCGAGTTCTAAGCTGACATTTACTTAGAAGTCGTTTTCATGAGCTTGAAAACATTTGAATGTTTTAACGGAAAGCCCATGACCGACAGAAATGAATTTCTCGTTATGAGGTAAGTTATCTTATTTAAAAGATACACTTGTTGGGAATAAAATGAGCCAAGATACATAGACGTTGACAAGAGGAAATTGGACGTTGATATGAAGAAATCAAGCGTTGACAGAGCAAGCGTTGACAAGAAGAAATCAAGCGCAGAAGGTTAATGGAATTAGGATGAATAATAATTTGTCATGTATATATGCTAAGGCTTCCGTTGATAAAAGTAATATTTGGCACAGAAGGTTAGGGCACATAAATTTTAAGAACATAAACAGACTTGTGAGACATGGTTTAGTTGATGGTTTGCCTGAAAAGGCTTTCCACAATGATCATTCTTCTGTTGCATGCCTTAAAGGCAAACAACACAAAGTCTCCTTTAAGTCTAAAATTATGCACTCTAGTTCTAAACCACTTCACTTGCTGCATATGGACTTGTTTGGTCCAACTAATATAGAAAGATTAAATGTTAAATCTTTTTGTTTTGCATTAATAGATGATTTTTCTAGATTTACTTGGACTTACTTTTTGGCTTTGAAAAGTGAAACTACCACTGTTTTGATTAACATTATTACCCAAATTGAGAAAACGACTAGGAATAAGGTTAAAATACTTAGAAGTGATAATGGTGGTGAGTTTAGAAATAAGTTGTTAGATGACTTCTATGTCAAGAAAGGGATTACTAGGCAGTTTATTGTAGCTAGAACCCCACAACAAAATGGGGTGGATGAAAGGAAGAACAGAATACTCATAGAAGCAGCTAGGACAATGTTGGTTGATGCTCATTTTCCTATTGCCTTTTGGGCTGAAGCTGTGAATACAGCCTACTATGTTCAGAATAGGGCATTGATCAACAAAATCCATAATAAGACACCTTATGAGCTATTTTGGAATAGGAAACCTAATATTGGTTTTCATAAACCCTTTGGATGTCATGTAGTTGTACTTGATACTAGTGATGCCTTAGCAAAGTTTAGTGCTAAAGGTGATGAAGGCTATTTTATGGGCTATTCAGTGTAGAGTGGAGGATATAGGGTTTATATTAAGAAAGAAAAACGTATACTTGAAAAGGTACATGTTAGATTTTTAGAAAGTAAACCAAGTGATCCTGAGAGTGGACCAAATTGGTTCTTTGATTTAGAACCTTTATCTAGGACCTTTGATTATATGCTTGTTACTAATCCAGACATTGTGAAAGTGAATTCAAATGTTATGGAAGAACCAGTTGTTTAAATTTCAGGTATACAGGTTGACAAGGAAGTAGAATTCCAAGCAGTCAAATCAGCTCCCATACTTGAGTATGTCACCATTCCTATATGGACAGATGTATTTGCTGCTACTGCTACTGGAAAGGAAAAAGATGGTCCACAAGAGAAACCAGTTGATGAAAACATGCATGAATCTTCAAGCGCTGACAAAGGAAAATCTTGCGCTGACAGGCCAAATTCAGGCGTTGATGGCTCAAAGTTGACAGACCTAGTTCAGGCGTTGACAACTCTTTTGACCATTTATTCTCTTCCAATGTTTTTGAACAAGGTGAACCTTCAATACTATGTGAAGTTGTTCATTCAGGTGATGATGGAGGAGAATTTGAAGATGATATTGGCAATATGGAGACTGAAATTGAAGACAACACAATTCTTGAAGGAGGAATACTTACATCCACTATCAAAAATCATCCTCCTTCTCTAATCATTGGTGATGTGATGTCTCATGTTCAAACAAGAAGGTATCATCAGAATCAAGGAGGTTTTATTGCCAATATCCACAAGAAGGTTGATACTCCTCTTGTACAGGCATGTTTGTTTGCTTGTTTTTCTGTCACAACAGGAACCCAAGAAGATTTTTGATGATCTCAAAGAACCAAGTTGGGTGGAAGCAATACAGGATGAGCTTCACCAATTTGCTATTCAAGATGCTTGGGAGTTAGTTGATTGTCCCAGATATGTCAGACTTATTGGGACAAGATGGGTTCTTAGAAACAAAAAGGATGAAAGAGGGATTGTGGTCAGAGACAAGGAATGTTTAGTTGCTCAAGGCTATACACAAGAGGAAGGGATAGACTATGAATAGGTTTATACACCTATTGCAAGGATTGAAGAAATAAGGATTTTCCTAGCATATGCTTCTTGCATGGGCTTTATAGTTTATCAATTGGATGTGAAGAGTGCTTTTCTTTATGGCACAATTGTAGAGGAGGTTTATTTAATGCATCCTCCTGGTTTTGAAGATTCAGAACATCCATACAAGGTGTATAGAGTGAAGAAAGCAATGTATGGACTTCATCAAGCCCCAAGAGCATGGTATGGCACATTGTCCACCTATCTGGTGGAAAATGGATTCAAGAGGGGCACCATATATTAGACTTTCTTTACCAAGAAGATTGCTAATGACTTTTTACTTGTTCTGGTCTATATGGATGATATCATCTTTGGCTCTTCCAGTCCAAAGATGAGTGAAGACTTTTCCAAGCTCATGACAGACAAATTCAAGATGAGTGCAATGGGGAGATGAACTTCTTTCTAGGGCTACAAGTTCAGTAGAAAGAAGATGGTATCTTCATCTCTCAAGACAAATATGTAGCAGAGATCTTGAAGAAGTTTGGTTTTTCTCTACATGAAAAACAGGCTAGCACACCCATGGATACGGAACACCCTTGGGGAAAGATTGGAGATGGAAAAGAGGTGGATGTCAGGCATTATAGGTCAATGATTGGGTCATTGATGTATCTTACAGCTTCTAGACCTGACATTATGTTTGCTGTGTGTGCATGTGCACGCCATCAAGTGACTCCCAAAGAGTGTCATCTTCAAGCTGTCAAGAGGATTTTTAGATACCATAGGTGCTATCCCACCTTGAGATTATGGTATCCAAAGGATTCTCCAATAGATCTTATTGGTTATTCAGAAA
Source organism: Glebionis coronaria (assembly GCA_025667525.1). Lineage (NCBI taxonomy): Eukaryota > Viridiplantae > Streptophyta > Magnoliopsida > Asterales > Asteraceae > Glebionis > Glebionis coronaria. Next base: position 295,574 of record JANFOE010001741.1, read on the forward strand.
GTGATTATGGAGGTGACAAATTTGATAGAAAATCCACCACTGGTGGATGCCAATTTCTTGGGAACAGGTTAATATCTTGGTAATGCAAGAAACAAACAGTGGTGGCCAACTCTACAACTGAAGCATGATATGTAGCTGCATCTGCTTGTTGTTGACAAGTCTTATGGATTCAGAACCAACTGTTGGATTATGGGTATAATTTTATGCATACCAAGATTTTTGTAGACAATAACAGTACTTTATGCATTATTAAGAATCCTGTACATCATTCTAAAACAAAACACATAGAAATTAGACATCATTTTATAAGAGATTGTTTTGAAAAAGGTTTAATACAACCAGATAGGGTTGACACAGAAGAAAATGTGGCGGATTTATTAACTAAACCTTTTGATGCTGGGAGATTTCAATACATGGTATCAAGTATTGGAATGATCAATCTTACCTAATATGTGTTTTTGGAACTTATTGTAAAAGTATGTATAGGATATGCATTGTTATTGGTTTTTGTACAAAATTAAGTTTTCCACTTTATTTGTCTAACGCTGACAAAGATTATTTTAACGCTGATAAGTGTTAAAACGGACGTTGACAGCAACATGTTAGTTTTGTGGTTTTTGATCTAATTATGCAGGCGTTATGAGCATTGTACAAATGGATAGAGTTTCTGATGGATCTTTGGAGCTTGCTTAGAGTGTGTTCAAGTTTATGGATGATGGTTGGAATATTTACATTCCTATCTTGACATAAATTTTTATTGCATGTATTATGTTTGGCAACTTGTTTATCATATTTTAAGGAGAGGTTTAGGAAACCTTTACGACTTTTTGGGTATTCATATAATACTCTTATCACAATTCTAGATTGTGTCCACTGGTGAGTACGATTTAGTTTACTAAATCGTGAGGCACTGTAGCATGCAAAGTTGATATACTTTGCACGCTACCAAGACTTTTTGACCTAGAATTGGATGTGGTCTGTTGGGAGACTTGGGTATGATTTTTATTGGGCTTACCTGGGAAGTTACAAAGGATATTATGAGATAACTTCATTGTTAAGAACTTTGGTTAGCAAGGGACACTTGAGGATAATTATGTCTATCTTGCTTAACCAAGTGTGCATGATTGGACAGTGCTTGCCACCCTATGGTGATTTTTAGTCTGTAAGTTATCTTCACTAGGATAAATTACTTTGTTAAGATCTTTTTTATTTTATATTAGTTTTATTTTTTGGACACTGACAGTTTTCTTTCCATGCGCTGTTAAGACCAATTTTGAAGTTGACATGGCAAAATCTAACATTGACAAGAATATAGTCGTTGGGCGCTGATAAGTTATTTTTTACCGTTGATAAACATTGGGTCCTACCTAGTTGTTATTTTTGACGAAAATATGGGCCGTAATTTTAGGAGTTGGTAACTTTTTAATAATGCTAGAGACAAGTTATACATTTTCAAGATATTCATGATTATATTTTGAATATAACTGCCTCATGTTTTGACCAATCACATGTTTTCACCTCTCCTATATATTTGGCTCATTCCTTTGAAACAGGGTAACTGCTTATTCTTGTCTAAATAAATTTTCTCAAACCTTCATCTTTCATAACATTTATCACAAATTTCTACATCAATGGTGCCTAAGTTTAAACCAAGAAATTTGGAATTGGGGTTCAGAAGTCAGCATAACATGGTTGCTTATTTAGAAGCTGACAATGCTCTGTTTCCGCAAATACTCAGATGCTTGAGTATTTGAATACATCCCGTTTAAGGTATGCACTTTCTCATGCTTCACTTCTCCCTGTCACACATATTAAACAGTTTTGGAATACTATAAATTCCTCAACTGTTAATAATGTGACTACATTGACTTCTATTGTCCATGGGGTTCCATGGGTGGTTACTGAAGCTCTGGTTCGCCAAGCTTTGCATCTTAATGATGCAGATGGTATAACCACCCTACCCATTGGACAGCTAGAACAAGGACTTCAAGCTTTGGGTTATCCTTTGCCAGAAGATGGCCATTTAAACAATACAAAACAAGAATTTCCCCATGCTTGGAAGTACTTGATACATGTCATTCTTCAATGTTTGAGTACCAAATGTACTGCACACAATGAAATCAACCGTTCAATTGGGAGTGCCATTGTGTGTATTGCAACTTGGCAACAATATAACTTTTCAAAAATGATTTTTGATGGCATGTGTCATAACAAGGGTAGCAAGATGACTATTCTTTACCAAAGGTTTTTACAAATGTTGTTTGATTTACAAAGATACTGCAATAGGGATCATAATGATTTTTATACAATCCTTGTTCAAAATAAAGTAGTTTTTGGGAAGATGAGTTTTCCACCTCATAGAGACTTACCCCTTACCCAAGCCATGCTTGCTATTATTGCAGCAACACAACCTCAACCAGACCCACTACCACAACCAGACACATTGCCTGAACAACCACCATCACCCCAACAAATGGAAGTTGACCAAGAACCTTTCAACGCTGACACGTTAAATGTTGGCGTTGACACTACAAATCCAAACGCTGACACCCTTTTACAACAAACCCAAACACCCTTTAACCTTCAAACAGACAACCAATCCACATCATCTTCTACACCACCTGAATTTAGGTTGGTAAAGCGCCAAAGGACTACTGGAGTGTTCTCCTCTAGTGGTCCTAGCCATGTTGCAGAGAGAACCACCACCATAAGTGTGGTTGGTGACATGGGTGGGGCTGAGATTATTGGCTGTGACAATCCGTCAAATTATGGTTGATATTTTATTCTCGAATATTATTTAAAAATATTATTTTAATGTTACATTATGAACTCACTTATTTTTGGGAAGAAATTTGGATTTACGTCTTGATGTAGCATCGACTACGTCTAAACCGGAGGATTCAACGTTACGTGCTTACGTTTACATACACCGTCTTTGGTGACAGTCCGACATTTCAGAAAATAAATTTATCCGTGAATATTATTTTGGAATTTTAAATTTGTGTTGGTTCATAAACTCACAAATTTACGAGAAGAAACTAGGACTTACGATTTTATTTTAACGTCATTTATGACTAAACCGGAAACCTTAGGATTACATATTTACGTATTTGAACTCCGTTTTTGATGAGACAATTTTTATTAGATTCGTTTTGTGTCGTTGATTCATAATTTATAAAAACGTTTTTCGTAAAACGACCCGAGGGCACGCAAATCGAGGAAACTAGAATCGAAGAATACCCGTAAATTAGCGGGATGGGACAAAACAAGTTTATCCCACCCCACTCAATAGGAGGCCAACTAATGCCACCACATCACTTGATGTGTCAAACTTGTAACTATTAAGCTTACACATGTAAGCTTAAGCTTAACATGTAAGCTACATCCTCCACCAAACCATCAAAACCACTTCATTTTACCATTTGCTCTCATACACTCATGCAAACCACTCACCAAACTCTCTCCTCTCTCTATATTTCGTCCAAGAACAACCAAAAACTCCCATTTTGATCTTGTTTTAACCATGAAATCCTATGTTATTCATACATATGATGATGCCCTCTTGAAGCTCTATTGAATGGTGGTGATTATAACATCCAAAAAGAAGTTTCCTTGGTGTCTTGGGGCTGATTTTACACAAGGAGTTTATGAAGATTGGTGGTCTTGAAGATGGTCTTGGTGCATCACAAGTTTCTCCATCAAAATCCATGTTTTGATCACAACCTACATCATCATGGTGGATAAAGATTGTTCTCCTCATCCTCTTGTTATTTGATTATGTAATTTTGTATTTCTTTCAATTATGTATATGTATATGATGATGAATGATGATTAAAAGTATTGTGTGGGGATTTGGTGTTGATAAACATGCTTAAAAAGGTGAAAAAACTATAAGAAACAAGGCTAAAATCTTACTTAAAAATGATGGCTGTATAAAACAGTAAAGAAACATGTCATGAACTGATAAAATGATGAAGTAGAATCAATATACAGTAAGCTATGGGTCTTGTACACATGTGAGAGTTGGCCATGCAATGGAATCATTGTAATGAGTGAGATATGATCAAAACAAGTTTAGGGTACAAATCTGAGTTCACTGTTTTGGACGATTTTTAGAAAATACTTAAAGGATGATTCAACAGTATCTATAGTAGAGTTAAATTTCGCTCATATTATGTAGTTTATGTGATAAAAATTTGAGCTTCTATCTCCATATAGAACTCAAGATATGGCAGTTTTGGTGAAGATAAAAATAAAAATCATATTTTGGAAATTAAAGTATAATACTATTATATAAGCACTCAAAATTATATTGTATAAAATGTAAAGTTAAAACCCACTAACTCTTGCATTTTATTTATATAAATATGTACAATGATAAATAAGTGGACATTTTATAAAAATGGTAACTTGGTATGTTTTATAAGTTATAAAACTATAAACATGATTTTTACGACTTTTTCGGCTATTACCGAAAAATTAACATTTTTGTTAAATAAAACTTAGACTGTTGGACCCGTCTAATGTAAAATTTTATAAAACTCATATACTGATATATAAACATATATAACAAGTAAAAACCGATAAAACCCGAACTATAGGACATACGGACATTAACGAGCTAACTAAGCATATTGGACTAATAATTGGACTAAATAAGATAAATACTTATAAAAGAACTTATTGGGCTTAACCCATTTGGGCCCAACATATAAAGTATAACTACTGATAATATAAGTATTAAAAGGATTAATAAGAGTTAAAGAACCTATAATAAGTATATTGGACTTAAAACACGTAAATAGGTAAAACTAGAAAACTAGTATAAAAGTTATCGACATATAACACTAAAATGAGTAAATGAGAATATGTAAACCCATTTGATCATCATATATATATAATCATCATATGTATACATAATTGTTATTTTTATAAAGTCATTGGACATGAGTCTAAGACGAGTATTATTTTTATAGGTTTCCGTGATTGAAGCACATACCGTACGTCCGAATCGCCGATAACCACCTTCCCACATCAACGTGAGTTCATAGCCTCGCACTCTTTTAAATGTTTTTATAAATGTTTTATAAACCCGCGAGAGAGATAACATGTTAGTTTTTATAAAATCGGACACCATTTGTCCCGATTGTTTGTTTATTGATTTGGACCCGAATGATTGTATGACCCGATAAATGATTAAAGGACCCAATAGATGAAATCAAATGGATTATTAAAGTTAGGTTATGTCACTAAAAGTCCCATTAGCATGAATTGTGAACTACCGGGATTTGGTACACGCTTATGCATATAATAGTAATATTTGGGGACGATCACCCCAGTTCGCGCCTTGACGGTTGATCCCCGTCGTGCCACATTGATTGGTAAGCGAATTTATGTATGAGAAGATTTCCATAGCGTGACCTTTGTGACGACACGCTACTTTAGATGGGCAAAATTGGTATCGGGTTAGCTACCCGTTGTTGGTTTAGTAAGGTAACAATGTCATGCGGCTTATAATAATCCGACTAACGAAATACTACTAGACGCTCAGAATTACGACGTATTGCCTGACTAGCAATACAGGGTCATACTATTGATATTATGTTTGTGTTTTGGTTTTCATAACCATATTCATATAACGGTTTTTATTTTCATACAACGTTATAAGACGTATTGTATGATGTTTTGCGACATTGGCTCGTATAATGATTTTTAAAGGCAAATGCCAATATTATGATTTTCGATAAGGATTGGTATAAAATGACTTTGGCTATTTTATGGCCTATTAAAATGATTTGTACAAAATAATTTTCAGTAATAATTTTATACTGATATTATATTGATGGAATTTATTAAACTCTATGAATTCACTCGGCGTTATCGCTGACCTTTTCTTTTAACATGTTTTATCTCAGGTACTTGAAGGTAATTCTCGGGAAGACGACAAGAATTCATGGCCCGCACTTAAACAATATTTTCCATTCAAATACTTTGTAAAACTTTGTATGAAATAATATGACTTGGGACCGATGTAACTTTGATATTTATGAATGGAAATGCTTTATTAATAAACGACGCGATTTTTATGCGTTGTCTATGATGTGAGTAATGAGCTAACCCGTAACACCAACTAGTCTTCCGCTGTATTGAGTTGTATAAATTTGGGGGTGTTACAGTTTGGTATCAGAGCTCTCGTTATAGGGAACGAAAGATTTTTAAAACTAAGGTTTTGAATAAAACATTTCAAAATCTTTTAACTATAAACATTTTTCTCAAAATGTCTAAAAATCTTTTGACTATAACGGTGCCGAAGAATTCCCGAGTTACCGACAAGGCCAAGACTGAGAAGTGTTATTTTAATATATATATAACTTGGATTATATATATGATATAATTTTATTACATGATTGTTTGGTGATTATTTTGATTTTTATACGAGGTATTTATACGACGTAGATTGTCACAAGAAACCCTAACTTCCCTAGTAAATTAATCGAAGCTATTCTCGTAGGAATTCTAGCTATCCTAGATCTAAACCAAGTTGTGGATATCTATGATCCCAACAAATGGTTGATATTCGTAGAAATGTAGATATTAGTTGATTGCGATATTGAAGAAAAACTGGAGAGATTAAATCTGATATCGATGTCATGACGATCTTTCTATATAGAGTGGAGTTTGACAAAACGATACCACCTAGAAAGATGTCATCTGATTCGTTGTCACCCAATTCTTAAATTTGAAATCGAAAGGGTGAATGTTGCACTTGAGGCTGTCATTGGAACCATTACCCAAAAGCCTCATGCCACTAATACCTTTCCGAGAAGTCTAATTGAATGATCGAGTCATTTTAGACTAGTGACTCATTTAAAAATTGTTGTTGTAAGAGATATAGGATTGGAAATTAAGTGTTGTTCATATCGAGCTTTTATTGCCCTTTTAAGACCTAAGAATAAGGTTGAAGTATTGGATAATGAGGTAGGATATTGAATTGAGTATAAGATTGGTTAAAACTTGAATAAAGTAAAATTTAACCCGTATGGAATATGAAATTGTTAAGAGGAAGTCGTTAAGTTCTACGATTGAATTATAAGGTTTTAATTGATTGTTGATTCGTGTTAAGGGTTGTTCCTAGGCCATAGTCCACTAATGAGGATGCCCAGTGTCCAACAAATAAATTGAAGAAATCTTCTTCTAAATGGGGACCGATGGATCTTTCGGGACATGTGGAACACCTAATGACTCTTGTAGATTAGTATTCATTGTGGTATCTTTTGAAAATAATCCCTAACTTAACTGAGACATCAGTTGGTAGGATGAGTTCTTGGAATTGTATGACATAGTGACACGTAATGTGTTACGATAGAATTTAGACTTGTTTGTGATTAATGAAAAGACTACCTTTGATTGCTAAATTCTACATGTATCGATGATATCTATCTTTTCTTGCTTCTTCCTAATGCTCGCATTAGTGATGCAACCATTGAACAAGTACTCATCTAGAATTGAGTTACGTTGAGGATTATTCTTTTTGAGTGCCATCGAGATCATGAACCTCATGATTAATTGGCTAAGCTCATTTCCTATTATATTGTAGTTAGTTATCAGTGAACAACTCTTCATCACTCCTTTGCAGATCACACATTGTTTATATAAAGTTAAAACGGTATCCTTTGAGAAAATTTAATTTTCATCACTATAAGGATTATTCAAAGTGAGATTTATAAGTGATTGTTATCCAAATGAAGTTGTTTATAAAACACTTTTGGAAACTTAATTGTTTTCATAACAAAGGAAATGTTTGTAAATTTATTCTTGATTCTTATTTAAGAATTAAGCATGAAAATGTTTTTATTATAAACATGATGATAAAATTTTGACGAACTAAGTATTGCATCGTTAATCTTGAAATTGTATATAGTTGCGCGCCTACATACAATTTGGAATGGACCATGCAAGACTGACTAGTAGTCACCATAAAACTGATTAATAAACACTACATTTTCTTTGAAAATTGTGAAAGATTAAATTTTATGGGATCTGCAAAAAGTGCAAAATAGGGACATAATGTTAGAGACATCTACATATGTGCCTGTAGCATCTATTCTTCTGAGTCGAATTTACTCATCTATGGAAATTGTCTTATTTGACAATTGACAATTCTTTCTTGTCTAATTCTCTCGTAGTGAGATTCTTAGGAAAAGTATCTGATTACCGAGTGTTGATACCCGACTGAATGTATCGACATTCCTATAATTTCTTATGATTTGATTTCATTTGAATGACCTGGGTAACGATCCGAGGAGCTTTCGAATGCGTACTCGAATCATGAAAACATGGGATATAGTCATATTCGTTAATATTTTCGTTTGTATCTGATTTGAAATTCTCTCGCGTAGATTATGCGTTGACCTTACTCTTTTAAGGTTAGTTATGTCTCCAGATATCCTTGAATTGCGAAGGATTATGAGTTATTATTAGTCTTTTGAGAAGTTCACATCTTATCGACGGCAATAAAGCTGAAAAGTTGATAGTGCCAGTAGAATGAATTGATTGATTATGACATGACGACATTGTCTTAATTGATGGGAACTCGAGTAGAATTTCCCTAAATGATAAGATGTTGATTATCAAAAGTGATCTAAATAATTCTTGATGGATGACCATATCCTGCATTTAGACTTGAAATTATACCATGAATGGTTGTGAATTAGTCATAGATATTATAATCTAGAAAGAACCTAATATGAATTTATTAAAGATGTTTCTATTATCTGAAACTTTAGTAAGTATTTGTTGATGAATTACCTAGACTTTCGCCATTAAGGCAAGTTGAATTTGGTATTTTATTATATTCTCGGTGCTGCACCTGTGGCGTGTGCACTGTACGACAGCACCATCTGAATTAAAGGAATTACCGTACAACTGAGAGAGTTGTCGGAGAAAGATTTTATTCTACCGAGCTCGTCATCATGAAGAGCTATGGTGTTATCATTCCTTATGTTTATTAATTACTATGAACTGAGTAAATTGACAATCGAAAACGATATCCATAACTCGAAATGGAAGATTTGTTCGATCATTTACAAGGTTCTAGCGTATGTTATAAAAATTTGATCCACGGCATGGTTATTATCAACTTCGCATCTGCGAAAAGAATTATCTATTCCAGTCACTACATCCAGTACTTGTAATGAACATTATGAGTTTCACGTGATGTCATTTGGATTGACTAATACACATGTAGCATTCATGAATATGGTGAATCACGTGTGTAGGCTGTAATTTGATAAATTCATGCTTGTGATCATTAAGAACCATATGTTTGTTTATAAGAATAAGAAGGAGTTAATAATTATTTATAGACTGCCCTGAGTTGGCCGAGTAATGAGAACTTGTACCTTGAATAATTAACATGTGATTTAAGACTTAATCCTTTACATAAAATGACCATTGGATTAATGACGGTAAAATATATGCATATAGACTCTTCAAAAATTAAGAGCCCTTTTAAGACTTTGGATTTTACCAAAAAGAAATGGAAATATATTTTGACAAATGTTTTAACAAAGGATTTTAAGGGATTATTACCATATACACAAACCATTTAACTAAACTTCTGTTTAGGGGTAAATGTTTGTGTATACCTCAAGACAACTTAAGAAGGATTGAGGAAATCATTTAAACCATGACTTGAAATTTGAAACGATACATTTTACTTTTCAACTAAGAAAATTTTGACCAAAGTATAAATAAAGATTTTTCGAACATTCACGAATCTCACTAATTATTTTCAGTAAATCAACAAAAATCCTATTAACTAAATTCAAATTTATTTTGAACATTTTATATAATTGGTCGAACTAAGAAATTTAAAATTTATTTTTACGTTTACGTTTCATAAAAATTTAATATTTATCATTTAATTAATTGTAATAATTATCGACGCTTTAAACGCCGGATTGAGTAAAACTGATAAAAGTAATAGTAAAGACGAAACTAAAACATAGAAGATATGAAGAAATTTTTTTTTGAATAAATATGGTTAGGATATTTATTTCATCAGGAAAGTGAACGTAATTACTGACATATTATATTGAAAGTATAAAGATTCAATTAAGATATATTTCTTAATAATGATTGTGCAAACTAAATTACCGAACAACATAAAAATAAACGATGTTTGTAAAAAGGATAATATAGATAATAAATGGAGTTCGCGTCTAATGTGAACCACTAAAATAGAGAAGCCACTTGTGGTTGCCTAAATATGGAGATTGTGAGATATAGTTATGTTGGAATTTGTAAGTATAAGTATTCTATTTATGTCATTTCTGACTAGAAGTATTTTTGTCTGAAGAAGTTGTACTAATGGCAATTATGAAGGCAGACATCGCCTCATACATTAGTAAACGTCTAGCTATTGCAAAGGTCATCATCTGAATTTGATTTGATTTGGGTCATCGTCGACAGACTGACCAAATCTGCTAATATCATTCCCGTTAATGATAAATGCAAAAGAGATATGTAAACATAGTGTGCCTGTATCGAACATCTTTATCAAGATCCTCGCTTCGCATCGAATTTCTAGAGATTTGCTCAGAAATCATTGACAACGAACCTTGATGAGAGTACTATGTACCACCCCAATCGAAGGGACGAGGTAAAGTAACGGTGCAAATTAATATAAGTGCTTCTTTATGCTTGAATGATTGACCTTTGGTAATAGACTGTAAAATCGTTTCCCTTTGGAAGGATTACCATTGATAATCATCGTATTAGGATTGAGATCGAATCTTGTTAGGATCTAGATATTAGAGCATCTGTAAGAAGGAGTTGAGATGAAGACACCCGACAAACACCCATTGTGAGTTGGACATGTCTTTTAGGTTTAAGGTTTCCTATGATGCGAACCTAACCTTATAAAATACCCGACCCGCGAGATCGGAAATGATTGGTGAAATTAGGATTTGATTATTGACTGCCGGTAGTGGGCAAGAGGTTATGTGAATGTGAAATGAAGATCTTGAAGTGCCAAATGGGTAGCGAAGTTATGCCACAATTTTTAACCTTGGAAAAATGGATTCATGATCTGACAAATCATGGGATATAAGTCCCCGTTGTATGGGACCATTAAGGTGATGTAAAAGATTGGTTTGAAAGGCATATAAGCTGGATCTACCCTAGGACTTCAAGAACTGCGTGAATTATGTTTCGTAAATCGAACTTGATGGAATATCTATCAAGTGAAAATCTGATTGTTCTTAGTAAAGTTTAGATCGGCGAAAAGTTGCATTCATAAAAAACCCGTGAACATCATGGATAGAGAAAGTAAGTCAACATTAAGCCTGATTTTATTCCCGTAGTTATGTTTGATGAAACTCGCGTATTATAATGAATTACACTTGTGAGAAAAGACCGAATGTGGAGGAAATACCCACATGGCTGTAACTTTATAAGAAGCGAGTAGTAAGATGATCTTTGAGGACAAAGATCCTGTTTAGGGGTAAATGCTGTGACAATCCGTCAAATTATGGTTGATATTTTATTCTCGAATATTATTTAAAAACATTATTTTAATGTTACATTACGAACTCACTTATTTTTGGGAAGAAATTTGGATTTACGTCTTGATGTAGCATCGACTACGTCTAAACCGGAGGATTCAACGTTACGTGCTTACGTTTACATACACCGTCTTTGGTGACAGTCCGACATTTCAGAAAATAAATTTATCCGTGAATATTATTTTGGAATTTTAAATTTGTGTTGGTTCATAAACTCACAAATTTACGAGAAGAAACTAGGACTTACGATTTTATTTTAACGTCATTTACGACTAAACCGGAAACCTTAGGATTACGTATTTACGTATTTGAAATCCGTTTTTGATGAGACAATTTTTATTAGATTCGTTTTGTGCCGTTGATTCATAATTTATAAAAACGTTTTTCGTAAAACGACCCGAGGGCACGCAAATCGAGGAAACTAGAATCGAAGAATACCCGTAAATTAGTGGGATGGGACAAAACAAGTTTATCCCACCCCACTTAATAGGAGGCGAACTAATGCCACCACATCACTTGATGTGTCAAACTTGTAACTATTAAGCTTACACATGTAAGCTTAAGCTTAACATGTAAGCTACATCCTCCACCAAACCATCAAAACCACTTCATTTTACCATTTGCTCTCATAAACTCATGCAAACCACTCACCAAACTCTCTCCTCTCTCTATATTTCGTCCAAGAACAACCAAAAACTCCCATTTTGATCTTGTTTTAACCATGAAATCCTATGTTATTCATACATATGATGATGCCCTCTTGAAGCTCTATTGAATGGTGGTGATTATAACATCCAAAAAGAAGTTTCCTTGGTGTCTTGGGGCTGATTTTACACAAGGAGTTTATGAAGATTGGTGGTCTTGAAGATGGTCTTGGTGCATCATAAGTTTCTCCATCAAAATCCATGTTTTGATCACAACCTACATCATCATGGTGGTATAAAGATTGTTCTCCTCATCCTCTTGTTATTTGATTATGTAATTTTGTATTTCTTTCAATTATGTATATGTATATGATGATGAATGATGATTAAAATTATTGTGTGGGGATTTGGTGTTGATAAACATGCTTAAAAAGGTGAAAAACTATAAGAAACAAGGCTAAAATCTTACTTAAAAATGATGGCTGTATAAAACAGTAAAGAAACATGTCATGAACTGATAAAATGATGAAGTAGAATCAATATACAGTAAGCTATGGGTCTTGTACATATGTGAGAGTTGGCCATGCAATGGAATCATTGTAATGAGTGAGATATGATCAAAACAAGTTTAGGGTACAAATCTGAGTTCACTGTTTTGGACGATTTTTAGAAAATACTTAAAGGATGATTCAACAGTAGCTATAGTAGAGTTAAATTTAGCACATATCATGTAGTTTATGTGATAAAAATTTGAGCTTCTATCTCCATATAGAACTCAATATATGGCAGTTTTGGTGAAGATAAAAATAAAAATCAGATTTTGGAAATTAAAGTATAATACTATTATATAAGCACTCAAAATTATATTGTATAAAATGTAAAGTTAAAACCCACTAACTCTTGAATTTTATTTATATAAATATGTACAATGATAAATAAGTGGACATTTTATAAAAATGGTAACTTGTTATGTTTTATAAGTTATAAAACTATAAACATGATTTTTACGACTTTTTCGGCTATTACCGAAAAATTAATGTTTTTGTTAAATAAAACATAGACGGTTGGACCCGTCTAATGTAAAATTTTATAAAACTCATATACTGATATATAAACATATATAACAAGTAAAAACCGATAAAAACCGAACTATATGACATACGGACATTAACGAGTTAACTAAGCATATTGGACTAATAATTGGACTAAATAAGATAAATACTTATAAAAGAACTTATTGGGCTTAACCCATTTGGGCCCAACATATAAAGTATAACTACTGATAATATAAGTATGAAAAGGATTAATAAGAGTTAAAGAACCTATAATAAGTATATTGGACTTAAAACACGTAAATAGGTAAAACTAGAAAACTAGTATAAAAGTTATCGACATATAACACTAAAATGAGTAAATGAGAATATATAAACCCATTTGATCATCATATATATAATCATCATATGTATACATAATTGTTATTTTTATAAAGTCATTGGACATGAGTCTAAGACGAGTATTATTTTTCTAGGTTTCCGTGATTGAAGCACATACCGTGCGTCCGAATCGCCGATAACCACCTTCCCACATCAACGTGAGTTCATAGCCTCGCACTCTTTTAAATGTTTTTATAAATGTTTTATAAACCCGCGAGGGAGATAACATGTTAGTTTTTATAAAATCGGACACCATTTGTCCCGATTGTTTGTTTATTGATTTGGACCCGAATGATTGTATGACCCGATTGTATGACCCGATAAATGATTAAAGGACCCAATAGATGAAATCAAATGGATTATTAAAGTTAGGTTATGTCACTAAAAGTCCCATTAGCATGAATTGTGAACTACCGGGATTTGGTAGACGCTTATGCATATAATAGTACTATTTGGGGACGATCACCCCAGTTCGCGCCTTGACGGTTGATCCCCGTCGTGCCACATTGATTGGTAAGTGAATTTATGTATGAGAAGATTTCCATAGCGTGACCTTTGTGACGACACGCTACTTTAGATGGGCAAAATTGGTATCGGGTTAGCTACCCGTTGTTGGTTTAGTAAGGTAACAATGTCATGCGGCTTATAATAATCCGACTAACGAAATACTACTAGACGCTCAGAATTACGACGTATTGCCTGACTAGCAATACAGGGTCATACTATTGATATTATGTTTGTGTTTTGGTTTTCATAACCATATTCATATAACGGTTTTTATTTTCATACAACGTTATAAGACGTATTGTATGATGTTTTGTGACATTGGCTCGTATAATGATTTTTAAAGGCAAATGCCAATATTATGATTTTCGATAAGGATTGGTATAAAATGACTTTGGCTATTTTATGGCCTATTAAAATGATTTGTACAAAATAATTTTCAGTAATAATTTTATACTGATATTATATTGATGCAATTTATTAAACTCTATGAATTCACTCGGCGTTATCGCTGACCTTTTCTTTTAACATGTTTTATCTCAGGTACTTGAAGGTAATTCTCGGGAAGACGACAAGAATTCATGGCCTACACTTAAACAATATTTTCCATTCAAATACTTTGTAAAACTTTGTATGAAAAAATATGACTTAGGACCGATGTAACTTTGATATTTATGAATGGAAATGCTTTATTAATAAACGACGCGATTTTTATGCGTTGTCTATGATGTGAGTAATGAGCTAACCCGTAACACCAACTAGTCTTCCGATGTATTGAGTTGTATAAATTTGGGGGTGTTACATTGGCTCTAGCTTAGATGTAGGCCAAGCCAGTCCTAACATCATTAAGACCCCATCCATGCCCCATGAATCTAATTTGGGATGTGAAATTCCCATTCTAGAGGGGGGCAGTTTCGAACCTTACACATTGTTGGAAATGACGGGTGTCTACATTAGCTTGCAAAAGCAAAATGCAGACCTTGTACATACTGTCAACACACAAGGCCTTGCACTCAAGCAATTGAGGGAGAGGATTGTTATTTTGGAAGGAGATAACCCTAAGCGTAGAGAGGAGGATTCTTCCAAAGGGGAGGATGAGCAGGTACATGTGAGTGATAAAGGCTCACATGATGGTGAATCTTTGGGTATTGCTGAGGCTCAAACAGATTTGAAGAGGCAACCAGGTTTTCATACTTTATTGGTTATCCCTACAAATTTAAATTTATCTTTTACTGAAATGTTGGCGCAGTTCACAAAGCCAAGCGTTGATAGAAGTAAGTTAGGCGTTGAGATGTAGGTTTTAGACGCTGATAGACTTGTAGGTGTGGTTGATGTATCCTAGTCATCAGCTATTATTAAGGATGTGTCTACACAGGTACCATCAACTTCTTTACCTGCTATTGATGTATTAGATAAAGGTAAAGGGATTATGGTAGAAACAAAATTTCCAAGGATGCAGCCCAAGTGTAGTTTGATTCTATGTTGGCTGCACAACTTGAGGAAAAGGAGAAGAAGATTGCTGCTATTGAGTCACCATTTGTTTCTACTTCTGAGAGTGATAAGAGAGCAATGATAACGAGAGTATTGTGTAACACTCTCAATTTTCGTATCGGTACAACGGAAGGGTCTTTTAGAGTGTTACGGGATAGCACAATAACTCCAATCATAGACAACACATAAAAATGGTTGTACAAGGTTCAACATACATTCATTCGATAAAAAGTTTTAAAGTGTACAACAGGTCCCAAATTATACAGGTCATTAAGTTTACAAAACACAGATCGAATGAACATTTTTAATATTATGTGGGCCATCAGAGTCGATCTCCATTCGGATTACCTTCAAGCACCTGAGATAAAAACATGCAAAAATCATATCAGCGAATGCCGAGTGAATTCATAGAGTTTAATAAAAACCGTTATATAAAACAATCATTTAAAATCAGAACACAAGTATAATATCGGAAGTAAGTCCTCATATTGCTAGTCAGGCAATATATAAATCAAGAATACATCTTAAACCGTCCATGAGACCGTAGTCTCTATATTACCATGATAGGTAATATATTCATCGTTATTAGCATCGTATCATATCGGATATTTAGATTATATAGGATTATTATTAGCCGCATGACATTGTTACCTTACTATGAAAACAGCGGGCCGCGAACCCGACAAACAATTTGCCCATCTAAGTTAGCGTGTCATCACAAAAATCACGCTATGGAATCTTCTCATACATAAATTCGCTTACCAATCAATGTGGTACGACGGGGATCAACCGTCAAGGCGCGAACTGGGGTAATCGTCCCCAAATAGTACTATCAAATGCATAAGCGTCTACCAAATCCCGGTAGTTCACAATTCATGCTAATGGGACATTAAGTGACATAACCTAACTACTAATAATCCTTTTAGTCTCGTTTATAGGGTCATAGCATCATTCGGGTCCATATCATTAAGTATACCATCGGGACTACTTGTGTTCTATTTTTATCAAAATCTAGCATGTTATCTCCCTCGCGGGTTTACAAATCATTTTATAAAACATTTAAAAGAGTGTGAGGCTATGAACTCGCGTTGATAATGAAAGGCGGATTATCGGCTACGGGCGTGCTTCCGTCACGGAAACCTATATAAATAATAATCGGTCTTAGACTCTTGTCCAATGACTTTTATCAAAATAACAATATACATATGATGATTTTGTACATATGATGATGATCAAGTGGGTTTATACATCCTTGTTTACTCATTTTAGTGTTTACGTTTTGGTAACTTTTTACTAGTTTGCTAGTTTTACCTATTTACCTATTTTAAGTCCATTAAGCTTAGTATAAGTTATTTAACTTGTTTTAATCCATCTTATACTTATATTATCAGTATCTATACTTTCCATGTTGGGCCCAAATGGGTTAAGCCCAATAAGTTCTTTTTATAAGTATTTATCTTATTTAGTCCAATTATTAGTCCAATATGCTTAGTTAGCTCGTTAATGTCCGTATGTCCTATAGTTCGGGTTTTATCGGTTTTTACTTGTATTAGTTACTTACCAGTATATGACTTTTATAAACTTTACATTAGACGGGTTTGATCGTCTAAGTTTTAATTGGCGAAAAACGTTAATTTTACGGCAATAGCCGAAAAAGTCGTAAAAATCAAGTTTATAGTTTTTATTACTTATAAGTATTATTCCACTACCATTTATATAATTTATCCATTTAATTAACCTTTTACATATTTATATAAATAAGTTTCATAAGTTAGTGGGTTTTTATTTTATATTTTATACAATAAAATTTGAGTGCTTATATAATAATAATAAACATTAATTCTCAAAATCTGATTTTTATTTTCATGTTCACCATTTTTATCATATCTAGAGTTATATAATGAATTAGAAGCTCATTTTTGGGTGACATGTTCTTCATATTATGTTATACATTTAACTTAGTTATAGCTACTGCTCATTTTAAGTTTATGGTGCCTTAACAGTCCCTACAAAACTGCTTATTCAGATTAGAACACCCAACTTGTTTTGATCATATCTCACTCATTATATTGATTCCATTGCATGGCCAACTCTCACATGTGTATAACATCTTGTACTTACTGAAAATGGATCATACCATTCATGTTTATCAGTTCAAGTTTTAGTTATATACTGTTTTTATACAGCCAACTAAATAAGCATGATTTTAGCCTCATTTCTTATAGTTATTAACATATTTAAGCATATCTTTCAACACTTGATCCCCACACAACATTTTTATCATCATATATACATCATATACATATACAATAAAAAAGAAAATACATTTGTTCTTTACAAAAATGTAGAATATTGATAATCAATGAATCTATGAAGGGGTTTGTTAATTTCTAGAGAGAGAAAGTTAGAGAGAGAAAGTGAGAGAAACTATGTGAATTTTATTAAGTGGAAATTAAGAAATGATAACAACCAACCCCTTTCCTTAGTGGAAAGGGGTATTTATAGTTCCAAGTCATAAGTGGACTTGGGCCGGTCCATGACAAGCCCATGGACCGGTTCTTACTTAAGTTAATAAGCAAATAATAACTAATTACTAACTACGAGCTATTACAACATAAATCATATTGTGGAGTGACCGATACTTCTAATATACGTAAAAACGTATTTCTAACAATCTCCCCCTAAGGGAGGTCACTCCACGTTACAAAGTTCTAAACCTAGCATACTATACTAAGTCTTCGTTCTTTAGCTCGTAGTCTTTTCTTCTTTTCTTTCTTTTGTTGTGAATATGTTGATTTGATCTTTTTGGCTTTGACTTGAGAGCATTGTTCTTTGGCCTTTCACGTGCGATCTTTGCCTTTCTTGTGAACTTTGCCTCCTCGTGACTTCATATTCCACTCACTTACGTCTTTTTGTTGGATTCTTGAAAGCTTCAGAGTTTGGTACAGCGGAAGACTTCATCTTATACTTTCTTGAATTTTTGTTGCAAAAGACATAAGCATGTGGGAACGACTTTTCCAGGTACACCGCAACACCACCGTCTTTACTGGTACTCAGCAACGCCACCGTCTTCAACAGGTACACAGCAACGCCACCGTCTTTAGCAGGTACACAGCAACGACACGAATAAAATGGCTTTGAACATTTTATTCTATTTCGGTAGCATTTTACCTCCGGTCGGTGAAGACCGTTGGACGATATTAGATATCGTACCCGTGACGGATAGTTTCAATTAAGTAACTTCCTGACAGGATTTCGCGGGTAAACCCGTTCTCTTTATTCGACCGTCCAAAGCTGACTGCGAACATAAAGAGTGAATCACTTGGATAAATTATCCTTGTGATTAAAAGCCGTCAATTCATGAAACCTGGAACAAGTGAATTTCAATTAAGATTTTCACCATCGTTGCTTTCCAGTTGTCACGAGCTCGATTCATAAAGAATCTTGCACGTTACCTACCAAGTGCTGTTTGATGTTGACACTAGAAGGATTTCCACTCGTCACTGTGGTCAATAAAGAGTCACTCTGAGTGTTCTGGCAAGATCATATGATAATGCGAAGAGGCCTGGAACGAGTTTAAGTTCAATTAAGAATTAAACCACTGTTACCTTCCAGTTTTTCACAAGATTGGTTCTAAAAGAACCGCACGTGTAACCTACCATGAGCTTGTTTGATGTTGGCTCAAGCAGGATTTCCATCTTCATTGTAATACTTACGTATTACTCGGATGTTCTGGCAATATTACAGGAATATTGCGTAGGACTCATGAAAATCTCTTACTTTTCACAGTGTGTGAGAAAGCAAGGAATAAATGGAAAGTGTCCTAATGAGACTTTTGATGATCTCTTGGCTCTAGACTCGATTGTGCGTTTTGATTTAGTGAGCGATGGCTGGAGAGGAGTGCCACCTTTTCAATACCAGTTTATTCGGAGTGAATAAACCAATAGATAACGTGTTGATCTCCGTGTGATTAAAACAAATACCTTTTGAGAGATATTTGAGTTAGCTGGGGAAGGGTTGTGCATTGCATCACTGGGTCCATGATGTCTTTCTTCAATACCGAGAATCATTAACAAAAATGACCTCAATAGCATATGTATTGACCCGGTTTCTGCCTAAAGTTGTAAGGAGGGCTTCTTTCTTTACACCCTTTATCTTTACATTTCTTTTTCATTCTTCAACCCCTTCAATGCTTACCAATACGTCATCACTAGCACCTTGTTGTGATTGTTCCAGTGCTAGCTTAAGTACTTGGTCGGCATTCAGCTACGTTCACATTCTTTCTCCATCTTTCCTAGGACTTCTAATTCTATCTAGGGAATTGTCCTTGGGAAGATTCCATCGGCTCTGATGAATCATTGGACTAAACCTATTCCTACCACCCTTTTGTCACCACATCCGTCGTGAATTAAGCGTGTTTTGGGAAGGAATTGCCACCATGAAAACATCATTGAAAATCACCTAAGGTACTTGTGATATTAAAATCAAAAGTTTTGTACCTTAGGTGTTTTGATCATCAAAAACGCTCCCCCTTAACACGTGCTTAACACATATTAAGTTGGATTATCATTAAGTCTTTTTTCATTTTAGCCAAGTAACACTTACGTCTCCTTAATCCCATTTTCTCCCCTTATCCAAAATGTTAACCATTAATATTTGGGATATTGAATGGATTAACCGGTCTTTGGGTAAAAATGAAATCAATGTTTGGCCATAGAACAAGTTATTGCTCCCCCTTAAGTTAATAAGGGATAGTTGTAGTGCTTTGGTATGACATATTTTGAAAGATTTAGAATCTCGTGAGAAATTCTTGAAAAATTATCATACCTTAACACTACACCAAGCCATTCAAGCACATTATTCACAAATTTACATATTCACAATTGAAAAACCAATATAAAGTGACCTGAGATGTACGACCCATCAGATGGATCGTTGCAGTAGCTTGTGGTGCACTAAATACGGTCTTCCACCCACGAATCTTTCCAAGCTCCTCATCAATCTACGTTCACGGAGCTTTTGATCGATCTTTTTGATCACATACTTTGCCATCTGCCGGTAACCCGGATGCCAATCCTCCGTCATCTCTGGCAAAGTGCCACCCGAGTTCAGATGCTCTAACTTATCTCTGACTTGTATAAGAGTGCCATCGCTATACTTGTGGAGCTCCCCCACCCTCATAAACTTCATCAAACCTCGACTGTTCAAGTAGAAAATGCCGGAATTCGGGACAGAAATGCCGGTGTAAGGACATCTTTCTACATGTTGAGGTAGCACTTGATTCACAGGACGGGTTAAGTTGAGCCTCCTCTGATAGCTTTCGACTCCCAACTGAAGATCCTCAACTCGTGACTTGATGACAACGCTTCGTGTGAACATACGAAGTGCTGTATTCAAAGCAATCAAATCTTCACGAGGAATGTGAGTAAGTTGATCTCGGGTCATCAGAAGCAGCATATCTTCGATATCCTCAAGGCGAATGATGGAAAAATCTCCTTGCTGGATTTTGTATTCCCTGTCATCCTCCCTTTTCAAGCGAATCTCCGTCACATGATAGTAGCCGTTCTTGGCTTCAGTTTTCATTCCTAAGATGCTGGAGATGCGGATGTCGGATCTAACATTGCTTCCAGACTTGACCATGCAGCAACCCCTGTACGCCCTTCGGACTCGTTCGTCCCAATGAGATGCACCTATGACAGCATACATATCATAATTACGATTCATTTTTGGGACCCAGAGTCGATTTACCTTTTCCTCGATGAAGGGTATTGTCCCCCAGTTGGCAGCTTTCAGCAAAGTCAGGGATGTTGCATACTTTGATGATCCCTTCAGTAGATACTCAAGATCGTTGGTGACGAAGAAGTCAAGAGCAATCTGATTATCTTGAGCAGGATCCATTGGAGGTGGAGCTCTGTCTGATTCATGAAGTCCTGGCCTTTGAACGGTTTTCAAAGCCTTTATGATCTCATCGGCATAATACTCGAACTCCATTCGGGGTAATCGGGTTTTGGCACGCGTTCTTTTATCTTTCATCGCTTTCTTGACCAAGGATGGAGTAACCGAAGTCTTATACTCATGAGCAAGAAATGCACATAAGTCAATCGGACTTCGGATACGCAGATACAGCACATCTTTGTCAGCATCTGTGATCGGATCATATTGAGCTGCTGCCGTGATCCAAGCTTGTGGTGGTGAAGACTCGTCTATCTCCAACGTGTCTTCCCAGGCACGAATGCTTGGTTCAGGAACCGTAGATTGTTGAACCTGTTGTTGAGGAGTGGAAGTGCGAACATCTACTGGTTCAGTTTCAGGCATTTCAGCAGTGTCTTGAACTGGAGAGTTTTGTGCAGCTTCGGGTTCTGTCACTGATTCTGCAATCACAGGAGGAACAACAGCAGAACTAATGGGGTTAGTGGTAATAGGTACAGACACAGCGATAGAGATACCGGGAGCCGAAGACGCTGTAGTGGCATTCACATCGTGGCGCCACTTAGTTCTTCGTGATTCCGAGGATGTCGATTTATCCTTCGGTGCTGCATCTTTGGTGGACTTGGTTCCAGTCTTAGTAGCAGTCTTCTTGGAGCTGGTAACCTTGTCTCCCTTTTTCGGTTGTTCACCCCCATCATCATCCTGATTATCATCCCCGTTACTACCCCTTGCACTCTCCTGATTCTCATCACCACCATCATCGCCATCATCATCCTCATCATCCTCATCATCGTCATCATCCTCATCATCATCACCACCCTCATCATCATCACCACCTTCGTCATCGTCTTTCTCCTTTTCACCTTCTTCTTCTTCTTCTTCTTCTTCTTCTTCACCCGTACCCTCTTCTTCACTCTCTTCCCTTTCTTCCTCAGGTAAGATGTGATATGGTACCACACTTCCAAACATTTTGAATAATCTATCATCCTCCATGATAGCATCATTCAGGGATTTAAATAGAGCCCGTTGAATCCTCGATTTATCATGCGACCCAAGTTCCACCATTCGAGCCTTAAGGATCTTCTTCAATTCAAAATCCGTCAGGTCATAAGCAATCTTATAGGCGGCTTCTGAAGGGTTGGATGATTTGACCATCAGGTTGTCAGCAGCAAGTGTCTTCAACTCGTCACGAAGCTTAGGCATTAAGGATTTAACGGATTCTTGCACTCTTTCTTTCACAGATGCTTCGAGTGCTTCTTTTTGTTCCTTATATTTATCCCTCATTGCTTGAAGTCTGGTAATGCGTGCAGCATGTTTATTAGCCTCAGCCTGCTTAACCTGAGCAATTTCCTCTGCATGAGCCTTTCGTGTAGCTTCCAAGTCTGCAGCGAACTTGGCAATCAACTCTTCTTGAGCTTTCCTTGATGCTTCTTCACTTTGAGCTCTTCTATTTAACTCTTGGCGAAGTTCATTCATTTCTCTCTTGTGAGCATCCGTATGTTTATCCAACATCTCTCCCAACACTATTGCTGCCATTGCAGAAGTTGCAGATGTTGCAGATGTTGATGGAATAGGCTCGGTTGTAACTGCTGTACTAAGGGTAGGGATTATGGGTGGTGGAAGAAATGGTGTGGAAGCCGGTCGGGTTGGTCGGGTTGTTAAGGGTTGGATTGGTGGTGGTAGAGTTGCCAAAGGTTGAGTTGTCACCATGATCGTAGAAGCAACAGGTTCCTTTTCCACACTTGTTGAAATAGGGATTGATGGCTCCTTCGAAGTAGAATAGTTTTCAGGTGACCCAAACTCATCAACATCATGCGGTTCCTCGTACTCATCCTCGATATCTACCCTCGCACCTGAACCACTACCGCCTGTATCTTTCCTACTCCTTTTAATAGCAATCTTCATCATTTGTTGCTCGGATTTATCAAGAGTAGGATCAACAATATCTGCTTCATCACGTAGACGCATCAAATCCTTACCCTTTCCCTTCTTACCCTCTGTCTTCTTCTTTTTGGGTTCGGGTTCAGGCAACGCTGTTGGTTGTTTGCGTTTACCTTTACTCTTAACCGTTGTGGATGAGTCTTCTCCAGTTTGAAGGTTTGCTTTCAGCCTTTGGATTTCTAGCTGCAGTAGCTTGTAATCAGCAGAATCTTTGATTTTGTTTGACAGAAGGTAATCAGGAACAGGACCCGGAATCACACCAGTAGACGGTCCTTCATGCCTCAGATCTACAGTATCATCAGCTTCTTCAGTGTGATAGCGACCTCCTGCACGCCTATCAATAGTAGTATCAAGCTTCATAAAATAATTTATGATGAGCTTAATAAACCGAGGATAAGGAAAGAAGTTTGTCTTCAGCTTCTTGTTGTGGAAGAGTTGAAAGGTGAATTCTTCCCATATCAACAAAGCATAATCTGAATTCGCAGCTTTGTACATGCCATAGAAGAGGTTCATTATCGGACTACGCAAAGCATCATGGCCACTCGTTTTTGGTGTAAGGCATTTACTGAGAATACCCATCAAAGCTCTCCAGGGTTGTCCTACCTTAGCAGTAGTAAACTCAGATGCAACTCGTATTTCTGGACATCCAAGTGCGTCAAATAACTCCGCGAGTTCATCTTTAGTAGGATCCCTTGAGAAAGACATGCCCTTGGGTGTATCCCGTATACCAAGCATCTTACGGAAGTCTGAAACGGTGAGTGTCTGCTGCTTGTTGTCTATGGTGAAGGTGATCTTGTTCGAAGTGAAGTCCTTGGTTGCCCAAAATTCAAACATATACTCATAAGGCACCGAGGCTGTACTCCTAAGGGCGTTCTTGAAATGGGAGTTATCAAGAATGGCTATGGCGACCTTAAAACCATGGTGAGTGGATTTAGAAACTTGCTTCAGCCTATAGTTGTTGGGTATAAACTTAAGGGTTCGGGCTTTAGCAATATCGGCTTCCCTAGATTCTTGGATAGCTTGTACTGTTGGATTAGTCATTTTATCTGCTTAAGATAAGACATGAAAGGTTGATGCACAAAAACAGATAGATATCTATCATTCTTACTTCTAAGCATAACACATTTCATAAGATAAAACAACAAGTACATAGATAGCATGCAAACAATAACAATCAAACAACTCATTCGGAACTTTTCCTCATTCGGAACATTTTCATTCGGAACTTCTCCTCATTCGGAACTTATTCATCCGGAAGTTCTTCATTCGGAACTTCCTTCATCCGGAAGTTCTTCATTCGGAACTTCCTTCATCCGGAAGTTCTTCATTCGGAACTTCCTTCATCCGGAAGTTCTTCATTCGGAACTTCCTTCATCCGGAAGTTCTTCATTCGGAACTTCCTTCATCCGGAAGTTCTTCATTCGGAACTTCCTTCATCCGGAACATTCCTTCATTCGGAACTTCCTTCATTCGGAAGTTCTTCATTCGGAACTTCCTTCATCCGGAACATTCCTTCATTCGGAACTTCCTTCATTCGGAAGTTCTTCATTCGGAACTTCCTTCATTCGGAACTTCCTTCATTCGGAAGTTCTTCATTCGGAACTTCCTCATTCGGAAGTTCTTCATTCGGAACTTCCTCATTCGGAAGTCCTTCATTCGGAACTTCCTCATTCGGAAGTTTTTCAGAAGAAATCCTTCATTCGAAAGTTTTAACCCATGTTCATCCGGAACTTGTACAAACGAATCTCAGATGTTTAATCTAACGCGTTTGTGAGTTTCTAAGGCAAACTAAGGCATTTTAAACATCATATCTTACAAATCCGAGCAAAACCCACCACAAATCCTAATCAATTAAGCCTAAATTTAATCATTAACCCTAAATGGATTGAACTGATTTAATTGAGCATGTTTAACAGAATTTTATGATAAGAAATGTGGATTAGAAGTTAACATGTGATGTATATACCTTAATTTAGCAGATGAACAGAAGGAATGATCAGACGAAGGTTTGAATGCGTGTTTGTGTGTGTAAACAATGGCGGCAAGTTTGATAAACAGTGAAAGGATAATAGTTAGGGGCGGGGTGTGTAGTTTGACTTAGGTCAAATAATTTTGACAAGTTTCAAGGAATCACACATTTAGTCCCTCTAGTATCTATACTTTTCCTTTTTGTTTCTAATGTTTCCATTTCATTTAATCCTTGTTTTACTTACACATAACTTAGCAAATACAATCTATTAGCATATCCCCAAAATCTAAAAGCAATGCCAATCACTTAGAACGAACACTAGTCGTTTTCTAAAGCAAAACCACTCAATTACCATGTAGCCCTTAATTTTCACAATCACTTTTGAAAATCAATTTTAATGACGAAGATGATTTTACTATTTTCTCCCCCTTAAACAATGACCCGTTTTCTATTTAAAGATCTGTAGTCATTGTTTAAAGAGTCAAATAGTGATGAAAGCATTTCCAATTTATCTCTTGAAAAATTTTGATTCGTGGTGTCAAATAAGATTTCTCTTATTTTAACAAATTAATGCACTGAGACGTACACAAATTCGTGTTAGACCAAGTTATAAAGTAAACTTGATCCCTTTGCGTGATTTGGCTTGTAAATCACGCCCGAGAAAATTAATTCCCGTTCTGAGCCAACGTTTTCCAAGGAAATACGTGACTTTAATATGAAAACCGGGTTGCAGTCTGAAATAACTACAAGCCATAATGGGCATGTTTTAAAAATGTACAACTTTTATACGGACTCTATTTATGGCACCGTGTCAATATTAATCGACATTTCTAAGGCCGTAAATATTACCGTACTAAAAGACATGCCCGTTTTAAAACGAAAAATATTTTTGGTTTTTCTTGGTTTTATATTTTTTATGGTTTTTCTAGGTTTTATATTTTTTATGGTTTTTCTTGGTTTTATATTTTTTATGGTTTTTCTAGGTTTTATATTTTTATGGTTTTTCTTGGTTTTATATTTTTGTATTTTCTTTTTGTGGTTTATATATGTACGATAATATACATGATCACAACCAAAGGATACTCTGAATAGTTTACCACGACTATTCAGCTGATTCTTCTGCCAACTCTTTGAGAGTCGCTGGAGTGAATGATTTCATGCCAAGCTTGTCGATCAAAAACTCGATTCGTCCTCGATCTAAGGCTTTGGTGAACATATCCGCCAGCTGATACTCAGTAGTGACAAAATACAGCTCGATCACTCCGTTCTCCACCTGCTCCTTGATGAAATGGTAGCGAATGTCTATGTGCTTGGCCCGGGAGTGTTGAACATAGTTGCAGCAAAGGGCAATGGCGCTCTTGTTGTCACAATACATCGGGATTTTGTTAAATCCAAGACCGTAGTCAGTTAATTGTGATCTCATCCAAAGGACTTGAGCACAACAACCGGACATGGCGATGTATTCAGCCTCCGTGCTTGAAATTGCAGCGCTTTTCTGCCTTTTTGAAGACCAACTTATCAATCTATCTCCTAGGAGTTGCACAGATCCAGAAGTGCTACGCCGCGTATCTTGACATCCAGCATGATCGGCATCTGCGTATGATATTAAAGCAATCGAGGAATCTTTCGGATACCATAGACCACGATGAAGTGTTCCTTTGAGATACCGAAAGATCCTTTTAACTACATGTAAGTGCTTTTCGGTAGGCCGAGCCTGATACCGGGCACACATGCATACAGCAAATTGCAAATCAGGCCTGCTAGCAGTCAGATAGAGAAGGGTGCCAATCATTCCACGGTAAAGTTTCGGATCGACAATAATCCCATCCCTATCTTCATCTAACTTGGTTTTCTCAACCATTGGAGTGTCTACGGGGTCACAATTCTCAAAGTTATATTTCTTAAGAGATTCTAGAGCATATTTGGATTGATTAATAAAGATGCCTCTGGGATTCTGAGAAATCTGTAATCCTAAGAAAAATGATATTTTTCCCATCATCGACATCTGAAAGCGTGTGGACATTATCTTCTCAAATTGTTTAGACAATTCTATGTTAGTGGCAGCAAAAATTATATCATCAACATAAATTTGTACCAGAAGCATGTCGTTGCCGTCCTTGAGAGTGAAAAGAGTGGGGTCCACTTTGCCTTTGGAGAAGCCTTCCGACATGAGATATGTTGACAGGAGATCATACCACGCGCGTGGAGCTTGTTTCAACCCATAGAGAGCCTTCTTAAGCTTGTACACATGGTTAGGAGACTCCGTACTCACGAACCCATCCGGTTGACTAACATAAACCTCTTCCCTTAGTTCACCGTTCAAAAATGCCGTCTTCACATCCATTTGATAGACGATCATGTTCATATGAGCAGCAAACGCAAGGAATAGTCTAATCGCCTCCAATCTAGCCACAGGAGCAAAAGATTCCTCAAAGTCTATACCCAAGGCTTGTTTATATCCTCTAGCGACCAATCTTGCTTTATTCTTCAATACCGAACCCATCTCATCAAGTTTAACCTTATAAACCCATAACAAAGTAAGGATGTTAACCTTGTCAGGGCGAGGAACCAATTCCCATACTTCAAGTCGTTTGAATTCATTGAGTTCCTCCTGCATAGCTTCAATCCAAGATGATTGGGTCATAGCCTGCTGCCAATTTTTGGGTTCAACTTCAGAGAGAAATGCATCAAAGTAACAATATAGTGCACTTTCTTGTAGTTGATGGCGTGTAGAGACTGGTCTATCTAGATCTCCAATAACATTCCTAATTGGGTGATCTTTTGTCCATTTAGTGCTATGTTTTTCAATCCTAGGTGGTCTGGAGTGAACAATAGATGGAGCTTCTTCTGAGGTAGAAGCGGCTGAAGGGTTTTCAGGGATCGCTACACCAAAGAAAGGAAGCTCTTGCAAGTGAGCATATTCCAAGTCGTGATCAGTAGAATCCTCTTCTACATCATTAGGCACAAGTAGGGGTGATGATTCAGGTGAAGTTTGAGAATCACTTGGTGAAGGTGCATCCGGTTCAATGTAAATTGTAGATGCATTAGATAAAGGTTCATTAGCTTGAGCAACCACTTCAGGTATTGGAGCAATTACTACTGGTGCTGGAACTTCATCAGTCGGGGGATCGAAGAATTCATCAAACAACGGTTGAAACAGTTTATCCCACTCGGGCCTAGTTGGTGGTAAAAATGATGTAGAAGTAGGATTGTTGGGAACTAATCCGGAACTTATAGCACCGGGTCCCATCTCATGAAGCGCGGGTTCAGAGCTGTGTTGCTCAGAAGCCATCGCTGTCAGCTCGTCGAAATCAGCGTCCATAGTTTCTACAATCTTGCCAAGACGACGGTTATAGATTCGGTATGCTCTTTTGGACGGTGAGTAACCAATGAAAATACCTATGTCTGCTTTTGGTTGAAGCTTACCCAAGTTCTCACTATTGATGTTTGGATAACACAGAGCACCAAACACATGGAAAAATGAAACATCGGGTTTGCGGTCATGTAGAAGCTCATAAGGTGTTTTTCCATGGCGTTTCCGAATGATAGAACGGTTTTGGGTGAAACATGCAGTAGAAATAGCCTCTGCCCACAAGAACAATGGAGCGTTCGCATAAATAAGCATGGTCCTAGCAGCTTCCATAAGTGTGCGATTTCGTCTTTCAACGACACCGTTTTGTTGTGGAGTGCGTGCAGCGGATGTTTCATGTGATATACCAACTCCTTCATAATAATCACGAAGAGTCTGGTTGACGAACTCTGTACCATTGTCTGTACGAATACGGCGGACAGTGGTATTCAAACGTACCTGAATGAATTTCAGAAAAGTAATGATAGCCTTCGGAGCTTCATCCTTAGTACGTAGAAATCTAACCCATGTAAACCTTGAGAAATCATCCACAATGACGAGAATGAATTTCTTACCGCTCACACTTTCAGTTCTCATCGGTCCACAAAGATCCATATGCAAAAGATGAAGTTTTTCTTGATTAGTGTCTTCAGCTTTGGGCTTGTAAGATTTCTTGGTGCTTTTCCCCCTTGAACACGCGGAACATAAATGATCCTTGTGAAATTTAAGCTTGGGAAGACCACGAACTAACTCGTTTTTAGCCAGATGATTAATAGCATCAAAATTAAGATGAGATAATCTGCGATGCCATAACCATGACTTGGTCTTCGAAGCTTTAGAGAGAAGACATACTGGAGAAGCGGCCATCATGTCTTGTAAGGACAAAGTGTAAAGATTTGCACCACGAGATCCCTTCAACAAATCTTTTCCTTCCAAGTTGCGGATGAAACAAGTGTGTTGTCGAAAAGCAACCTCAAGGTTGGAATCACAAAACTGTCCTACTGAGAATAAGTTATGACCAAGACCTTCAACATAGTATACCCTAGAAATCGTCACGTTTCCAATCTGATATTCACCATATCCCATAATCTTTGCTATATGATCATTCCCAAATTTAACCGTACCAAGAAACTTGCTGACGAAATTTCGGAGCATCGAGCGATTTCCGGTCATATGTTTTGAACAACCGGAGTCCAAATACCACAGGATGATTTGGACCACCTGAAAATATCACCACACAAAGACAATGTAGAGGTATCGGAATCTGAGTGTTCCTTGTTATTAGCAGGTACAGATTTAATAATCTTAGATTTGCTAACTCTAGGTTTCTTAGATTTCCTAGCCTTTTTCTTCTTAATTAGTGGTGTAGATTCTAATTGGCTCAAATCCTGAGGTATTTCTACACTGATAGGCACTATAGTGGGGGCTGACCTAATTAAAGGGCGCTGTTTCCTTACTTGAGTGCGAGTGTTCCTAACTAAAGGACGCTCAGACCTAACCTCAATGGATGCATTCCTAGTTAAAGGGCACATTTTACCATCGAGAGTAAAGGTCCTACCAGTGGGACGCCATTGCCAGCCAACTTGGGCACGAGTTCTACCCGTTGGCTTCCATTCAAGACCATTCTTAATAGCATTCATTTCATTAACGTGATCAATCAGACACAAATCATGACGCTGTGAAAACATACATTCATTACAATTCCAACAATTTAAATCAGAATTCACGAATGGTTTAGGCTGCTGCACAGGCGCAGAGCTTTTAGTCTTAACATGATTCATTTTATTTAAAACTGAACTAGCATTCCTATTGTGGACTTCTACTTTCTTCTTTGTGGCACTACTAGTGGCGGGCTTGATCTTAGCTTTCTTGAGTGGCGATCCTTTAGCCTTAGTAGTCTCTTTTAATCCTGTAGAAGGCAAATTGGGAACATTAGCAGCAGATTTTAAAGGTGTCTTACTTGATTGTGCCAATGACGGTTTCGCTCCTGGAGTCTTATTAAATGGAGTGACAGCAATGGGCCTATTATTAAATAGTGCAGAACCTGGTGTACCTATGTATTGCAAATAAGCCAAGCAATATTGAACTCGCTTAACATATTCATGAGCCGAATAATAGTCGCTACTTAAAGATCGTCTACAATATCCCTAAGAAGATCGACATGCTTAATGGCATTCTTCATATAATCATCATAGGTAAGCTGGTTTCTCTTATGAAGCGGATTCTTATAAAGCACTACTTTCTTGGTTGTTGGAGCACTAGTGGACGGTGCAGAGTCGGTAGCTAAGTTATCAACAGCTTCTTGTCGGGTGAGAAGAAGTGTCTCCTTTAACTCAGCCAAAACCATATTTTTGTCTATGAGCAGGATGTTCAAGTCAGAGATTTCTTCGCACTTTTGGTTCAGTTGTTCAACATAATATTGTTGCTGTGTCGCATTAAAAGCGAATCGATCTTCTAGTGAACCATAAAGAGCGGATAGTCCCTGCCTTGTCCGATCCATCTCCCCTAGAACAGTTGATAGTCTAATTTCTAAGACTTGGTTTTTAGACTCTGTGGCCTCTAGTTCCATTCTTAATGTTTCCTTTGATGATATCTCTCTCTTCAATCTCATGATTTCTTCCTCTAATGTCTTAACAATTGCAATCATCTTGTCACTTGTCTCAACACCGTTTTCACAAACATTTGATATCAAAAGATTTTCATTTTGAGCTTGTTGTTTTAATTCTAAAGATATACAATGTTGTTCTAGTTGATTAAAGCGTTGAGAAAGTAAATTATAAGAATCTTGTAGCTTTAAAAACTCAGCGTTAGATTCGTGACAAGAATGATTATCTACCTCATTTACATTTTCAGCAACATTTACAGAAATATCACAAACATCATCACAAATATTCTCACAAATATTCACAGCATCACAATTCATCATAGCGGATGTAAGCTCATTCGAATATTTAACATTTACAATAGTAAGCACATCACACGAGATTACTTCGGACAAGAATCGGTCATATTCGGTTGAAATCTTTTCCTTTTCAATTAGTTGCAGTTCGTAAGCGGTGTCCATTTCATAAAACACTTTTTGAACTTCACCAATTTCAAACTGAAGATTTTCCTTAAGAGATGCAAAACTTCTTTTTAGATTTTCGACAAACGGATTGATCTCAGTTTTAAACACCTCGTTCATGTGTTCGAAAGCCCATTCTCCGGCATTTAAGCCATTTGAAGTCGTACATTCCAAGATGACCTTGTCAAAGTTAGTAAAGTATCGGTTAATCTCTTGCAAGTTTAACCATACAGTGCTAACAGGTGGAAGATTCTTTGGAATTTCCTTAGGACCTTCCATGTTGACAAGTGTAGGAAATGTACTAGGGCTTTCTTCCTCTATCATGTAGGTTGGTGCTGTAATGAGATCTTTGTCCATATGGAAGCGAACTCTAAAATCAGTTTTAGCAAGCTCCTTATTCATTTTAAAATAATCACAATCGGGATATTTTGCTGAATTGTATGACCGATCCTCATCAACTAGAACCTTACTTGTTCGATCATTGGGAAAAACAATCGGGTCTAAAGCCAATCCTAATTGAGTTGCATTATAAAGTCTAGGACTATGTCTTAAAGCTTGTTTTGCATATCGTGGATTAGGGGGAAGGCCTTTTAGACGTGATAAGTTAAACTCTTTAAACGAAGCATCAAATAAGTGAACTAGTTGTGAAGCAGCGTATTGTCTTAACAGCAAGTAGTCTAGACTTCTAATCTTATTAGTAGCATTAATCTCCATTTCAGTCTTCTTAGATTCGAGTAATTCAAAATCAGTTTGAAGTTTTTGAAAATTAGTGACCACTAACTCCTTTTCTCTAAGTTCACTAGACAAATTTGCTCTTAAGTTTTCGATTTCTTGCAAGTGACCCATTTGTTTGTTTCTAAAGTGATCATATTCGAGATTTGTGAGAACACTAGACGAAGGCACTAATTCCAAAGTTTGTACTTTCTCATTGCTTAAGGCAAGCTCATCAGACAAATTCTTATTCTTAGCTAAGGTTTCTAAGAGTGCAGCATTCATTTGGCTAAGTAGTGTAGCAGGAACCATGACCAAATCTTGTTGAGCAGGAGTAGGCGTATGCGAACTGGGTCCTGGTTGTGATTCACTCAAAGTCTGGGAACTCACATTGATATTGCTATCATTGTTTGTCTCCTCATTTGAAAGACTCACCACCGAAGATTCATTCGAATCAGCACTCTCTTGCCCAACTTGATGTGGTTGAATACTAGCATCAGTGGCATTATCAGTGTTATTAATAAGTACCTCAGATTTCTTATCTGGCCCTAAGCTGGAGAAAGTTGCCATGAAAGCAGCCTTTGCAGTCTGAAAGTCATCACAATCGGAATCATACGCATCAAGATCATCGGCTTGGTAAGCTGCATTCTGCGTGGTGACAACGTCTTGTTCAGCAATCCCTGGGTCAGCAAGAAATGCAAGCTCCTCTTCATCAAGTTCCCTTCCTTGCGCCTGAGCATTTACCAGATAGATCTTTTCTGCAAACCACTGTCCATCCCTTCTCCTCTTGGGTTTCTTACAATCCCTGGACATATGACCCTCTTCCTTGCAATTGTAGCATGTGATCATTCTCAACTTGCCTGTATTAGCCCGTGGAGGGTTGTTGACCATTGGAGCAGGAGCAGGATTGGCGGTGCGAACATTGGTTGATGTGGAAGTTCTCCCCTGATATGGTTGAATTGGCTGAACCATGACCCTGCCATTCTCAATTGTAGCTTGTTGGCGAGAATTGGATGAATTCCTCAACTGATTGTTGGTAGGAGCTGATCCTCTGAATCCTCGTTTGCTTAAAGTTCTTGTGAGGTAAGCAGACATAGTAGTTAGCACTTCAACTGGGTCAGCTCCTTGTTGGAATACAGGAACTGGGACTTCCTCATCATCACAATATAGTGCTTGATCTGGATGAGCTGCATAATCAGTATAAGGAAGACTCATTTGATCGGGGTAGCTTGTTGGATATGCTGCATTCTCTTGATAAGAAGAATATGATGGCTGAGCATAATGTGCAACATTTGCTGGATGAGGTTGTGAAGCATACTGTGGTGAGGGTGCATTGAACCGATATTGTTGCTGATGTGAGGTGGGTGGTTGTGGTAGAATCGAGTATTGGGGAAAGGCTGGTGTCATGTAAGGTGATTGATGATAAGCTTGATGTCCCAAGATATAGGGTGTGTTGTTGTGAGACAAGCTTGGTTGATTCGCCATCAATGCTAAAGAATCTGGGTGCATACCACGAGGAGAACGGTGCATAATCACATGCTTCTCATGCTGCTGAAGGAAGGCATAGATTTGATCTAAGTTGCACTTATGCAAATCCCAGGTTAACTTCACATCAGTAATGTACTCACCCCATTCAGCTTGAGGTAGAGTATTCAAGAATTTGGTGTTAACCTGGAATGGTGCGATCACAAGATTGTATACATTCAGATCATTCATAAGTGTGGTGAATCTGAAGTAATAATCGTGGAGCGTTTCCCCTGGGTTGTAGGTGAATCTATCAAACAAATCATACAGCTGACACTCCCTTTCTTGTTTGGTGAGAGACGTGCCTTGTAGTAACACCTTAAGTCGTTCCCATAGATCCTTTGCCACCGTATACTGACTCACCATCCTATAGATGTCATGGGGAAGTACTTGGAGAATTGTTTGAAGAGCTTTTTCATCTGCATCTGCAACGAGTTGTTGGGCTGGAGTGAGTTCTTCAAATTCTCGTGGTCTAGTCACGTTGTCAACCGTAATGGTACCATAGTCGAGTGGACCATTCAAAATCGATTTGACCATAAGCCTTCCGTATGTCGGTTTCCCCTTTAGATATTGCATCATTCGACCTTGCCATGCCTCAAATACCTCTTTAATAAGCATCGGTGGACGACTATCAGTTCCCGTTATAATCGATATATCCGTAAGAGATGTCATCTGAGGCATTACTGAATTTGGATTCATTTTGTTTTTCTTCAAAGAAACAGAGATTATCGGTTGATCGAGCAGTGAAATAAAGCTTGTGAATTGTGTTTTGTTTTTGTTGTATGAAACCAAGATTAAATCCTCTAAAAAATCGTCGAAAAAACAAGCAAAATAACCCTTGATTCGGAACTTTTTGTTGATTCGGAAGTTTGATTCGGAAGATTACCTTGATTCGGAACTTTGTGTTGATTCGGAAGATTACCTTGATTCGGAACTTTTGGTTGATTCGGAAGATTACCTTGATTCGGAACTTTTTGTTGATTCGGAAGATTACCTTGATTCGGAACTTTTTGGATTGATTCGGAACTTCTTGGTTCGGAAGTTAGTGATCCGGAACTTTGGCTTGATCCGGAACTTCTTGACTCGGAAGTTCTTGGTTCGGAACTTTGGCTTGATCCGGAACTTCTTGACTCGGAAGTTCTTGGTTCGGAACTTTGGCTTGATCCGGAACTTCTTGGTTCGGAAGTTTCTTGATTCGGAACTTCTTGACTCGGAACTCCTTGATTCGGAACTCCTTGATCTGGAACTCCTTGATCCGGAACTTCTTGATCCGGAACTTTTGCTGAATGAACAGAAACTTCCTTGATGAACAGTCGAACCGTAAAAAAATGAGATTAAGCCCCGATTTTGACCAAATAACCCAAAAAGTTTTGTGCTTTCGACTAAAATAAGTAACAACTAATACTTATCCACTAATCCCAATCACAAAAACACCAAAAACACCAAGAATCAAGATGATTTTTCTAAAAGAACACTAATACAATCAAAAACTAAAAAACCACACAAATCACCACCTTAAATCACCCCATAGCTCTTGATACCAAATGTAGAATATTGATAATCAATGAATCTATGAAGGGGTTTGTTAATTTCTAGAGAGAGAAAGTTAGAGAGAGAAAGTGAGAGAAACTATGTGAATTTTATTAAGTGGAAATTAAGAAATGATAACAACCAACCCCTTTCCTTAGTGGAAAGGGGTATTTATAGTTCCAAGTCATAAGTGGACTTGGGCCGGTCCATGACAAGCCCATGGACCGGTTCTTACTTAAGTTAATAAGCAAATAATAACTAATTACTAACTACGAGCTATTACAACATAAATCATATTGTGGAGTGACCGATACTTCTAATATACGTAAAAACGTATTTCTAACAAAAAATAACAAGAGAAAACGGAGAGGATGATCTTCTTTACCAACCAAGTGTTTTTCTTGTTTTTGGAAGACAAGAACTTGATGAACACCACAAGTAACTCCAAGATCATCAAACAACAAGAACAATAGTTGAGAAATCAGCCCTATGACACAAGCAAATCACCTCCAATGTTGTTAATATGGCCACCAAATGATTAAGGCTTCAAGATAACTCAATGATAGAGCTAGTTAACATGTATTTCATTGCTAGAAAAGATCAAAAGGGGTGTTTGTAGCTTGAATATGGACGGCAAGGGTGAGAGTTTATGAGAGGATTTGTGTTGGTTTGCATGTAAGTAAATGGTGGTGTGAGTTAGTTACTAGTGGTTTTGACTAGGAAAAGCTTAAAGTGTAAGCTTTGTTTACACTTGTAAACTTGTAGCTAACATGATGCCACATATGATTGTGGTGTCATGTTGGTGCCGTCCCTTGCTAGCTAGTGGGG
The DNA here is from genome assembly GCA_025667525.1 of Glebionis coronaria. Lineage (NCBI taxonomy): Eukaryota > Viridiplantae > Streptophyta > Magnoliopsida > Asterales > Asteraceae > Glebionis > Glebionis coronaria. The sequence continues at coordinate 332,057 of JANFOE010001741.1, forward strand.
TGGGACAATGTATTTTGTCCCATCTCACTAGTTTACTGGTATTCCTCGATTCTAGTTTTCTCGATTTGCGTGCCCTCGGGTCGTTTCACGAAAAAAGTTTTTATAAATTATGAATCAACATCACAAAACGCATCCAATAAAAATTGTCTCATCAAAAACGGAGTTCAAAAATGTAAATACGTAATCCTAAGGTTTCCGGTTTAGTCGTAAAAGACGCTAAATTATGCACGTAAGCCCAAATTTAAATCCGTAAATTGTGAGTTCGTCAACCAACACAAAAATAAGTTTCAAAATATTATACGAGAAAATATTTCACTACCTGAAAATGTTAGATAGTCACAACTTTTCCTCCTAAAAGGGATCAACGTCCTCGTGATCCATTTCATTTGGATGCCTGTTTCTTATTGAAATCGAAGAGGTGCAGATATTTCTTCCACATTTCATCCTCTCGTTCCATCGGATCTTGACAATAGGTATCTGACTTTGTTTCAGTTGCTTTACCTCACGATCCATAACCTCTACGGGCTCTTCGATAAAATGCAACTTCCCATCTATTCGAACCTTATCTAATGAAATTTTCTCATCACTCACTGCTAGACATTTCTTCAGATTAGATACATGGAATGTGTTGTGAACACCATGAAGTTCTGGGGGTAACTCTAGTTTGTAAGCCATCGGACCTAGATAAAATCTTAAAGGGTCCAATATAACGGGGATTCAATTTCCCTCGCTTTCCAAATCTGATAACGCCTTTCCATGGTGATACTTTCAACATTACTTGGTCACCCACATTAAACTCCATTGGCTTCAGCCGCACATCCGCGTAACTATTCTTAATCTGAACTATCATCTCCGTAGTATCCCGGATCAATTCCGGTCCCGTGAGCTGGGTATCCCCAACTTCACTCCAACATACAGGAGATCTACACTTCCTACCATACAAAGCTTCAAACGGTGCAGCCTTAATACTAGAATGGTAACTATTGTATACGAAAACTCTGCTAACGGCAAATGTTTATCCCAATTCTTACCAAAATCTAACACACAAGCTCTCAACATATCTTCTAGTGTTTGTATCGTCCTTTCACTCTGCCCATCAGTCTGGGGGTGATAAGCAGTGCTCATGTCGAGATTCGTTCCCAAAGATCTTTGGAGAGATTTCCAAAAATTCGATGCAAATCTAGGATCTCGATCTGAAATGATCGATACAGGCACTCCATGATTGCATACAACATTATCAAGGTATATACGAGTCAGCTTCTCCAGTGAGAACTGCTCTTTAACCGGTATGAAGTGTGCTGATTTGGTCAGTCTATCGACAATAACCCAAATCGAGTTGTTTCCAGATGATGTTCTAGGAAGCTTGGTGATAAAGTCCATCGTAATTCGCTCCCACTTCCATTCAGGAATATTTGGCTGTTGAAGTAGTCCTGATGGCTTTTGATGTTCAGCTTTGACTCTAGCACAAGTCAAGCATTGAAGAACATACATAGCTATGTCAGCTTTCATATTCGGCCACCAGTACAACTTCTTCAAATCATGGTACATCTTATCAGATCCCGGATGAATGGAATACTTAGATTTATGGGATTCTAACATAATTAAGTCTCTTAAGCCTCCAAACTTAGGTATCCACATACGACCTCTTAAGCATTTCACTCCATCAGCTCTAACCTCTAAAGGATCTCCTTCTCCTCGGAACCCTTCATTAACAAAATTTTCCTTCTTACAAGCTTCTATTTGCGCATTTCTAATTCGCTCAGGCAAATTATTGTGCACGGTCAAGAGTAGAGAACGTACCCTGATAGGCTCTCTATCTTTCCTACTTAACGCATCGGCAACAACATTGGCTTTTCCTGGGTGATATTTTATATCACAATCATAATCACTTAACAACTCTATCCATCTTCGTTGCCTCATGTTCAATTCCTTCTGGTCGAGAATATACTGTAGGCTTTTGTGATCGGTGAATACCGTACACTTGGTGCCATACAGATAATGTCTCCACAACCTAAGAGCAAATACTACAGCTCCTAACTCAAGATCATGAGTAGTATAATTCTCCTCATTCTTCCTTAATTGCCTAGAAGCATAAGCTATCACTTTCTCCCTCTGCATCAAAACAGCTCCATAGCCTCTAAGAGATGCATCACAATACACTACAAAATCTTCACTCCCGTCGGGTAATGATAAGATTGGCTCATTACATAATTTTTGCTTCAATGTCTGAAATGCTCCATCTTCATCACCTCCCCAAACGAAAGGTTTATTCTTCTGGGTAAGCTTAGTCAAGGGTTTAGCTATCAAAGAAAATTCTTTAATGAATCGCCTATAATAGCCAGCCAATCCTAAGAACTGTCGCACTTCCGTTGGTGTTTTCGGTGCAGACCAATTCTTAATAGCTTCAACCTTTGCAGGATCAACATGAATTCCATCTTTGTTAATCACATGACCAAGAAATTGCACAGAATCTAACCAGAAATCACATTTTGAAAACTTAGCATACAACTTTTCATCCTTCAACAAATTCAAAACAATCTTTAAATGTTCTCTATGCTCATCTTCATTCTTAGAATAGATCAGAATATCGTCAATAAACACAATCACAAATTTATCCAAGTAGGGCTTGCACACTCGATTCATTAAATCCATGAAAACCGCAGGTGCGTTAGTTAACCCAAATGGCATTACTTGAAATTCATAGTGTCCATAACGAGTTCTAAATGCAGTTATAGGAATATCTTCTTCACGCACGCGAAGTTGGTGATATCCTGACCGTAAATCTATCTTAGAATACACACTAGATCCTTGCAGTTGATCAAACAAATCATCAATCCTAGGTAAAGGATATCGATTTTTAATTGTCAACTTATTCAGTTCCCTATAATCAATGCACATACGGAAAGATCCATCCTTCTTCTTAACGAACAAGACTGGAGCTCCCCAAGGCGACGAGCTCGGTCGAATAAAACCTTTATCAGACAACTCCTTAAGTTGCTCAGATAACTCCTTTAATTCAGAAGGGGCTAATCGGTAAGGCGCACGTGCCACCGGTGCAACACCAGGAATTAAATCGATTCGAAACTCTACTTGCCTTATCCGTGGAAGTCCGGGTAAATCTTTAGGAAATACCTCAGGAAATTCACAAATAATAGGTACATCTTCCTACGTTTCTCCCTAGACTCATTCCCGGTCACTTGAGCTAAGAGTAACTCACAACCGTTCTTGATGTACTTTTGGACTTTAATACATGAAACCATTTTCAAACGGGATTCAACTCGATTACCATCAATTACTAACGTCCTATTCCTAAGAGGAATCTTAACCTTCTTCTCTCCACATAAAATAGTAGCATTATTCAACGATAACCAATCCATACCAATAATAATATCAAAACTACCTAATTCTATCAACATAAAATCAATCGGAAAAGAATGGTTCAAGAGATTTAGAGAGCATCTTTCTAATAGCTTATTAGTTTTCACTAATTTACCATTAGCCAATTCCACCTCGTAACTGGTATTTATCTCAACAGGCTCAATACCAATAAGGGCACTAAATTTAGTGTATACAATGCTCCTATCAGCACCCGAATCAAATAAAGCAACAACATAATGATTGTTGAGCAAAAACGTACCGGTAACGACATTCGGATCCTCTTTCTTCACCTCAATTGTTCCAAGTTGATAGATACCACCCTGGGGGTTTCTTCCAGGTACAATCGCTTTCAACTTGGGGCATTCCGATTTCCTATGACCATCTTCATTACAGTTGAAGCAAATGGTTCCCTTCTTACACCTTTCAACCTTGTGTCCAAGCTTTCCGTAATTTCGGCACTTCCAGCAGTCGCCAGCATGCCTCTTGTTGCCACACTTAGGACATCTATCATCGTTGCGTGGTGTATTGTAGGTAAGAGCATTTGTAGTCCCCTTTCTCTGGTTCTGACGGCGATTGAAATTCTTCCTATTATCACCTCTATCTACACGATCACCGTCTCCCTTTCTTTTCTCACCAACACGGGCTTCATCTTCCCTCTCCTGAATTATCTGTCCAATGAGTTGGTAAGCCATTCGAACAGCATCATCAATGGTCAGTGGTTTAGATGATGTCACGTCCCCCCAGATATTCCTGGTCAACCCTTTAATATATTGTTCAATTCGGATCTCTTCGGGTTCAACCAATCGAGGACATAGCAAGGCCAACTCATGGAATCGGTTCGTGTAACTATCAATGTCCACACCTTTAATTCTCAAATGAATCAACTCTTGTTCTAACCTAATGATCACACTACGAGGACAAAACTCCAAAGTCATCCACTTTTTAATTTCAACCCAAGGAGTAGCATTAGCAGCATCAAGACCCATGAAAGCAATTCTCCCGTTCCACCAAGTCAACGTACGACCTTTAAGAGTAGCCATAGCAAAAGTTACCTTATCTTCCTCCTTACACTTACTAATCCGGAACACCGACTCAATCTTCTCGATCCACTGGCTTAGTCCTACAGCACCTTCAGTTCCATTAAAAGGTAGAGGTTCACACTTCATGAACGTCACATAAGTACAGCCACCAACTTCAGGTGCATTAGTTCCAAGTCCTCTTATATTTCCTCCAGCATTAGCATTCACATTATTAGCATTCACATTCACATTAGTACCGCCGATTCTACTACCGCCAGCTCCACTACCGCCAGCTCCACTACCGCCAGCTTCATTTCTAGCATTTGCCATAAATTCAGTCATAGATGCGGTAACTTGCTCCGTAATAATCCTACGTACATCATCCTCAGTCACAGCCTTCTTGGGCGGCATAGTTCTGTAATTTCACAATTTCAAAGTATTAAGCATTCACCCAACAAAGGATTCATATAATATGGATTGAATTTATAATCAAGATACAAATAAGGCACAATATGGAATTCAAGACAAGATACATATTTCATTCGATTTGAAACAAAAGTATTGTCTTAGTTACATCCCATATCAAAGTTCTAGCACTATATACACTAAAAATTCGTGCCAAGTCTACTACTAACAAGTCGGTTCAGTCAAAGCTACAAAAGCACAAAAGATACAAAGGTCACTACTAAATACAGACCGGTCTACTGAGAACCGCTAGATGGTCCATCATACATCGTCTTTTGTATCTTCGTCGGACGATCACTAGACACATCTTCAGCTGGGCGCTTACGGATCACTCCTCTTTCAACCATGTCAGCATAAAATCTACTATTCCAACCCACGGATATATTCAACTCCTTTTCAGCTTTCTCACGCATTGCATGAGCTACATTCAACTGAATCTCCATATAATTCACCTTTCTCTTCATTTCAGCAAACTCACCACTTTCCAACACCGATAACCTCCTAAAAGCCTCATTCAAACCACGTTCTACATCAGTCAAATCCAAACTAATCGATTCTCGCTCTTTCTCACCAACCTTAGTCTTTGACTCCAAATAAGCAACTTGAGTCTGAACAACACCTAATCCAACCTCTATCATACAACTCTTAACACGGGAAGCATCTAGAACACGTCTTAAGGCCCATGGTGCAAGACCATCAATATGAGTAGCCTCTCGAGTACTAGACGACTCTCCTATCTCACGTCTACGAGTAGCAATACCATCAGTACCGTCAGGTGCATTATCATCCTCATCCTCCTCTGATTCAGAATCAGATTCAGACATTTCATCCCTAGGTAACTCAACCTCAGAATCAGACAAATCAACTGGTGGGGGAAAAGGCTCGCCCTCTAGAACATCATAAGGATAAATAAGCTAAGCTTCCTCATCATCATCGACCTCAACATCTATAACTACATCCTCGTCGACATCCTCGTCGTCAATCTCATCATCTAAATTATCTAACCCAATCTCCTCATCGTTCTCTATATCAACATTCTCAATCTCATTCTCTACCAAGTCAACCTGAGGGGCAATCTGATCTCCTAGTCCTAACTCGGGCTCGGGATCCTCAAATGGTTCCTCCTCATCATCCATATCATAATCTACTAAGTCTAAATAAGGATCATCATCTACATTAGGTTCGGGAATAGCATGGTTTTCTACAGGAATATTAGGGTCAGCCATGACAATCTGCATTTATATATATATATATATCTCGTATTAGGATAACATACTAGTTAATCAATTACATACTGAAATCACGATATATACATATATATAAATTAAATTATATATATCAAAATATATATCTTCTCAATAGGGCTTGTTGGTAACGTCGGAGATCTCTGGCCCCGTTATAGTCAAAAGATTTTTCAAATATTTTCTCAAATGTTCATTGTCAAAAGATTTTGAAAAGTTTTGTTCAAAACCTTGGTTTTTAAAATCTTTTGTTCTCTATAACGAGAGCTCTGGTACCAAACTGTAACACTCTCAATTTTCGTATCGGTACAGCGGAAGGGTCTTTTAGAGTGTTACGGGATAGCACAATAACTCCAATCATAGACAACACATAAAAATGGTTGTACAAGGTTCAACATACATTCATTCGATAAAAAGTTTTAAAGTGTACAACAGGTCCCAAATTATACAGGTCATTAAGTTTACAAAACATAGATCGAATGAACATTTTTAATATTATGTGGGCCATCAGAGTCGATCTCCATCCGGATTACCTTCAAGCACCTGAGATAAAAACATGCAAAAATCATATCAGCGAATGTCGAGTGAATTCATAGAGTTTAATAAAAACCGTTATATAAAACAATCATTTAAAATCAGAACACAAGTAGAATATCGGAAGTAAATCCTCATATTGCTAGTCAGGCAAAATATAAATCAAGCATACATCTTAAACCGTCCATGAGACCGTAGTCTCTATATTACTATGATAGGTAATATATTCATCGTTATTAGCGTCGTATCATATCGGATATTTAGATTATATAGGATTATTATTAGCCGCATGACATTGTTACCTTACTATGAAAACAGCGGGCCGCGAACCCGACAAACAATTTGCCCATCTAAGTTAGCGTGTCGTCACAAAAATCACGCTATGGAATCTTCTCATACATAAATTCGCTTACCAATCAATGTGGTACGACGGGGATCAACCGTCAAGGCGCGAACTGGGGTGATCGTCCCCAAATAGTACTATAAAATGCATAAGCGTCTACCAAATCCTGGTAGTTTACAATTCATGCTAATGGGACTTTAAGTGACATAACCTAACTACTAATAATCCTTTTAGTCTCGTTTATAGGGTCATAGCATCATTCGGGTCCATATCATTAAGCATACCATCGGGACTACTTGTGTTCTATTTTTATCAAAATCTAGCATGTTATCTCCCTCGCGGGTTTACAAATCATTTTATAAAACATTTAAAAGAGTGCGAGGCTATGAACTCACGTTGATAATGAAAGGCGGATTATCGGCTACGGGCGTGCTTCGGTCACGGAAACCTATATAAATAATAATCGGTCTTAGACTCTTGTCCAATGAATTTTATCAAAAAAACAATATACATATGATGATTTTGTACATATGATGATGATCAATTGGGTTTATACATCCTTGTTTACTCATTTTAGTGTTTACGTTTTGGTAACTTTTTACTAGTTTGCTAGTTTTACCTATTTACCTATTTTAAGTCCATTAAGCTTAGTATAAGTTATTTAACTTGTTTTAATCCATCTTATACTTATATTATCAGTATCTATACTTTCCATGTTGGGCCCAAATGGGTTAAGCCCAATAAGTTCCTTTTATAAGTATTTATCTTATTTAGTCCAATTATTAGTCCAATATGCTTAGTTAGCTCGTTAATGTCCGTATGTCCTATAGTTCGGGTTCTATCGGTTTTTACTTGTATTAGTTACTTATATATCAGTATATGACTTTTATAAACTTTACATTAGACGGGTTTGATCGTCTAAGTTTTAATTGGCGAAAAACGTTAATTTTACGGCAATAGCCGAAAAAGTCGTAAAAATCAAGTTTATAGTTTTTATTACTTATAAGTATTATTCCACTACCATTTATATAATTTATCCATTTAATTAACCTTTTACATATTTATATAAATAAGTTTCATAAGTTAGTGGGTTTTTATTTTATATTTTATACAATAAAATTTTAGTGCTTATATAATAATAATAAACATTAATTCTCAAAATTTGATTTTTATTTTCATGTTCACAATTTTTATCATATCTATAGTTATATAATGAATTAGAAGCTCATTTTTGGGTGACATGTTGTTCATATTATGTGCTACATTTAACTTAGCTATAGCTACTGCTCATTTTCAGTTTATCTTGCCTTAACAGTCCCTACAAAACTGCTTATTTAGATTAGAACATCCAACTTGTTTTGATCATATCTCACTCATTATATTGATTCCATTGCATGGCCAACTCTCACATGTGTATAACATCTTGTACTTACTGTAAATGGATCATACCATGCAAGTTTATCAGTTCAAGTTTTAGTTATATACTGTTTTTATACAGCCAACTAAATAAGCATGATTTTAGCCTCATTTCTTGTAGCTATTAACATTTTTAAGCATATCTATCAACACTTGATCCCCACACAACATTTTTATCATCATATATACATCATATACATATACAATAATAAAGAAATACATTTGTTCTTTACAAAAATAACAAGAGAAAATGGAGAGGATGATCTTCTTTACTAACCAAGTGTTTTTCTTGTTTTTGGAAGACAAGAACTTGATGAACACCACAAGTAACTCCAAGATCATCAAACACCAAGAACAATAGTTGAGAAATCAGCCCTAGGACACAAGAAAATCACCTCCAATGTTGTTAATATGGCCACCAAATGATCAAGGCTTCAAGATAACTCCATGATAGAGCTAGTTAACATGTATTTCATGGCTAGAAAAGATCAAAAGGGGTGTTTGTTGCTTGAATATGGACGGCAAGGGTGAGAGTTTTTGAGAGGATTTGTGTTGGTTTGCATATAAGTAAATGGTGGTGTGAGTTAGTTGCTAGTGGTTTTGACTAGGAAAAGCTTAAAGTGTAAGCTTTGTTTACACTTGTAAACTTGTAGCTAACATGATGCCACATATGGTTGTGGTGTCATGTTGGTGCCGTCCCTTGCTAGCTAGTGGGGTGGGACAATGTATTTTGTCCCATCTCACTAGTTTACGGGTATTCCTCGATTCTAGTTTTCTCGATTTGCGTGCCCTCGGGTTGTTTCATGAAAAACGTTTTTATAAATTATGAATCAACATCACAAAACGAATCCAATAAAAATTGTCTCATCAAAAACGGAGTTCAAAAACGTAAATACGTAATCCTAAGGTTTACGGCTTAGTCGTAAAAGACGCAAAATTATGCACGTAAGCCCAAATTTAAATCCGTAAATTGTGAGTTCGTCAACCAACACAAAAATAAGTTTTAAAATATTATACGAGAAAATATTTCAATACCTGAAAATGTTAGATTGTCACATACTGATTCAAGTGTGATGATCATTGAAGATCCAGAAAGGCTTTAATATGGTGATGAGTTGGCTAAGGAGAGGCTTGCAGAATTGAAAAATCAGGTAGATTATGAGATGCCTGAAGTAGTTCAGATGTACTTTGCATGGGAGAATAAGGTTATAGAGAATCCAGACATTACCATTTCAGATCAAATTTGGGGTTTGGAAATTCTACTTATAGTTCAAAGATATTACAAGGTAATTTTGAAATATATGGCTAGCAAGGTTCTTTCCCAGTCTAAGAAAGATAGAAGGGAGCTTTACTACATGCTTCTCAGATGTCATCAAGGAGGTTGGACTTTCTAGAAGTTGCAGGGTTTGTCCTTTGATGAGTTGGAGTTTCGGGCTTATCCTATATGGGCAAGTGTTCAAGAGCAGAACACTATCAGACTTCTTTCAGATAAAAGAAAAGAAGAACTTGCAGAAGAGATGCAGATCCAACAGGCTTTAATTACACCAAGGCCTTTGAAGAAGGGACTTACAATTGAGTTCCCAAAGAATTTGGATAGAGTAAATCCAAGTGAAGCAGTGATTAGAAGGAGTATTAATCTCTCACCTTTGGAAGCTTCACATATGGTAGAGGTATTACCTTTTGATTCCAGAAATCCTATTGTTCATTATGAAGAAGATGCAAGTGGGTTTTGGATGATTGGAAGATATGGAAAGGAGGTACATACTTTTACTACTTTTATCTCTTTGTTTGCAAGCCTAGATAGAGAAGACTTGGTAGATCTTTATGGATTGATGAAGACCAAGTATGAGGCTGAAGCACCTACTTCAGTCAATGGAATAAAGATTTGGACCACATTCAAGAGAATGTGTGCACCAAGTGATGAAGATCCAGTATGGTTGGATCTTGATGATATCAGTGGACTTCAATGGCGTCTACATTCAGCAGCTGGCTTTTATCATTTGAGTACTACAAAATTTTTTGAATATCTTCTTGTGAATTGTGAATATCCCATGTCCAAAGAAGTTTTGAAGAAAACGGTGTCAACACAGCTGGAGATGGATTACACAAGTGATGTTGGCAAAGATACAATTAGGGTTATTTATTTCCAAATTAACAAGTGATGTGTATTTGTAAGAATTTTCCTTGTACATAGTTTTTATTCAAAAACTTGATTACTAGAGTAGATATCAAGTTTAGGGGAGGATTGTTGGGAATAAAATGAGCCAAGACACTTAGACGCTGACAAGAGGAAATTAGACGTTGATATGAAGAAATCAAGCGTTGACAGAACAAGCGTTGATAAGAAGAAATCAAGCATTGATGAGGAGAAGTCAAGCACTGATAGAATACCTAGTCTACATGTTTTATGTTTCTAGTAAAGATATGTTCGAAATGTATTTCGTATGTTTATCTTTACCTAAAATAGCTGCTACGTAGACTCTTATACAAGGTTCCTTATTCTATAAAAAGAGGCCTTTAGGTCTTAGTTTAATATACGTATTCTACACTTTCATTGTACACAAGTTCAATCATCAATCAAAATGAAAGTTTGGTTTATTCTGTTTGTGTGTTCTTGTTCTAAGTATTAATTCCACATAATACTTAGATTGTTTCATATACAACAAAGTTTCTCTAAGTGTTTAACTTGATTTAATTTCGTTTGCACAAAGCTAAATCGATATAAGTTTGGGATCAACAACACTTCCCTTTCTGAGCATAAAACTTGGAATGTTTTAATACAAGCTCATGAGCTTAATATTAATTTCTCGTTACGAGGATAATTTATCATTAAAGATAAGCTTTCCTTATATTGACGTCCGAGTTAGATTCTGATATTAAGCTATAAGTCATTTTACATGAGCTTTAAAACTTTGAATGTTTTAGTAATAGCTCATAACCGAGAAAAAAATTGAATTTCTCGTTATGGGGATAAGTTATCTATGAAGATACACTTTCCTTTATTTGAAGCACGGGTTACAGTGTGACATGTGACTGCAAGCCGTTGTGCATGAGCTTAAAACTTCGAATGTTTTTAATATAAGCCCATGGCCGAGAAAAATTAATTTCTCGTTGTGAGGATAAGTTATCATCGGCGATAAAATTTCCTTTCTTTAAAGACCGGGGCATAATCTGAGATATGATTATACACCATCTATACGAGTTTTAAACTTTTGAATAATTTTAATTTCAGCTCGTGTCCGAGAAAATTTAATTTCTTGTTATGGGGGTAACTTGTCGTTGAATAGATAAACTTCCCTTTATTTGATGTCTGGGTCATCGTCTGCTATTTAACACCAAGCCATAATTGTAAGCGTAACTACGAATCCCCTAAGACACTTGTTTATGAGATATCTGCTTCTTCAGCAACCAAACTCTGAGAGTGTCTTTAGTTGAACGGTATACATAAATTACACCGTTTTGTTTTCGTTCAACGTTGACATTGGTACATGCACTTGCATCAATAGTTTGCATGCTTTCATATGGGTTAGTGATATTTATTTTAGAACCAAGTGGGGGTTCACAGCAAACTTTGTTAGTGCTAAAGGGAAAAATCCTTTCTATAGGAACCCATTGGAGATTAACTGATGTAAAAATCCTACCCGTGGGTTGCCACCTAAGATTGGATCTAGGCGACATGGTTTTCTTATGCACAGCGGAAGTCTTAGCGATAGAAAACCGTTTTGGTTTAGGATTCCCTCTTTTAGCGCGAGAGTTTAACTCCTTCATGATTTTAGTGACACAAGCCGTATGATTTGTCGTAAAGACACTTTTCATGCATACGGAACAAACACCGTGTTTGAGGTCCAAATAAGATTTATAAATCCTAGTTCTTTCTTGTGTTCTTGTCATAGGTTCCTCTATATAGTGATTATTAGGCATGTTGTTCGACCTATGTTGTGGCATATTCTTAAAACTATACCTAGAATCATTGGTGGTAGTCTTATTTGGAAGTTTTGCAAAGCTTGATTTAATCATATTGGGCCTATGTAGTGGAGTAACTGGTCTAGATATATGAACCATAGCAACTTGGGAGGCAAACCGCGTTCTCGAGGATTTTTGTCGCTTGGATCTAAATGCAGTCGGTTGTCTAACTGACTGATTTTTAGGCGGTTTCCCCAAAATTGATGGTTTTTTAAGATTAGTGTCCACACTAGTTTCCTTATTTTTCCTAAACTCATTTTTAGAGCAGCTATTGCAAAAACCATTTCCTAAACTTGATCCTTTAAAGTCTCATTCTCTTTTAGTAATTAATCTTGGGATGCCAACTTAGATTCTAGCAACTTAACTTGTTTCAACAACTTATCCTTTTCAGCTTTAGAATCTAGAATTTTGTACCCAATTTTTTTCAAGAACAACGTTTGATTTTTCAAGTTTTTCAAAATATGTTTCAATTGTTTCAGTTTTCTTCGAAAATTCAAGTTTGGCATCCTCAAGATCTTTAGATTGTTGATCTAATGTTGTTTCAAGCTCTTTCATCTTAGAAGAGGCAGTCGTACGACATTTACCATGATAACTTACAACATGCAGTTCAATCTCTCCCCCTTTATGACTCGCATCGGATGATTCAGAAGTGGTATTGCTATCACCCGTTTCCATCCCATGTGTGTCATAAAAAAGTTAAGAATGCTCAACATGCGGTATTTCATCGGCATATACATCATATACAACATTCCATTGTACCGTATTTGTAGGCTCTTCGTCATAAACGGGTATCATTTCATCATAAGAGATGTTTGTAATATTCCCTGACGTGCTGCTAGTATCATGATGTGAGTCTATGATACTACAATCTTTATCAGTCTCCAACTTGTATACCGTATTACAATTCTCCTCTTGCATTTGCATCGTAGATTTTTACACTGCACCATCATACGCTTATTGAAGTCGTGATCTTTTATAAATCGAAGACGAAACCGATGTCATTAATTTTAACTGTGTACCACAGAAGTCTTGAACCTCAGTATGTGTATCTCGAAGAAATGACTGGCATATCACTTAATTATCAGACTTAACGATGTTGAATTGGAAGAAGGGCGTGAATTATGTTAAGAGGACTTTATATGCAACTGCCGATGCAGAGTGATTAAAGTCTACTTCGTGGAGTTGCTCTGCTATTTGGTTCAAGTTGAGAAACATTGAGTCGATGATATATTTCGATCTTGACCAAAGAGTGTCACAAATTCTTGTCCAATTTGAAGCCATGAAAGAGTCACTAGATGAGACTGAAGTAGGCGAAATGAAGTGATGCCACTTTCTCTAGCTTTGTATTGCATTTGATGCAATTCTCCCTCTTGAGATGTTGAATTCAACGATTCCATTGAATTTCGATGAAGGTAAGGATTATTTTATCGATCGAGCAATGAAATAGCGTTGATGTGTTTGTAGTTGAAAGAAACAATATGGAGTTTTACAATTCGTGGATAAACCGAGAAATAAATTCGCGGGATTTTACAAACCACCGAATAAACCGTAAACGTTCTTGATTTCTTGATTAATGAAGAAAAGTTGATTAAAAGTTTTCTAATTCATGTTTTTTACAATTTTGGAATATTGAAAATTTCTTGATCTCGCAATAAGTAACTCTTCAAATTTCACAATATTTAAATCTCGCAAAGATAATGTTGAAATAATTTTGCAATAAATTTGGCTAAATCTCGCAATAATTATGAAGAAATTAATCTCGCAATATCACAGAAATCCCGCAATAAATGGGAAATTCTCAATTAAGTATCTCGCAATGTTTTGGTGCAAAAATCTCGCAATAACTTATCAACGAAAATATCGCAATGTGCAAAAATTTCGCAATGTGCAAAAATGTCGCAATGTGCAAAAACTTCACAATAAGTTAAATTTCGCAATACACTAAATTTCGCAATAATCCCGAAATCTCGGAATAAATGCTGCAATCTTGCAATAAGGTTTAATTTTTGAAAAATTGCGATAAAAAATTCGCAAAAATGCCAAAATTCGATATTTTGACCAAAAATCAAGCCAAACACCAATTTTTTTTTTTTTGTGTTTTTGATCAAACAAAAAAACCCAAATTTATACCATAAGTATGTAGTTGATTTCTATAAAGATTTAGACCACAAAAATACGAAATCTTTTTGAGATCTGGGTAGTTGATCTTAAAAACCACACGAACACAATATAAAACCAAAATCAACACAGACTAGAACTCTATTTCACCCCATGGCTCTAGATACCAATTGTAGATCTATGTAATCCTTGAATTATATAAGTATGGAAGTGATGTAAAGAGAGAATGAGAGAGAAAGATGAGATCTAAAGAGAGAAACTAGAGAGATAAATGAAAAGTGTAAAATAACATTGAATGAAAAGTCAAGTAAAAAGATTATATACAAGGTTTATATACCCATGTCCAGAAGATGGATGATACAGAGATTTTGCATGGGTTCAATTAAGTTCTCGGTATCTTCTCGAATTGATCACGGCTCAAAGTGGAATTATCGTTCTTGGTTACTAAAAAGTGGCTTGGTTTTCTATTCTACTAAAAAGGATTAACTGCGTGCAGTAGAGAAAATAAGCCAAAACAACTAATAAAAACAAAAGCTTGAATTAAACTTGAACACTTAAACAGTAAAACAGTGAAATAACTTAACTTGGAAAAATTTGCTGATTCGGAATAATACTGCTCATGCGGAATAACTAGCTCATCCGGAATAACTAAAAATGTCTTGATCCGGAATAAAATTTATTATTCGGAACAATAGTCAAAAGGATTCATTCGAAATGTGAGTTCATGCGGAATATTGCTTATTTGGAATACTCTCATGCGTAATAATTGAAAGTATGCTCATTCGGAATATCCCTTGGTTCGGAATACTTACTGATCCGGAATAATACTGATTGATTCGGAATAAATGGGAGAAAGTGTTGGTTCGGAATGTAAAGCGTTGATTCGGAAAAATCTGTTTATTCGGAATGTAAGGCTTGATTTGGAATAATCTAAACAAACTCTTCGTTCGGAATAAATGAGGCTCATTCGGAATAATCAAGAAAAGGCTTCGTTAGGAATATATTCAACTCATCCGGAATAAATCAACTAACACCTTCATCCGGAATAAATCTTTATTCGGAATGTTAAGTTCATCCAGAATAAAACACTGGTTCGGAATAAAATGTTCACTCGGAATAAACCCTTGATCCGGAATAATTGACTAAAACCCTTGATCTGGAATATTATGTTGATTCAGAATCTGGGAAAACAGAAGGTATGCGAAGAACAGAGAGAAAAGCAATAATACGAATTTTACTAAAATCAACCAAGTTTTAACCAAAGATTAAACCAAACTAACCACTAATCGTCTACTAATGATAAACATCAAATCAAATCAACAAAAACACAAAACCCACTTACTTTTAAAGATCAAAATCAACAAAAGAAAAACTTAAAACTTAAGATCAATAAGAAAAGAAGAACAAGATAAAAGGAAGACTTGTATTGAAAGATTAAGGTTTAACAAACAAAAGGAAAGATTAAAACTTACAAGATTTGTGAATTAAACAAAGATGAAAAATCACCAACACCTTAATGGTGTTGGTTTCCTACGAAACAAAAGAAAGAAAACTGGAAAAAATGAAAAAAACATGTTCTAATGTGTGAAGGGGAATCCTATTTATAGGAGATGTGGTTGGTTGGTGAGTGGGCTTTCTTCTTTCTTTTTGTCTTCTCGTCTTTTCAATAAAGTTGACGTTTACGATTCTGATTCGGGATTTGTCGATGAATAAATTCAACTCGTCTTTTAATTTCTTTGTTTAATAGACTTGAGTTCTTCGACATATGTAAATATTCCATCTTTGGTCCTTTTCTTCGATAAATCTTCAAATAGGCCCATTGACTTCAAATCTTTTTCATCTCTTGGACTATAGACTTCGTCTTTTTGTCTTTTTCTTCGATAAAACCCGTGCAATCCCATGTTTTCTTCAATATTTATCCAGTTGGCTCTGAAAACACAACAAACACACAAACCACGCATAACTCCAAACAAATGATATTAAATACGCGTTTTAGTCTCGTTTTAGCAAGAAATTAGTGGTAAAAGGATGGATGTTTTCACACCTATCAGATCCCCTACACTTAACCATTGCCATGCCCTCATGCAATGCTTAGTGCCAAAGCAAACTTACACTTTTCTCATAATCAATCAACCTTGGCCTTATTAATATACTACTAAAACAAAAACTTAAACTACTATGAAGAAATAAAAGCTTTAAAGGAAACAAAAGGGATAGAAAACCATTTTCAATTGAAAATAGTTACATGGAAATAACTTGCAAAGAGATCTAAGACATACATTAGGGCTTTGGTTGCTGCGAAGATTTATCACCCTCAAGTTTCACGTTCCGCAAACTAAGCTTAAAAACGAGATCATTGTTATTATAAGTTAGCAAAACAAACACTTACACACATGGCTTAATTATATGCTTAAACTCCCTTATTCCTAGGTGTATCTCTTATATTTTATTGTTGTCTTAGAATGATCACGAAGATGCATTTTTGGACTTATTGCGATAGTTTATTTAGGCTGAAAGCAAAGTAGGACGATTTGATTAATATTTAGCTAAAGGACAAAATCTCTTAAAACTGCTTCTCGAGACCTCAAAAAGTTCATATCTTGGCATAACTCGCTTCACGATATGAGACCTTTCTCGGGCCGATATTTGGCATGTACTTCATACTTCATATCTTGAGAGACGTTCTTGAGATAATGGTCTTCTCTTCGTTAATAGAGTTTCTTCACTTGGAGACTTTAGAAGGATACTCCAACTTTGTTGACCACGACTTCATCATTATTTCTTCAATCGTTAATTGGGACTTTGAAATACAATGATCCGCCTCCTTTTCGGACTTGGATCTATTTATCCTCATACCTTGTTAGGGTCTTTTCGGATAGAATTCTCCATGATCTTTATGAGAGTTGATTGCTTTTCGTTGTGAGTCTTGATCCTTCATATTGATTTTGGGAATAATGCTTTTCACATCATCTTGGATCTTTAGCAATAAAATGGAATCCTCATGCCTTGTTAGGGCCTTTTCGAATTCGCCAATCTTCGCGCCCCGCTTCAATAGTTATGCCTTGGCTATGAACTCTTATCATTACCGAGCAACTTTTAAACGATCTTGGGCTAGAAGCTAAGTTATTCAATAAAATCGTACGACCTTACTTATTGCATTTATTCATTTAAGGTGATGGGAGGAAAAGCTTATAATCACACCAAGTGTGCTTGTGCAAGAATACCGACTTATAATTGACTCTATCATTTCTCGTTCTCCACAATTTAAAATCTCAAGTAATGAGACTCGTGGATGCTTAGCCTAATAAACCAGTTAAGGTCTACATGGTTAAGGATACTTGCTATAATAAACTTGGATAAGTCTATTCGGGTTGAGTCAAAATAATCGCAATGGGCCTAATATGTCAAAGACTTCTAAACTAGCTACACCACTTTATTAATATTTTAGACTTTATTATGGGATATATACATATGAAAGCAACGATAAAAATTTAGAAATTACGACTATATGGCCAAAGTTAATTAAAAATTTGAAAAATACTGAAAAAGATGATTTTCCGGTTAAATGAAGGCATTTTAATAGAAAAGTCCACTTAAAACATCGATAGAAGTCTCCCCTACACTTAATATAAACATTGTCCTCAATGTTTAAGTATGTGTGGAAAAGTCTCCCCTACACTTATGACATTGTGCATGTTGGTTAAATCAAGCTAAGGAGGAGACAACTAAAGTGATCAATTTCAAATAATACAACAAATAATGGGCTAAAACACTTATAAACTTATTTATTGGGCTTAACCCATTTGGGCCCAACATGTAAAGTATAAATACTGATAATACAGTATGAAATGGATTAATACAAGTTAATGAACTTATAATAGGCTTATTGGACCTAAAACACGTAAATAGGTAAAACTAGTAAACTAGTAAGAAATTACCAATACATAAACACCAAAATGAGTAAAAGAGAATATGTTAACCCACTTGATCATCATATATATAAAATCATCATATGTATACATAAATGCTATTTTTATAAAGTCATTGGACATGAGTCTAAGACGAGTATTATTTGTCTAGGTTTCCGTGATTGAAGCACGTACGGTACATCCGAATTGCCGATAACCCGGTTTTCGACATCAACGTGAGTTCATAGCCTCGCACTATTTTAAATGTTTTTATGAAATGTTTGATAAACCCGCTAGGGAGATAACATGTTAGTTTTTATGAAATAGGACACTAGTTGTCCCAATTGTTTGTTTATTGATTTGGACCCGAATGATTGTATGACCCGATTAATGATTATATGACCCGATGTATGAAATAAAATGGATTATTAAAGTTAGGTTATGTCACTAAAAGTCCCATTAGCATGAATAGTGAACTACCGGGATTTGGTAGACGCTTATACATATAATAGTACTATTTGGGGACGATCACCCCAGTTCGCGCCTTGACGGTTGATCCCCGTCGTGCCACATTGATTGGTAAGCGAATTTATATATGAGAAGATTTACACAAGCGTGATTATTGTGATGGCACGCTAATTTAGATGGGCAAATTGAGTTTCGGGCTAGCTACCCGTTGTTTGGTTTAGTAAGGTAACAATGTCATGCGGCTTATAATAATCCAATTAACGAAATACTGCTATACGCACCGAATTACGATGTATTGCCTGACTAGCAATACGGGGTCATACTATTGATATTATGTTCGTGTTTTGGTTTTCATAACCATATTCATATAATGGTTTTTATTTAATCTATACAACGTTATAAAACGTATTGTATGATATTTTTACGACATTGGTTCGTATAATGATTTTAAAGGCGAAAGCCTATATTATGATTTTGATAAGGATTTGTATAAAATGACTTTGGCTATTTTATGGCCTATTACAATGAATTATACAAAATGATTTTCGGTAATAATATTATATCGATGTTAAATTGATGGATTTTATTAAAATCTATGAATTCACTCGGCGTTATCGCTGACCTTTTCTTTTAACATGTTTTATCTCAGGTACTTGAAGGTAATTCTCGGGAAGACGACAAGAATTCATGGCCCGCACTTAAACAATATTTTCCATTCAAATACTTTGTAAAACTTTGTATGAAATATAATGACTTGGGACCTATGTAAATTTGATATTTATGAATGGAAATGCTTTATTAATAAACGACGTGATTTTTAAGCGTTGTCTATGATGTGAGTAATGTGCTATCCCGTACACCAACGAGTCTTCCGCTGTATTGAATTGTATAAATTGG
Organism: Glebionis coronaria; assembly: GCA_025667525.1. NCBI lineage: Eukaryota > Viridiplantae > Streptophyta > Magnoliopsida > Asterales > Asteraceae > Glebionis > Glebionis coronaria. Next base: position 351,807 of record JANFOE010001741.1, read on the forward strand.
GGGTGTTACAGTTTGGCATCAGAGCTCTCGTTATAGAGAACGAAAGATTTTTAAAACCAAGGTTTTGAATAAAACATTTCAAAATCTTTTAACAGTAAACATTTTTCTAAAAATGTCTAAAAATCTTTTAACTATAACGGTGCCGAAGAATTCCCGAGTTACCGACAAGGCCAGACTGAGAAGTGTTATTTTAATATATATATATATATATATATATAACTTGGATTATATATATATATATATATATGATGTAATTTTATTACATGATTGTTTGATGATTATTTTGATATTTATACGAGGTATTTATACGACGTAGATTGTCACAAGGAACCCTAAATCCCCTAGTAAATTAACCGAAGCTATTCTCGTAGGAATTCTAGCTATCCTAGATCTAAACCAAGTTGTGGATATTTATGATCCCAACAAATGGTTGATACTCGTAGAAATGTAGATATTAGTTGATTGTGATATTGAAAAAGAATTGGCGAGATTAAATCTGATATCGATGTCATGACGATCTTTCCTTATAGAGTGGAGTTTGACAAAAGGTTGCCACCTGGAAAGGTGTCATCTAATTTGTTGTCACCCAATTCTTAAATTTGAAATCGAAAGGGTGAATGTTGCACTTGAGGCTGTCATTGGAACCATTACCCAAAAGCCTCATGCCACTAGTACCTTTCCGAGAAGTCTGATTGAATGTGTGAGTCATCTCATGCTAGTGACTCATTTGATAATTATTGTTGTAAGAGCTATAGGATTGGAAATTAAGTGTTGATCATATCGAGCTTTTATTGCCCTATTAAGGTGTAAGAATAAGATTGAAAGTATTGGAGAAAGAGGTAGGATATCGAATTGAGTATAAGTTGATTGAAACTTGAATAAAAATAAAATTTAATCCGTATGGAATATGAAATTGTTAAGAGGAAGTTGTTGAGTCCTGTGACTGAATTATAAGATTTTAATTGATTGTTGATTCGTGTTAAGTGTTGTTCCTAGGTCATTGTCCAATGACGAGGATGCCTAGTGTCCATGAAATAAATTGAAGAAATCTTCTTCTGAATTGGGACCGATGGATCTTCCGGGACATGTGGAACACCTAATGACTCTTGTAGATTAGTATTCATTGTGGTATCTTTTAAAAATAATCCCTAACTTAACTTTGACATCAGTTGGTAGGATGAGTTCTTGGAATTGTATGACATAGTGACACGTATGACATACTACCTTTGATTGCTAAATTCTACATGTATCGATGTTATCTATCTTTTATTACTTCATCCTAATGTTCGCATTAGTGATAGAACCATGGGACAAGTACTCATCTTGAATTGAGTTACGTTGTGCATTATTCTTTTGAGTGCCATCGAGATCATGAACCTCATGATTAATTGGCTAAGCTCATTTCCTATTATATTGTAGTTAGTTCTTGGTGAACAACTCTTCATCACTCTTTTGCAAATCACTCATTGTTTTTATAAGATAAAACCGTATCCATTGAGAAAATTTGAATTCTCATCACTATAAGGATTATTCAAAGTGAGATTTATAAGTGACTGTTATAGAAATGAAGTTGTTTATAAAACACATTGGAAAACTTAATTGTTTTCATAACAAAGAAAATCTTTGTAAATTTATTTTGATTCTTATTTAAGAATTAAGCATGAAAATGTTTTTATTATAAACATGATGATAAGATTTTGACGAACTGAGAATTGCATCGTTAATCTTGAAATTGTATATAGTTGCGCGCCTACATACAATTTGGAATGGACCATGCAAGGCTGATTAGTAGTCACCATAAAATTGATTAATAAACACTACATTTTCTTTGAAGTTATGAAAGATTAAATTTTATGAGATCTGCAAGAACTGAAAAATAGGGACATATTGATAGGGACACCTACATATGTGCCCGTACTATTTATTCTTCTGAGTCGAATTTACTCATCTGTAGAATTTGTCTTATTTGACAATTGATATTCCCTTCTTTGTCCAATTCTCTTATACTGAGATTCTTTGGAAAAGTATCTAATTACCGAGTGTTGATACCCGATTGGATGTATCGACGTTCCTATCATTTCTTTTGATTTGATTTAATTTGAATGACCTGGGTAACGATCCGAGGAGCTTTCGAATGCGTACTCAAATTATGAAAACATGGGATATATTCATATTCGTTGAATGTTTTCGTCTGTATCTAATTTGAAATTCTCTCGCATGGATTATGCGTTGACCTTACTCTTTTAAGGTTAGTTATGTCTCCAGATATCCTTGAACTTGTGAAGGATTATGAGTTATTATTTTTAACACCCTTAAATTTACACGCAGCGGAATACATCTTTGGGTGCTAAACAATGATACAACAACACATAATTTATAAAGAACGACTCGAAAAGAGACGTTTTAAATTTATCGTTCCAAAACATTTATCAGAGTAGCGTAGTCCCAAGACATCGTAACCAAAGTACAACCAAAACAAAAGATTTAAATTGTTTTGAACAAAAGGAACGACAAATATTCAAAGAGTTTATATTGCAAAGTAGTGCACAACATTCGTTCCCGTGGCTTCCAAGCTTAAGCCTTCTTGATTACCTGAAATACATGTGAGAAAATCATCAGCAAAAATGCCGAGTGAATCTATAGGTTTATTTAATCATTTTGAACACAAGCAAAGATTATAAGTTTGTGGCATGCTTAAAGGCAACAAGCATCTAATAATTTGCATCAACAATAATAATTGTATTTATCATAAATTGCAATAAGCTCATCGAACCGAGCCCTTAGACACTCCCATATCAGTCTAATAAGACGAGAGATTTATTAATTGTCGGTTACCTCCAGATTATTGGTACATTGCCGTATACCTGACTTCTCAATACAATATGTTCAAACAGTGTGGAGGTCAGGCCTAAGCTTCTATGACAAGTCCACAAAAACTGAACCGGGGCGGCTTCCCCCATAGATCTATTAACTGTACTAGCGGTTAACCCATCATAGGTTAATTAACGGTCCATAATTGAGGCTTTAACTAAGGCAATCACTTAATGCAATTTAAAGGCAACCACGGGTCAATTCATAAAGGGACAAGCATACCATAAAAATCTTGTGTTCTAAGTTTAAAAAAAACATGTATTCCCCCTCGCGGGTTTTAAAAATATTAGAATGAGCTCAAACGAGGCTATAGACTCACGTTGATAATGAAAGGCGGATTATCGGCTACGGGCGTGCTTCGGTCAGGGAAACCTATATAAATAATAATCGGTCTTAGACTCTTGTCTAATGACATTTATCAAAATAACAATATACATATGATGATTTTGTACATATGATGAAGATCAAGTGGGTTTATATATCTTTGTTTACTCATTTTAGTGTTTACGTATTGGTAACTTTTTACTAGTTTACTAGTTTTTCCTATTTACCTATTTTGAGTCCAATAAGCTTAGTATAAGTTCATTAACTTGTTTTAATCCATTTTATACCTATATTATCAGTATCTATACTTTCCATGTTGGGCCCAAATGGAATAAGCCCAAAAAGTTCTTTTTATAAGTGTTTAACTTATTTAGTCCAATTATTAGTCCAATATGCTTAGTTAGCTCGTTAATGTCCGTATGTCCTATAGTTCGGGTTTTATCGGTTTTTACTTGTATTAGTTACTTATATATCAGTATATGACTTTTAAAAACTTTACATTAGACGGGTTTGATCGTCTAAGTTTTATTTGGCGAAAAACGTTAATTTTACGGTAATAGCCGAAAAAGTCGTAAAAATCAAGTTTATAGTTTTTATTACTTATAAGTATTATTCCACTACCATTTATATAATTTATCCATTTAATTAACCTTTTACAAATTTATATAAATAAGTTTCATAAGTTAGTGGGTTTTTATTTTACATTTTATACAATAAAATTTGAGTGCTTATATAATAATAATAAACATTAATTCTCAAAATCTGATTTTTATCTTCATGTTCACCATTTTTATCATATCTAGAGTTCTATAATGAATTAGAAGCTCATTTTCGGGTGGCATGATCTTCATATTATGTGCTACATTTAACTTAGTTATAGCTACTGCTCATTTTAAGTTTATCTTCCCTTAACAGTCCCTACAAAACTGCTTATTCGGATTAGAACACCCAACTTGTTTTGATCATATCTCACTCATTATATTGATTCTATTGCATGGCCAACTCTCACATGTGTATAACATCTTGTAATTAATGTAAATGGATCATACCATGCAATTTTATCAGTTCAAGTTGTAGTTATATACTGTTTTTATACAGCCAACTAAATAATCAAGATTTTAGCCTCATTTCTTATAGTTATTAACCTTTTTAAGCATATCTATCAACACTTGATCCTAACACAACATTTTTATCATTATATATACATCATATACATATACAAAATGAAAGAAAATACATTTGTTCTTTACAAAAATAACAAGAGAAAATGAATAGGATGATCTTCTTTACCAACCAAGTGTATTTCTTGTTTTTGGAAGACAAGAACTTGATGAACACCACAACTAACTCCAAGATCATCAAACACCAAGAACATAAGTTGGGAAATCAGCCCTAGGACACAAGAAAATCACCTCCAATGTTGTTAATATGGCCACCAAATGATCAAGGCTTTAAGATAACTCCATGATAGAGCTAGTAAACATGTATTTCATGGCTAGAAAAGATCAAAAGGGGTGTTTGTAGCTTGAAAGTGGACGGAAAGAGAGGGAGTATTTGAGAGGATTTGTGTTGATTTTGCATGTATGGAAATGGTGGTGTGAGTTAGTTGCTAGTGTTTTTGCCTAGGAAAAGCTTAAAGAGTAAGCTTTGTTTACACTTGTAAACACTTAGCTAACATGATGCCACATAAGGTTGTGGTGTCATGTTGGTGCCGTCCAAACTAGCTAGTAGGGTGGGACAATGTATTTTGTCCCATCTCACTAGTTTACGAGTATTCCTCGAGTCTAGTTTTCTCGATTTGCGTGCCATCGGGTCGTTTCACGAAAAACGTTTTTATAAATTATGAATCAACGTCACAAAACGAATCCAATAAAAATTGTCTCATCAGAAACGGAGTTCAAAAACGTAAATACGTAATCCTAAGGTTTCCGGTTTAGTCGTAAAAGACGCTAAATTATGCACGTAAGCCCAAAATTTAAATCCGTAAATTGTGAGTTCATCAACCCACACAAAAATAAGTTTCAAAATATTATACGATATAAATTTTTTGGCATCAGTCGGTATCGCGATCACTAGTAGTCCTCGTTGCTCGTCAAAATATTAAAATAAAATATTTAATATCGGTTTCAACTTAAACCGTTAAACATAATAATATTTAATATTATAAAATACTTCAAAAATATTTGAAAAGTAAGATTAAGTAATGACCTTATTTTGTGGGTTTTACATTATTAGTATATTGAGAAGTTCACATCTTATCGACGGCAATAAAACTGGAAAGTTGATAGTGCCAGTAGAATAGATTGATTGATTATGACATGACGACATTGTCTTAATTGATGGGAACTCGAATAGAATTCCCCTAAATGATAAGATGTTGATTATCAAAAGTGATCCAAATAATTCTTAATGGATAACTTGAAATTATACCGTGAATGATTGTGAATTAGTCATAGATATTATAATCTAGAAAGAACTTAAAATATATGTATTAAAAGTTGTTTATGTTATCTGAAACTTTAGGAGGTATTTGTTGGTGAATTACCTAGACTTTTGCCATTAAGGCAAGTTGAAATTGGTATTGATTATATTTCCGATGCTGCACCCGTGGCTTGTGCACTGTACGTCAGCACCATCTGAATTAAAGGAATTACCGTAGAACTGAGAGAGTTGTCGGAAAAAGATTTTATTCTACCGAGCTCGACATCATGAAGAGCTATGGTGTTATCATTCCTTATATTTATAGATTACTGTGAACTGAGTAAATTGACAATCGAAAACGATATCCATAACTCGAAATGGAAGATTTGTTCGATCATTTACAAGGTTTTAGCGTATGTTTTAAAAATTTGATCCACGTCATGGCTATCGTCAACTTCGCGTCCGCGAAGAAGATTATCTATTCCAATCACTACATCCAGAAATTGTAATGAACATTATGAGTTTCACGTGATGTCGTTTGGATTGACCAATGCACATGTAGCATTCATAAATTTGCTGAATCACGTGTGTAGGCTGTAATTTGATAAATTCATGCTTGTGATCAATAAGGACCATTTGTTTGTTTATAAGAATAAGAAGGAGTTAGAAATTATTTATAGATTGCCCTAGATTGGCCGAACAATGAAAACTTGTACCTTGAATATTTAAAACATGAGATTTAATGCTTAATCCTTTACATAATATGACCGTCCGATTAATGATGGTAAGATATATATATATATTGACTTTTCAAAGATTAGAGACATTAAGGCTTTGGGTTTTACTTAAAAGAAAATGGAAATATATTTTGACAGATATTTTAACAAAGGATTTTTAAGGAATCATTCCTTATAATTAAATCATTTAACTAAACTCCTATTTAGGGGTAAATGTTTGTGCGTAACTCAAAACAACCTAAAAGGGATTAAGGAAAACATTTAAACCATTACTTAGAATTTGAAACGACAATTTTTGCTTTTCAACTAAGAAATTTTTTTACCAAAGAATAAAAGAAGGTTTTTCGAACATTTACGGACCTTACTAATTATTTTCGATAAATCAGCAAAAATCGTGTTAATTAAATTCAAATGTATTTTGAACATTTTATATAATTGGTCGAACTAGGAAATTTAAAATTTTTACGTTTACGTTTCATAAAAAAAATTTAATAATTATTATTTAATTAATTGTTATAATTATCGACGCTTTAGATGTCAGATTGAGTAAAACAGATAAAAATAATAGTTGAGACGAAACTGAAACTTAGAAAATATGAAGAAAGACATTTTGAATAAATATGGTCATGATAATTATTTCACCAGGAAAGGTGAATGTGGATACTAACACATAATATGGAAAGGGTAAAGAACCAATTAGGATGTATTTCTTAATAATGAAGGTGCAAAATAAATTGCCAAACAATTTAAAAATAGCTGATGTTTATAAGAAGGATAATATAAATAGTGAAAGGTTTCACGGCTAATGTGAACCATTATAATTGAGAAGCCGATAGCGTTAAATTTTTTAAAGACCACTTGTGATTGTCTAAATATGGAGGATTGTGAGATATAGTTATGTTGGAATCTTGTAAGTACAAGTATTCTATTCTTGTCATTTCTGATTTAATGTATCTTTGTCTGAAGAAGTTGTACTAATGAAAAATTATGAAGGCAGACATCGCCTCGTACATTAGTAAATATCTAACTATTACAAAGGTCATCATCTGAATTTGATTCGATTTGGGTCATCGTCGATAGACTGACCAAATCAGCTAATATCATTCTCGTTAATGATAAATTCTTGATGAAGAAATTGACTCTTTGTATTTAAAGGAGTTATGTAAACATGATGTGCATGTGTCGATCATCTCTATCAAGATCCTCTCTTTGCATCGAATTTCTAGAGATTTGCTCAGAAGTCATTGAGAACGAATCTTGATGAGAGTACTGTGTACCACCCCAATCGAAGGGACGAGGTAAAGTAACGATACAAAATACTATAAGTGTTGTTTTATGCTTGAATGATTGACCTTTTGTAATGAACCGTATAATCTCTTTCCTTTGGAGATATTATCATTGATAATTATTGTGTTAGTATCGAGATCGACTCTTGTTAGGATCTATATTAGAGCATCTGTAAGCAGGAGTTGGGATGAAGACACCCGACATACACCCATTGTGAGTTGGACATGTATTTTAAGTTTAAGGTTTCCTATGATGGCGAACCTAACCTTACAAAATACTCGACCCGCGAGACCTGAAATGATTGTTGAAATTAGGATCTGATTATTGACTGTCGGTAGTGGGCAGGAGGTTATGTGAATATGAAATGTAGATATTGAAGTGTCAGATGGGTAGCGAAGTTATGCAAAAAATTTTAACCATGGAAAAATAAATTGATGATCTGAAAGATCATGGGATATAAGTCCCCGTTGTATGGGACCATTGAGATGATGTAAAAAGATTGGTCTGAAAGGCATATAAGCTGGATCTACCCTAGGACTTCAAGAACTGCGTGAATTATGTTTCGTATATCGAACTTGAGAAAATGTCTATCAAGTGAAAATCTGATTGCTCCTTAATAAAGTTTAGATCGGCGAAAAGTTGCATTCATCAGAAACCCGTGAACATCATGGATAGAGAAAGTAAGTCAACATTTAGCCTGATCTTATTCCCGTAGTTATGTTTGATGAAACTCGCGTATTGTAATGAATTACACTTGTGAGAAAAGACCGAATGTGGAGGAAATACCCACATGGCTTTAACTCTATAAGAAGCGAGTAGTAAGATGATCTTTGAGGACAAAGATCCTGTTTAGGGGTAAATGCTGTGACAATCCGTCAATTTATGGTTGGTATTTTATTCTCAAATAATATTAAAAAACATTATTTTAATGTTGTATTATGAACTCACTTATTTGTTGGAAGTAATTTAGATTTACGTCTTGAAGTAGCATTGACTACGTCTAAACCGGAGGATTCAACGTTACGTGCTTACGTTTACATACACCGTTTTGGTGACAGTCCGACATTTCAGAAAATGAATTTATCCGTGAATATTATTTTGGAGTTTTAAATTTGTGTTGGTTCATAAACTCACAAATTTACGAGAAGATATTAGGACTTACATGAATAATTTAACGTCCTTTACAACTAAACCGGAAACCTTAGGATTACGTATTTACGTTTTCGAACTCTGTTTTTAATGAGACAATTTTTATTAGATTCGTTTTGTGCCATTGATTCATAATTTATAAAAACGTTTTCCGTAAAACGACCCGAGGGCACGCTAATCGAGGAAACTAGAATCGAGGAGTACCCGTAAATAAATGGGGATGAGACAAGTGGGACACTTGTCCCACCCCAACTCATAACCGGCCCAACACTTCACAACACCTCACTTAAGTGTCAAATGGTAGCAACTAAGCTACACTTGTCCATTTAGCTTAATGTGTAAGCTAAGCTACAACAAAACACTCCACCATACCACTAGCTCTCCATTCATACATGCAAAACAAGCTAAATCCTCTCATCTCTCTCTCTTATTGCCGTCCACTTCCACCCTAAACACCCTCATTTGATCAATTTAAACCACAAAATCATGTGTTATTCACACATATGTTGAAGCCCTTTTGAAGCTCTATAGATTGGTGGTGCTTATAACATCCAAGGAGGAGTTTCCATGAAGTCTTGGGGCTGATTTTCCACAAGGTGTTCATGAAGAATGATGGTCTTGAAGATGGTCTTGGTTATTCACAAGTTTCTCCATCAAAATCCATGTTTTGATCACAACCTACATCATCATGGTGGTATAAAGATTGTTCTCCTCATCCTCTTGTTATTTTTGATTATGTAATCTTGTATTTTTTTACTTATGTATATGTATATGATGATGAATGATGATTAAAAATATTGTGTGGGGATTTGGTGTTGATAAACATGCTTAAAAAGATGAAAAACTATAAGAAACAAGGCTAAAATCTTGTTTAGATTGTTGGTTGTATAAAACAGTAAAGACTCATATGATAAACTGATAAAATGGCTTAAATAGATTAATATACAGTAAGCTGTATGTCTTGTACACATGTGAGAGTTGGCCATGCAATGGAATCATTAGGATGAGTGAGATATGATCAAAACAAGTTTAGAGTACAAATCTGAGTTCACTGTTTTGGACGATTTTTAGAAAATACTTAGAGACTGATTCAACAGTAGCTATAGGGTGGGACAATGTATTTTGTCCCATCTCACTAGTTTACGGGTATTCCTCGAGTCTAGTTTTCTCGATTTGCGTGCCATCGGGTCGTTTCACGAAAAACGTTTTTATAAATTATGAATCAACGTCACAAAACGAATCCAATAAAAATTGTCTCATCAGAAACGGAGTTCAAAAATGTAAATACGTAATCCTAAGGTTTCCGGTTTAGTCGTAAAAGACGCTAAATTATGCACGTAAGCCCAAAATTTAAATCCGTAAATTGTGAGTTCATCAACCCACACAAAAATAAGTTTCAAAATATTATACGATATAAATTTTTTGGCATCAGTCGGTATCGCGATCACTAGTAGTCCTCGTTGCTCGTCAAAATATTAAAATAAAATATTTAATATCGGTTTCAACTTAAACCTTTAAACATAATAATATTTAATATTATAAAATACTTCAAAAATATTTGAAAAGTAAGATTAAGTAATGACCTTATTTTGTGGGTTTTACATTATTAGTCTTTTGAGAAGTTCACATCTTATCGACGGCAATAAAACTGGAAAGTTGATAGTGCCAGTAGAATAGATTGATTGATTATGACATGACGACATTGTCTTAATTGATGGGAACTCGAATAGAATTCCCCTAAATGATAAGATGTTGATTATCAAAAGTGATCCAAATAATTCTTAATGGATAACTTGAAATTATACCGTGAATGATTGTGAATTAGTCATAGATATTATAATCTAGAAAGAACTTAAAATATATGTATTAAAAGTTGTTTATGTTATCTGAAACTTTAGGAGGTATTTGTTGGTGAATTACCTAGACTTTTGCCATTAAGGCAAGTTGAAATTGGTATTGATTATATTTCCGATGCTGCACCCGTGGCTTGTGCCCTGTACGTCAGCACCATCTGAATTAAAGGAATTACCGTAGAACTGAGAGAGTTGTCAGAAAAAGATTTTATTCTACCGAGCTCGACATCATGAAGAGCTATGGTTTTATCATTCCTTATATTTATAGATTACTGTGAACTGAGTAAATTGACAATCGAAAACGATATCCATAACTCGAAATGGAAGATTTGTTCGATCATTTACAAGGTTTTAGCGTATGTTTTAAAAATTTGATCCACGTCATGGTTATCGTCAACTTCGCGTCCGCGAAGAAGATTATCTATTCCAATCACTACATCCAGAAATTGTAATGAACATTATGAGTTTCACGTGATGTCGTTTGGATTGACCAATGCACATGTAGCATTCATAAATTTGCTGAATCACGTGTGTAGGCTGTAATTTGATAAATTAATGCTTGTGATCAATAAGGACCATTTGTTTGTTTATAAGAATAAGAAGGAGTTAGAAATTATTTATAGATTGCCCTAGATTGGCCGAACAATGAAAACTTGTACCTTGAATATTTAAAACATGAGATTTAATGCTTAATCCTTTACATAATATGACCGTCCGATTAATGATGGTAAGATATATATATATATATTGACTTTTCAAAGATTAGAGACATTAAGGCTTTGGGTTTTACTTAAAAGAAAATGGAAATATATTTTGACAGATATTTTAACAAAGGATTTTTAAGGAATCATTCCTTATAATATCATTTAACTAAACTCCTGTTTAGGGGTAAATGTTTGTGCGTAACTCAAAACAACCTAAAAGGGATTAAGGAAAACATTTAAACCATTACTTAGAATTTGAAACGACAATTTTTGCTTTTCAACTAAGAAATTTTTTTACCAAAGAATAAAAGAAGGTTTTTCGAACATTTACGGACCTTACTAATTATTTTCGATAAATCAGCAAAAATCGTGTTAATTAAATTCAAATGTATTTTGAACATTTTATATAATTGGTCGAACTAAGAAATTTAAAATTTTTACGTTTACGTTTCATAAAAAAAATTTTAATAATTATTATTTAATTAATTGTTATAATTATCGACGCTTTAGACGTCAGATTGAGTAAAACAGATAAAAATAATAGTTGAGACGAAACTGAAACTTAGAAAATATGAAGAAAGAAATTTTGAATAAATATGGTCATGATAATTATTTCACCAGGAAAGGTGAATGTGGATACTGACACATAATATGGAAAGGGTAAAGAACCAATTAGAATGTATTTCTTAATAATGAAGGTGCAAAATAAATTGCCAAACAATTTAAAAATAGTTGATGTTTATAAGAAGGATAATATAAATAGTGAAAGGTTTCACGGCTAATGTGAACCATTATAATTGAGAAGCCGATAGCGTTAAATTTTTTAAAGACCACTTGTGATTGTCTAAATATGGAGGATTGTGAGATATAATTATGTTGGAATCTTGTAAGTATAAGTATTCTATTCTTGTCATTTCTGATTTAATGTATCTTTGTCTGAAGAAGTTGTACTAATGAAAAATTATGAAGGCAGACATCGCCTCGTACATTAGTAAACATCTAACTATAACAAAGGTCATCATCTGAATTTGATTCGATTTGGGTCATCGTCGATAGACTGACCAAATCAGCTAATATCATTCTCGTTAATGATAAATTCTTGATGAAGAAATTGACTCTTTGTATTTAAAGGAGTTATGTAAACATGATGTGCATGTGTCGATCATCTCTATCAAGATCCTCGCTTTGCATCGAATTTCTAGAGATTTGCTCAGAAGTCATTGAGAACGAATCTTGATGAGAGTACTGTGTACCACCCCAATCGAAGGGACGAGGTAAAGTAACGATACAAAATACTATAAGTGTTGTTTTATGCTTGAATGATTGACCTTTTGTAATGAACCGTATAATCTCTTTCCTTTGGAGATATTATCATTGATAATTATTGTGTTAGTATCGAGATCGACTCTTGTTAGGATCTATATTAGAGCATCTGTAAGCAGGAGTTGGGATGAAGACACCCGACATACACCCATTGTGAGTTGGACATGTCTTTTAGGTTTAAGGTTTCCTATGATGGCGAACCTAACCTTACAAAATACTCGACCCGCGAGACCTGAAATGATTGTTGAAATTAGGATCTGATTATTGACTGTCGGTAGTGGGCAGGAGGTTATGTGAATATGAAATGTAGATATTGAAGTGTCAGATGGGTAGCGAAGTTATGCAAAAAATTTTAACCATGGAAAAATAAATTGATGATCTGAAAGATCATGGGATATAAGTCCCCGTTGTATGGGACCATTGAGATGATGTAAAAAGATTGGTCTGAAAGGCATATAAGCTGGATCTACCCTAGGACTTCAAGAACTGCGTGAATTATGTTTCGTATATCGAACTTGAGAAAATGTCTATCAAGTGAAAATCTGATTGTTCCTTAATAAAGTTTAGATCGGCGAAAAGTTGCATTCATCAGAAACCCGTGAACATCATGGATAGAGAAAGTAAGTCAACATTTAGCCTGATCTTATTCCCGTAGTTATGTTTGATGAAACTCGCGTATTGTAATGAATTACACTTGTGAGAAAAGACCGAATGTGGAGGAAATACCCACATGGCTTTAACTCTATAAGAAGCGAGTAGTAAGATGATCTTTGAGGACAAAGATCCTGTTTAGGGGTAAATGCTGTGACAATCCGTCAATTTATGGTTGGTATTTTATTCTCAAATAATATTAAAAAATATTATTTTAATTTTATATTATGAACTCACTTATTTGTTGGAAGTAATTTGGATTTACGTCTTGAAGTAGCATCGACTACGTCTAAACCGGAGGATTCAACGTTACGTGCTTACGTTTACATACACCGTTTTGGTGACAGTCCGACATTTCAGAAAATGAATTTATCCGTGACTATTATTTTGGAGTTTTAAATTTGTGTTGGTTCATAAACTCACAAATTTACGAGAAGAGATTAGGACTTACGTGAATAATTTAACGTCCTTTACAACTAAACCGGAAACCTTAGGATTACGTATTTACGTTTTCGAACTCTGTTTTTGATGAGACAGTTTTTATTAGATTCGTTTTGTGTCATTGATTCATAATTTATAAAAACGTTTTCCGTAAAACGACCCGAGGGCACGCAAATCGAGGAAACTAGAATCGAGGAGTACCCGTAAATAAATGGGGATGAGACAAGTGGGACACTTGTCCCACCCCCACTCATAACCGGCCCAACACTTCACAACACCTCACTTAAGTGTCAAATGGTAGCAACTAAACTACACTTGTCCATTTAGCTTAATGTGTAAGCTAAGCTACAACAAAACACTCCACCATACCACTAGCTCTCCATTCATACATGCAAAACAAGCTAAATCCTCTCATCTCTCTCTCTTATTGCCATCCACTTCCACCCTAAACACCCTCATTTGATCAATTTAAACCACAAAATCATGTGTTATTCACACATATGTTGAAGCCCTTTTGAAGCTCTATAGATTGGTGGTGCTTATAACATCCAAGGAGGAGTTTCCATGAAGTCTTGGGGCTGATTTTCCACAAGGTGTTCATGAAGAATGGTGGTCTTGAAGATGGTCTTGGTTATTCACAAGTTTCTCCATCAAAATCCATGTTTTGATCACAACCTACATCATCATGGTGGTATAAAGATTGTTCTCCTCATCCTCTTGTTATTTTTGATTATGTAATCTTGTATTTCTTTTACTTATGTATATGTATATGATGATGAATGATGATTAAAAATATTGTGTGGGGATTTGGTGTTGATAAACATGCTTAAAAAGATGAAAAACTATAAGAAACAAGGCTAAAATCTTGTTTAGATTGTTGGCTGTATAAAACAGTAAAGACTAATATGATAAACTGATAAAATGGCTTAAATAGATTAATATACAGTAAGCTGTATGTCTTGTACACATGTGAGAGTTGGCCATGCAATGGAATCATTAGGATGAGTGAGATATGATCAAAACAAGTTTAGAGTACAAATCTGAGTTCACTGTTTTGGACGATTTTTAGAAAATACTTAGAGACTGATTCAACAGTAGCTATAGAAGAGTTAAATAGAGCACATATCATTTAGTTTATGTCATTAAAATTTGAGCTTCTATCTCCATATATAACTCTAGATATGGCTGTTTTGGTGAACATGAAAGTAAAAATCAGATTTTGGAAATTAAAGTATAATAGTATTATATAAGCACTCAAATAAAAATAGTATAAAATGTGAATTAAAACCCACTAACTCATATAATACATTTATATAAATATGTATAAGGATAAATAAATGGACATTTTATAAAAATGGTAGTTTGATAAGTTTTATAAGTTATAAAACTATAAACATGATTTTTACGACTTTTTCGGCTATTATAGTAAAATTAACGTTTTTCGCCAATTAAAACTTAGACGATCAAACCCGTCTAATGTAAAGTTTTTAAAAGTCACATACTGATATATAAACATATATAACAAGTAAAAACCGATAAAACCCGAACTATAAAACATACGGACATTAACGGGCTAAGTTAACGTTATTGGACTAATAATACAACAAAATGGGCTAAAACACTTATAAACTTATTTATTGGGCTTAACCCATTTGGGCCCAACATGTAAAGTATAAATACTGATAATACAAGTATGAAATGGATTAATACAAGTTAATGAACTTATAATAGGCTTATTGGACCTAAAACACGTAAATAGGTAAAACTAGTAAACTAGTAACAAATTACCAATACATAAACACTAAAATGAGGAAAAGAGAATATGTAAACCCACTTGATCATCATATATATAAAATCATCATATGTATACATAATTTTTATTTTTATAAAGTCATTGGACATGAGTCTAAGACGAGTATTATTTGTCTAGGTTTCCGTGATTGAAGCACGTACCGTACATCCGAATTGTCGATAACCCGCTTTCCGACATCAATGTGAGTTCATAGCCTCGCACTCTTTTAAAAGTTTTTATGAAATGTTTGATAAACCCGCGAGGGAGATAACATGTTAGTTTTTATGAAATAGGACACTAGTTGTCCCAATTGTTTGTTTATTGATTTGGACCCGAATGATTGTATGACCCGATTAATGATTATATGACCCGATGTATGAAATAAAATGGATTATTAAAGTTAGGTTATGTCACTAAAAGTCCCATTAGCATGAATTCTGAACTACCGGGATTTGGTAGACGCTTATGCATATAATAGTACTATTTGGGTACGATCACCCCTGTTCGCGCCTTGACGGTTGATCCCTGTCGTGCCACATTGATTGGTAAGCGAATTTATATATGAGAAGATTTACACAAGCGTGATTATTGTGACGGCACGCTAATTTAGATGGGCAAATTGAGTTTCGGGCTAGCTACCCGTTGTTTGGTTTAGTAAGGTAACAATGTCATGCGGCTTATAATAATCCAATTAACGAAATACTATTATACGCACCGAATTACGATGTATTGCCTGACTAGCAATACGGGTCATACTATTGATATTATGTTCGTGTTTTGGTTTTCATAACCATATTCATATAACGGTTTTTATTTAATCTATACAACATTATAAAACGTATTGTATGATATTTTTACGACATTGGTTCGTATAATGATTTTGAAGGCAAAAGCCTATATTATGATTTTGATAAGGATTTGTATAAAATGACTTTGGATATTTTATGGCCTATTACAATGAATTGTACAAAATGATTTTCGGTAATAATATTATACCGATGAAAAATTGATGGATTTTATTAAACTCTATGAATTCACTCGGCGTTATCGCTGACCTTTTCTTTTAACATGTTTTATCTCAGGTACTTGAAGGTAATTCTCGGGAAGACGACAAGAATTCATGGCCCGCACTTAAACAATATTTTCCATTCAAATACTTTGTAAAACTTTGTATGAAATATAATGACTTGGGACCTATGTAAATTTGATATTTATGAATGGAAATGCTTTATTAATAAACGACGCGATTTTTAAGCGTTGTCAATGATGTGAGTAATGTGCTATCCCGTAACACCAACGAAGCTTCCGCTGTATTGAATTCTATAAATTAGGGGTGTTACAAGTTATGATGGGAAATGTAAACTGTGCTTTGAAATTAATGCATTGCATGAGGGCATTGCAATGGTCAAGTGTAGGTGATATAATAAGTGTGAAAACACTTATCCTTTTAACACTTATTTCCAATAATAACAAGACCATAACGTGTATTTTATGTCGTAAAAGTCGGAATTATGCGTGGTTTGTGTTTTTATTGTGTTTTAGGACAAAAATATGAAAAAAGGAAGAAAACATGGGCTTTCACGGGCTTTTATAGAAGAAAAAGACAAAAGACGAAGTCAAAAGATCAAAAGTGCAAGAAGAACGGAAGTCAAAGGCCTATTCTGAAGATTTATCGAAGAAAAAGTCTAAAGACGGAAGTTTAACAAAGTCGAAGAACCAAGTCTACTAAAAGAAAAAAATTAGAAGACGAGTTCAAGTTATCATTCGACTAATCCTGAGACAAAGTTGAGAAAGACGAGTTCTTAAAAGTCGAGAAAATATGAAGAAAGAGAGAAGACACAAGCACTTTCCACCTCCCATATATAGTCTTCTAAATAGTCATTTGAAGAGTTAGTCTTCATTTTAGTTTTTAATTTTTAGTAGGTAATTAAGTGTGTTTTATTTTTCTTCTCTCTAGTTTTCTTTCAGCTTATCAAACCTTCATCTTAATCTTGTAATATTTGATCTTAATCTTTAATATAATCAAGCTTTTTAATTAATTCTCATTCTACCTTTCTTAATCATAATCTATTGTTTTGCTTAATTAATCATGTACTTGATTTCATCTTTTTGATTGTGTGATTGGTTTGCTCATTGGATTGTGCTTATTGAGTTGGTGTGTTTTTAGTTTTTAGATTAAGGTGCTTATTTTCTTAATCTTTATGTTTATTAGTTTTTAAATAATTTGATTTTGGTAGTTTAATATTTTTATAAAAAAGTTGATTTTAAATTTTTTCTTATTTAGTGTTTTTAAAAGTTTTTGAATTGTTTCTTATTAGCTTTCCTTAAAATCAGATTTGTTAAAAGTTTTGATAAGTGATTATTGTGGTTTTGCTTATTTTGTATCAATCCGGATTATCTAAACCCTCCTTTCCCGAACTATGGCAAATACCAGCTTATTCCGAACTAAATGCAAACCCTAGTCTCCCGAATTACATATAGTACACTCTATATTCTGACTTAAAATCAATTTCCATTTCCCTCCAAAAAAATTACACCATTTCCCAAATTACATGCAAGTTTCTATTCCGAATTAAGTACAAAACATGTGTGTTCCTAATTACATGAAGGATTTCGTTTCCGGAATTACGTGCATGATTGGTTTCCCGAATTGAGTATCAAAGCTACTTCCCGAATTAAATGCAAAACAAGGGTATTCCAAATTGTATGCATGATCATGTATTCCGAATTGAGTTGAGGATTATTGATTCCAAACAAGGTCAAGGGTCGTGATTCCGGATTAAGTGAAGGATTCGTTTCCCGGATTAGGTTGATGATCATTTTCTGAATTAGGTGTAGTACGAGGTGTATTCCGAATTGTGTTCGGATTAATCATTCCGAACTAGGTCTAACATTATATTCCGAATTAGTCCTTACAAAAGCTGTGGATAGGCCTTACAAAAAGGTTTTTGTGACCAAAGAGCTTAAGGAGACCAAACCCATTCTTACCTCAGAGGATATGTTACCCCCAAAGAAACTTCTTCGTAATCTAATGCAATAGGTCAAAGGGATGAAAGAGCAAATCAAACCTCTCTCAAACAGCTCCTCCTCTGGTTCCCATGGTGAAGGGATTAGTAGTAGTCAATCTAAGGGAATAACTGTGTTCAGATCTTGTAAATACTATGGGTTTAAAAATCATCTATCTGATAATTTCTTAAGGAAACCCAAATGTATTACTTGTGAGTCTACTGACCACACCTCTAGTAAACATGAGGAGATCATAGATGTCCAAAAGGCCAGACTCAAAATGAGATCTGAAACTCCTCACAAGCCCTCTAGACGACCCGAGCACAGACCCAAATTATCCCCCTAGAGACTCAGACCATCTCCTGCATGAAAATACTGTGGGTTCCATGATCATCACTCAGATGAGTGAACGCTACCTAGGGTGTGACATCTGTGGTAGTATGGTTCATGAAACCAGAGACTACAACCAAATAGGGGGAGACAGAAACCTAAGAAGACCCACAATCGCTAATCAACGACAATCCCCACTATAAAGTGGGTTCATCATCGAAACTAATTTGTTTCACTATATCTGTACAGGAATATTTAAAGAAATCTGTATGGTATCTGGATAGTGGATGCTCCAAACAAATGACAGGGGTTAAGTGTTAGGTCAATTCAGTACCTAATGACCTCCCTGATGGATTTGAATAACAATCATCCTAAGTGAAGTTTTAACCTTGAACATAACAAAGTCACTGAGTGAACATTCATTCAGTGAGTTGCCTTCGAGATCCTAGACTGAGTCTAAATGAAAGACTCGAACATTCAGAGAGGTGTAGATCAATGAATGTCTTCTATGACGAAGAAGAAGGTGATGGGTTCAGTGAGTTGTGGCAATAGACTCACTGAACCCCATACGATCTCCCTGAAGAAAACAGGCATTCTCCAAGACTAAAGTAAAGGCGGGATAAGTTGAATTGTGACAATATGAAGTACATCACACAATTAGCGTGACTTACCCTTTTGGGATAGAAGGGATACTGACAAGTGTAAAGGACTTACGTCTTACTACTTAGAATAGGGTAAGACAAGATACTACTGTACCAATAAGACAAGAATTGCACATGGGTAATTATTGTCTTCTACCTAACTTTCCTTCTATAAATAGGATGCTTGTAAAGGAGAGAAAATAAGTTTGTGCACTTAATGATTTAGACATTCACAAACAAAGTTTTCTCTCCTCCAAACACGATCAAACACTTGAGTTCTAAACTCTTGTTGATAGAATCGTCAAGCTTAGCAATCCTTAGGATTGGACTAGCTTGTTAGTGAGGAGATCACAAAACCACACATTGTCTATTCAATACCTATTGTAGCTTCGTATACAATAGGGTATAATTCTTTAATAAAGCTAAGAGTTAAACTTTGAAAACCTTTGTGTTATTTACTTACTTGTATTAAGTTTATTGCATTACTTAACCATGGGTTAGGACTATACTTAGTATACTTAAGTATAGTACTAATTACAAGGTACCAACAAGCGGTATCAGAGCGGTAGGATTATTAAACTTTTAACCACCGTCTCAAAGATTTTAAAACCATGATTTATTATGGCTGAAAGTAATGTACCCCAACTTGTTAACAAAAAGGAGCGAGTTACTCTGTTAATGCTCCTGAGTTAGAAGTTGAAAGATTTAACAAATGAAGAAAAGAATGCTATGTTATTTGATGGGAATGGAACCTTATTACATAACTTGTATTAATAATGGTCCATTCAAATCAAAAACAACAGCTGGTGATGACAAACCTGAAAACCAATGGTCTGACGATGAAAGGAGAGTGGTCAATCAAGACCAACGTCTCAAAAGCATTATAATATCTTGTCTTCCTGACGATATTACGGAGGTTGTCATCGAGTGTGAGACGGCCAAAGAGACTTGGACAGATCTTGTTCATAGTTTTGAAGGTCCATCCGACACTAAGGAAAATAGGATTATGGACCTGAAGTTAGAATATAACACTTTTAGGGCCACACCATCTGAAACACTTCCTTAGACTTTCACCAGGTATAAAACCTTGCTCAATGAGCTAACGAATGACGAGGTGAAGCTGTCTAACCATGAAATCAATGTTGGTTTTGTGAACAGTCTCCCTGAAAAATGGCGTGGTTTTTCTCAAGGATTAAGAAATGCTAATCATATACAGACTCAGGATCTTGCAGACATTTATGGGAGATTTATCTATGAAGATAATCTAATAAATAGAAGATATCCTGAGTCCAAGAAGGCCTTAATAACAGACACCTCAGCCAAACCTACCCAAATTGATCATGGCCCCATTACAACTGCTTTTTACTCAAATGCAATTGTTCAAGATTTTCAGGAAACCTCAGATGATGAGGTGGATGAAAGATCTAGTGCTGAATACATAAGGGATTTAAACAAGGAATATCATGAAAGGGCCATGTTGGCAAATACCAAACGTTATATCAAAAAACTAGATTTGCTGGTAACCAATCCACTGAGGTAGTGGATTGCTACCGATGTGGTAAAACTGGGCATTTTGCTAAATATTGTCTTTCAAAAACTTCATTGGCCTCTTATAAAAATCAAAATTTTTCATCAGGCAATGACAATTTTAACCCAAGTTTACACCAAAACTAATTCAGGCTTCTCCAATTAACCAATGTTTTCAAAATAGTAAGAAAATTGAGAAAGATTATAGGTCTGAGTATAAAAAGGTTAAACCAAAACTTGCACTCTTGGAAGTTGAACCTACTGTTGCTCAGACTCAAAAGCCTGCTCAGAACAAAGCCATAGGGCTGGTAGCTGAAACATTTGATTGGGATGATGAAGACTTATCCTCAGAAGAGGAGGAAGTCATGTATCAAGTGTTAATGGCTCTATCTGATGATAAATTATCAGTTGGAAAGAATCATGCTCGAAATGAAGAATGGGTTGACATCACTATGAGAAAGGTAAACATGCTTCTCTCTATGGATGAAGAATCTGATTGGCAAAAATTCCTTAATCATATTAACATTGACCTATCGTTTGTTGAAGAGATGAGATTGAATCTTTTTTCAAAATATAATAAACTTGTTTTTGAATTAAACAAAATTTAGAGAAGATTTATAAATTTTAAAACAAGCTAAACTTGAAGCAGTAAGCTATCAACTTCAGAACACTGAACTTACTAAAATCAATCATGCTCTTCAAGAACAACATAAGGAAGAAAAACGCATCAATGAGAAATGGAAAAATAGCTCTACCTTAGCTTCTCAGTGTATAAACAGTCAAATACCTGCCCAAAAGAAGAAAATTCTCGGGGCACGACAACTCACTGAAAAGGCACCTACTAAGGAAATGAGTGAAAACCCATTTCTCCCTGCCTCAGTTGGGTTTGATCATGAAATGATTCCTAAGTCAAAAGACTGGGTTGAGAGATCAAACCCTGAGAGTGTTTTGCCTAACTTTGATACTGGAAAAAATATTAATTCCTGAATCTCAGGCTATTAATGAAAAACTTGGTCTGAATGAAGAGACTGATAAAGTCAGTAACACTAAAACATCTAGTGTTGCTGAAGACATTCAGACTCCTCTACCCCCTTTGAATAATCTTCAATGGGCAAGTCCATGTTCCGAACTAATTCTATTGTCTTATCAAGAACAATCACCTAGAGGAAGAGCTGGGTTAGGTTGTATTGAACAAACAAAGCCTGACTCAAACGTGATACCAAATCACACTGAATTAGGAACTGTCATTGAGAAAACAACCAAACCTATATCTCCCTCAGGGACTCCTACACACTCAGTCAACTCTACTCCTATTGTAAATCAAGAGGAGTTAAGTAGATTGTTCCAACTTTTCATGGAAGAGAAGCTTAACTCAACCTCTAAAACTCAAGGTGAAACATCTTTGTCCTCACAGCCTGAATCATCAACAAGTAACAAAACTGAACCCGAGTCTTCTAAGAAAGTTAAAACAAAGAAACCCTCCTGTGAGCTATGTCACTCTACAAATCACACCACTGACAACTGCTTTAGAGTTCTCTATTGCATGACATGTAAAAGTGAAGATCACAGGACATCAGATCATGAGATGCACATAGATTCTATAAGAAATGCTAAAGGATACAATGCTCAGCCTTACAACTATCGGCCCACCTCATAACAAACCAGAAAATCCAAGGCTAAGCCTTACCCACCATGTACACATTGTGGCATTCCTGATCATAGAGCTGATGATTGTATATATTACCCTGAGGGTGAGATTTGTGGAAGCAATGATCACACTACCTCAGGACACAATAGAATAATCATGGTCAGAAGAGGAATGCTAGCTGAGTCATCTCAAAGTACTGAATCCTTAGTCGGACTAAGCTGCAAAACATGTGGAAGAAATGTTCATTCTACTTCAGATCATGCTGAGTTTGAGTACTTCAAACGAGGTGAAAGAAGTCAGGCTTTTCGAGCCAAAGAGCCTACTAAAAAGTGGGCTCACAAGAGAAACTAATCCACCTCATTATTTGTGCAGAAACACTTCAAGGAGCCTGTCTGGTACTTCAACAGTGGGTGTTCAAGAAGTATGACAGGGGTCAAAAGTTATCTGCACAAATACATGGATTAACCAGGTCCTAAAGTAGTATTCGGTGATAATTCATCTTGTGTTACTGAGGGATATGGTTCAATTAAATGTGGTGGAATAGTTTTCTCAAAAGTGGGGTTTGTAAATGGTCTAAAGTACAATCTCATTAGTATCAGCCAACTGTGTGATGCTAAGTACATCGTTCAGCTTCATGATAAGCAAGGTACAATCTTCAATGCTAGCAAAGAAATTGTGTTGACTGCTCCAAGAAGAAATGACGTATATGTCCTAGACATGTCATCTGTAACAAATTCAGGAGCATGTTTCTTTGCTAAAGCCTCAGACTCTGTCAATTGGCTTTGGCATAAGAGACTGTCACATTTAAATTTCAAATATATGAACAAAGTTGCAAAACAAAACAAAGTTCTTGGCTTACCTTCTCTTCTGTATTCAAAAGACAAGCCTTGTTCAGCCTGTGAAAAAAGTAAACACAAGAGAGCTTCTTTCAAGCCAAAACAAAACTTTTCTATCAGGAAGTGTCTTCATCTTCTTCATATGGACTTGTTTGGACCAGTCAATCCAATGTCTATAAATCATGAGAAATACACTCTTGTGATTGTTGATGAATACTCTAGATACACTTGGGTATACTTCCTGAAAAAGAAGAGTCAAGCACATGAATTCATAATGTCTTTTATCAGGAAAGTAGAAAATCAAAATGATACTAAAGTTAAACAAATACGAACTGATAATGGAACAAAATTCAGGAACCAAGAGCTTGAGAGTTTTGGTGATGAGAAAGGAATTTCTTAGAACTTCTCTTCTCCTTACACACCTGAACAAAATGGTGTGGCTGAAAGGAAGAATAGAACTCTTATTGAAGCTGCTCGAACCATGCTCAATGGATCCAATCTTTCAAAACAAAAATCGAACAACCGACAATAAAAAAAATATTTGGCATCCATCGACATCACGCTTGCTAATACTCCTTATACTTAATAAATATTAAATATAAACCTTCCAAAATCGGTTTAAACTTAAACCTCCAAAAATAAATATAGTTCAAACTCATCCAAAAATTTCAAAAATAATCGTAAAATAAGATTAAGCAATGACCTCGATTTTGGGTTGTCACATCCCCCCCTTCTTAAAAGAAGCGACGTCCGCGGCGCTTAATCCTTCCTAAACAAATGAGGATACTTGTCCTTAAAGAAATCCTCACGTTCCCACGTAAATTCTGGCCCACGTCTAGAGTTCCATCTCACCTTCACAATCGGAATTCTACTATGCTTCAACTTCTTAACTTCCCTATCCATTATCTCTACAGGTTCCTCTATAAAATGCAACTTATCATTAAGTTGAATTTACTCCAATGGAATCACCACATCCCTTTCAGCTAAACACTTCTTCAGATTAGACACATGAAAAGTATTATGAATAGCCTTAAGCTCATCAGGCAATTCTAACTTATAAGCCACCAATCCAATCCTTTGGATAATCTTAAATGGTCCATATATCTCGGGCTCAATTTTCCTCTCTTTCCAAAACGTATTACTCCTTTCCATGGAGATACTTTCAACATAACCATGTCTCCTACTTCAAACTCCAACGGTTTCCTTCTGTTATCAGCATAACTCTTTTGTCTACTCCTGGCAGATAACAAACCCTTCTTGATTTGCACAATCTTTTCAGTCGTCTCAAATATCATTTCAGGCCCAGTCAATTGACTTTTTCCCACCTCACTCTAACATACTGGTTATCTACACTTACGTCCATACAAAGTTTCAAATGGAGCGGCTTTAATACTTGAATGATAACTATTATTGTACCAAAATTCAACCAATGGCAAATGCTTATCCCAACCACTTCCAAAATCAATCACACATGTACGAAGCATATCCTCTAACGTTTGAATCATTGTTTCACTTTGTCCATCAGTTTCCGGATGATATGTTGTACTCAAACATAACTCCGTTCCCACCGCTTTCTGCAAAGACTTCCAAAATTCTGAAGTAAACCTACTATCACGATAAGAAATTATCGACAAAGGCACACCATGTCGACAAACAATCTCCTTCACATACACTGTTGTTAATCTCTCCATACTATTTGTATTCTTCATTGGCAAAAAGTGAGCAGACTTAGTCAATCTATCTACACTTACCCATATCATATCACTACCACTTGCAGTCCTTAGCAAAACTGTCACAAAATCCATCGTAATCTTCTCCCATTTCCACTCAGGAATCTCAGGTTGCACTAATAATCCAGACTGTTTCTTATGTTCAGCCTTCACCTTCGCACAAGTTAAACACTTATTAATATGTTGTGCTATATCTGCCTTCATATTCGGCCACCAATAAACGTTCTTAAGATCTTGATACATCTTGTCCGATCCATGATGTATTGAATACTTCGACTTATGAGATTCATTCATCACCAAATCTCACACCCCTAACGAATCTTTCTCAGACGAACACAACGATAACCAAATCCTATTCTTAAAATACCTCAATCCATTCGGCCTCATTTCAAACAATGGTTTCAACATTCTACCCAAATTTTCTGCCTCAACGTTCTCTTCCTTCAAACCATTAGTTTGGGCTTTCAATATCTCTTCTGTCAAATCAACACTTTCCAACATCGTCAAAGCTCTAACTCTTATAGACTTATCTCTTTCCTTTCTACTAAGTGCATCAGCTACCACATTCGCTTTACCAGGATGGTAAAAATCTCGTAGTCATAATCACTCAGCAACTCAACCCATCTTCTTTGCCTCATATTCAATTCCTTTTGATCCAAAATATACTGCAAACTCTTATGATCAGTGAAAACCACACACTTGGTTCCATACAAGTAGTGTCTCCACAAATTTAAAGCAAAAATAACAGCCCCAAGTTCTAAATCATGCGTAGTGTAATTCTCTTCATGCTTCCTCAATTGTCTCGATGCATACGCTATTACTTTCTCACTTTGCATCAATACAGCTCCAAATCCTTTACGAGACGCGTCACAGTACACTACAAAATCCTCAGATCCTTCTGGCAAAGAGAATATCGGCGTAGAACACAACTTATCCTTCAACATACTAAATGCAGATTCCTCTTCCAATCCCCATTCAAACACTCGATTCTTCTCCGTAAGCTTAATCAACGGCTTAGCAATCAACGAAAACTTCTCAATAAACCTTCTATAATATCCAACCAAACCAAGAAATTGGCGTACTTCAGTCGGCGTCTTCGGTACTGACCAATCCTTAATTGCCTCAATCTTAGCAGGATCCACACGAACACCTTCACTATCAATCACGTGGCCCAAAAATTGCACTGATTTCAACCAAAATTCACACTTAGAGAATTTCGCATACAACTTCTCCTTCTTCAACAACTCCAAAATTGTTCTCAAATGTTTCTCATGTTCCTCTTCACTCTTGGAATAAACGAGAATATCATCAATGAATACGATAACAAACTCATCCAAATACGGCTTACATAAACGATTCATTAAATCTATAAATACAGCAGGCGCATTTGTTAACCCAAAAGGCATCACTTGAAATTCGAAATGTCCATATCGAGTACGAAAAGCTGTTATAGGAATATCTTCTTCCCTAACTCTCAGTTGATGATACTCAGACCTCAAATCGATCTTCAAGTATACACATGACCCTTGCAACTGATCGAACAAATCATCAATCCTCGGCAGTGGATACCGATTCTTGACAATCAATTTGTTAAGCTCTCTATAATCAATACACATTCTAAAAGAACCATCTTTCTTCCTAACAAACAAAACAGGCGCACCCCACGGCGACGAACTTGGTCTAATAAATCCCTTATCCATCAATTCCTTCAATTGATCAGATAATTCTTTCATCTCAGATGGAGCTAAACGATACGGTACACGAGCAACAGGCGCAGCACCCGGCACTAAATCAATACGAAACTCCACTTCACGATGCGGCGGTAATCCTTGTAATTCCTCAGGTAAAACCTCAGGATACTCTCTAATCACAAGCACATCCTCCAATTTCCTTTCATTCACACCATCATTACTTATTTGTGCAAGAAACACATCACAACCTGCTTCTATATACCTAATCATCTTTAAACAAGAAACAACTCTCAAACGAGACGTACATTCATCACCTTTCATAGTCAATACCCTATTCCTTAGCAGTATCTGAACTAATCTTTCTCCACAAACAATTACTGCACCATTACCAACTAACCAGTCCATTCCAACAATCACGTCAAAAGATCCTAATTCTATGGGCATCAAATCAATACTAAACACATAGTTACCTAACTTCAAGGAACAACCTTTTAGTATAGAACTAGTGCTTACAACCTTACCATCAGCTAACTCCACATTATAACTAGTTGTCAATCTCACTGGTTCTCTATCCAATAGCTGACTGAATCTAACATCTACGAAACTTTTATCGGATCCAGAATCAAACAACACACTAGCATAACAAGCATCAAGTAAGAACGTATTAGTCACCACGTTCGGCCCTTGAGGTTTGTCAGCATCTCCCATGACATAGGCTGGAGCAGCAATCCCAGCAGCAACAGCAACAACATTGCCTTCCTGTCGTATGCCAACCCTCGGACAGTTCCCTTGCTTATGTCCACGGCCTCCACATCCAGAACAATAAACTACCTTGATAGCATTAGCCCTAGTGGCTACACCCTTATTTCTGCAATCTGCCATCTTATGTCCGGCCTTCCCACACTTGTTACAAGCAGGTGGACAATTTCCAACATGATACAGATTACATCGACCACACTTCGGATTCACCTTGTTACCTTGATTTCCTGTAGCAACACGAACACCATCATTCCTTCTCAAATTATACTGCTGATTCCTATTCGGTCCTTGGTTATTGTTATTACGATAACCACCTCGATTCTGCCCTTGGCTTGAGTGTGCAGCTTCCCACTTTCTCTTATTCCCTTCAGCAATAATATCCTTTCGATCCTGCAGCTTTACATCCATTAAAGCATGTGCCATTTGAACAGCTTCATCAAACGACTTGGGTTTCGACGAAGTAGTTTCTCCGTTGATATTACTAGATAAACCTCTAATATACTGCTTCATCTTCTTACGGTCATCAGCAAACGCATCAGGACACAACCAACATAAATCAGAAGACCTCCTTGTATAAGCTACAATATCATTGTTCCTCAGCACCAAATGCCTCAATTCATCTTCCAACTGACCTAACTCTTCCTCGGGACAAAACTTAGCAGTCAACAGCCCCTTGGTCACAGTCCATGTTTTAGCATTCGCTTCAACCAACCCCACAGTAG
This sequence comes from Glebionis coronaria, assembly GCA_025667525.1. Classification (NCBI taxonomy): domain Eukaryota; kingdom Viridiplantae; phylum Streptophyta; class Magnoliopsida; order Asterales; family Asteraceae; genus Glebionis; species Glebionis coronaria. Next base: position 380,250 of record JANFOE010001741.1, read on the forward strand.
CTACTTGACTATTCCACCAACTCAATGCATCATCCTAAAAAGTAGCTGCAACAAATTTCACCTTACTCGCTTCTGAACATCCACAGATTTCAAAAGTATTTTCAATCTTCTCAATCCACCTCATTAATTCCAGTGCACCACCAGTACCATAAAATTGGGTAGGTCCACATTTCATGAAACTAGCATAAGAACATTACTTTTGAACCTGCTGAACAGCATCATTACCTCCCACATGTCCCGAAACATTTCCTTCTGCTTGCTCATCAGCATTACCTCCAACCTGATTTCCAACATTCCCTCTAACCTGACCAGCAGCATTCCTATTCTCTGCCTCATGGTTCCTCACAGCACGTTCAGCTTCCAAAGCTCTAGCGATAGCTTTCTCAATCATGGTATTAACAGTAGCAGTCGTCAATTTAAGCAGCATGTTTACAGGAAACTAACCAAACAATAATTTAGTAAAGTCAGAAAAATGCCTCCCAACTCCTTCCTGTCACCATAACAGAAAAAGAACAAGTATTCATATCAAGATAAGAAGAAGGATTTCTCTATCAAGATGTAACATGGATACTACATGCATCGACAACACAATTCACAATGAATCATTAACTAATCACACAAGAACTAATAAGACAAATCATAAGTCATGAAGGTAATTTTGGATTGCTTTGGAAAATATCCACAAAATTGTGACAAGTTATGTCACTACAATCCTTCATCACAACAACTTAAAGTCATTAAGTTTCATCACAAACTAGAGTACGAGTCTACATAAGTTCTATTACAACAAGGCCAAATAAAACAACATAAAGAACTAAACATCACATCCCCGCAGCTTCTTGTACATCGGCTCGTCATCACTGCTGCTATCATCATCTTCAGATTCTTCCTCCACTTTTTCCTTCCCCTTACGACTACTTCCTTCACTCGGCTTCACCGACACTTGAGCTTCAACCTGATTCGGCACATCACGAATCACAACACCTCGACTAGGAAAAGATCTCATCGGCAAATCCCACGCACTCAACCTAGCATTCCTTTCTTGCTCCCTATGCAAACTTTCAACCTGCCCACTCAAATTCAACACCATAGACCTCAATCTAACAACCTCATCCATTTCCCTTGCCCTAACAAACTCTGACCTCCTCACATTACCAACAAACCTGTCAAACTTTCTCTCATTCTGCTCAAACCTCCTAATCACACGAGTCTCAACCGAATACCTCTCGAACAAAGACCTATCAAACTTCTTGAGAAACCATAAAATATCATCATGAATAGATCGAGCACTAGCAGCCCTACTCTACTCAACAGGAACATCACCCCTAGCAAATGCAATCCCATGCAAACTACTAATATAAGCATCACAAGTAGGAGTCAAAGAACGAACAACCGGTCGCTGAGAATCTGGAACAGTCTGTGGCACAACATTAACCCTTTGAGCATAACTACCTTGTATCAACTCAGGCTCTGTCTGACCAACTGCAGTAAGTGGAATCCCATCATCTAAAAACTCAAAAGGCTCCTCATCGTCACTAGCACCAAAGTTATCTACTTCCTCACCATCCACTACATTAGTCAAATAAATCCATCCATCCTCACGAGGTAAACCAGCCATTTTCTACAATTATAAGGGTTCAAGGATACTTAAGGTCATTGTTAATAAAATAATAATTAGTATGCAATGCTCATGCAAATGTCATACATTATCCATGCTATGCAACACAATGCAAATGATGTTTATGCAATGCTCGCAAAAAAATAAATATGATACTGACAAGCACTCAGCGTACTTTCAATAATTCCAATACAATATCGTAGTAGTTACTTAATAAATACTCGGGAAATCATTTCAGTTATGAGGGATACATCTACAATGCAAAACAAAACTAAAAGTGATCTTACCGGAGCGTTGCAGAGAAGTTGTGTGCTTTTGAAGAATAAATACTTTCGACACCAAAGTTATAATTTAGGACAATTTTCAAAATCGACCCAGTTCTCTATAACTTGGAGCTCTGATTACCAATCTCTAACACCCCCAATTTACATTGCGCAGCGGAAATACACAATTGGGTGCTAGACACAAGCATCATCACACAAGATATATTGAATGACTCAAAATAGAGACGTTTACACATAATTATAAACATAATTTTCATAAATGGTCTAAAACATAGATTTCAACCCAAATTGTACTGACACGATACCAGAGTAAAGCGTTTTGTCCCCATGGATCTCGACCAACAACCAACAAGTTTAGTACAGTACATTAACATAAAGTAAATCGTTCAACATTAAAAGGTAGAAACAGTTTAGACCAACATTCTTCCAAAAGCCAAGCCACAACCTCCACAGCAAAGCTCCATGCTCCATCACTTCCTATTACCTGAAATATATGCATAAAACGGGTCAACAATAATGTTGAGCGAGACTATAGGTTTATCAAATCACATTTGAACACAAGAAAAAAATCAATCATAATCATTTATAGAATTGTCGTACACACAATCTATATTCAAGGCAGTAATAATAATGATATTATTAAACAAACATTGTATTTAAGCTCATGACACCGACCCCTTAACCAAATAGTCATCCACGCCAAATGCCGGCATGATTAGATTAAAACCATTGCCCCTCTAGGGTATCAGTTGCTAGAATACCACAATCTTATTCACGTAAAATTATCCTTCCCAACGGGTTACTCAACGTAATGCCCTGGTCTCAGATAGGGTGGTCAACCCAATAGTACTATCATTAGAATAAGCGGCTATTCCCGACTCACAACATCAAGTCAGAAGATAGTTAACGGCTCATGAATTTAGGGTCTTTAGCAACAAGTTACTCAATACAATGAAATCAACTTTAGGCAACATTCGGGTCCAACAATTACTCGTGACTTGTGTTCATTTATTTTCAAATAGCATGTGCCCCACTCGCGGGTATTAAAATCATTAAAATGAGTAGAAAGGGAGGCTATAGACTCACCTTAGTATAAGAGATCTAGCGAGATGATCGTCGACGATAATGGATGCCTTTCAAACACGAGAACCGCTACTTATCAAATAAGGCGCGTTCGTTAATAATGACTCGAGAAATAAATCATACATAACAACATCAAACTCAAACTCATAAAGTCACGATAAACTCGAGAGAAAACGATATAAATAACTTCATTATACTTTACTACACATTTACTTAACCATTTTACACTTTTAACAAAGTCCGCCGGTACATACTACATGTACTAGCTTATTTACCCCTTTTAAACTCGTCAACCGTTTATGAAACGACTCGATAAACTAACTTACTATATATAGAAAGTCCTCCTACAAGTTTATCAAATGAAATTACTTTTAAGGTACTTTACCCGACTCATTTTCAAACTACAAAATCCGGACAGATTTACGTTAATTTTTCATACAACCGTTTTAACTTATTTAAACGACTCCGTTTACAAAGCCGAGACTCGGGTTTTAAAGTAAACTCAACCTAATAAGTAATCACCTCATTATCAGTAGGTTACATTTTTCAAAACGTCCATTTAGAGTCCCTGAGATTCGATCCAAATATCGACAACAACTACTTGTAGTGCCGATACTCGTCTCCCGATACACGATCATTCAAAACATCATAACTTCGCGCTCGTTTAGAGCTAGAAGCTCTACCTTATATCAAATAGAAGCTAAGAAAATTATCTACAACCCTAGGCTATAAGTTAAGCCATTTTCAAAACATAAAATTTCGGATTTTACACTTTACTTACTGTTATAAAATGACTACTAAAAACTTGTACAAAATCAACTTTTTGATAAAAACCAACCATGAAAATGATCATGACTATACCCTAATATCATCATACATCAATCATAACATCAAAATCATAATCAAAATAAAAATCTTAAGATCAAAATGAAGTTTATTACAAGATTTTTAGCAAAAACCACCATGGATCATCATGATAATGCCATGCATGATCATAGCTCCTACCTACCAACATCAAGAAAAAAAATGTGCTTGCATGTAAGGATTTCTTACACCAAAATGATCCTTGATCAAATATAAGATTGGGTCTTGTGTTAGTTTTGCTTGAATCAACCTCAAACTCAAGAAAATTTTAAGTTTGTATGTGTTAGGTGATGGTGATGAAGTTTCGGCAAAATGGAGAGAGAGAGAAGAGATGAACAAAATTTTTGAAGTGAATAAATGAGTAGTGTGTGTTTGTTTTTAGTTTATATATAGTGGGGTAGGGACCAAAGTTGCAATTTAGCAATAGTTGTGGCTAAAAATGTAAATAGTTAGCTAAAAAGCGGGAAATAACTATTAGTCAATTTTCAAAATATTTACGGGGCTCGGGTTTCATAAAGATACTTTTAAAAATTTAAAACGTACCTCAAAAATAATAATATCGAATCTCGACTCGACTGAACACGTCATTTAAAATAAAACCTCAAAAATTAACAAAATCGAACAACCGACAATAAAACGAAAAATATTTGGCATCCATCGACATCACGCTTGCTAATACTCCTTATACTTAATAAATACTAAATATAAACCTTCCAACATCGGTTTAAACTTAAACCTCCAAAAATAAATATAGTTCAAACTCATCCAAAAATTTAAAAAATAATCGTAAAATAAGATTAAGAAATGACCTCGATTTTGGGTTGTCACACATATCTTGATATATTTTTAAAAAAATTAAAAGATATTATTTGTAAATCAAAAAATATATTCTGTATTATTTTTTACACAAACAAAACGTATACTAATACACATTGTTAGTTTTAATTAAAAAATAAAAATACTTACCATTTGAATTACAAAACTGGATAATAAATATAGGGGTTTTACAATGTAGAACAAAAACAATACCGTAGCCCAATTGGAAAACATCAAAACAAATAACCTCAAGTTTATGAGTTCAAATCTTATAAACCTCTTTAAATAAAATATTTTTTATACCAAAACAAAAACGAAAAAACAAATTCCGGAAATTAAAAATAAAATAATAAAACCGAATTTAAAAAAGAAAATACATAAAAAGCTGTTAACGCGATTTTCAAAACGCAGTTTTCAAAACTGCTTTTCCAAAACACGATTTTCAAAAAACTGCAATTTCAAATTTGATTTTCGTGGAATTTGGAGATTTTATAGTAAATTATGAAATACTATTGGTTAAAAGATGTGACTGGGATATGACTGGATTAATAACTGTGGCTTCAAATCTTAATTATACATACATATATATATATATATATATATATATATATATATATATATATATATATATATATATATATATATATATATATATATATATATATATATATTATATATAGGTATAATTATGATTTGATACCACACCTCTAATCCCAGTCATATGTGACATGGCACCTATTAGCCAATAGTATTTAAGAAATCCCTAAAATCTCTCTATTTTTCACGATTTTGGTAATTTCAAATCGCATATTTTTGAAAACTGCGTTTTCGAAACACAGTTTTGAAAATCACGTTTTGAATTTTTGTTTTGATTATTAAACCGGGTCTGCCGGGTCGGGTTTTTAATTATTTTTAATTTCGGAAACTATTTTTTATTTTGATTTGAAACTTTGGATTTTATTAAATACTTTATAAAAATCGTACTTTATAAAAAATTGGTCATGCAAGGAATCGAACCTATGACCTTGTGATACAACAACCAACCATCTAACCAGTATGCCATATTAGTATTTATGATTTAGAATTCCGAAACAAAATACATATCCTTCTTTAAACTGAATTACAGTAGTAAAATTGGATATAGAGAAAACAAAGCATATCTATTACGTATAAACATAGTTTACAAACCATAAAAAAATATATGACTCCTATTATCTAACGTTTCATTATCCATCCTCCCAGAACCCTAATAATCATAAACCCTATGATTTGTTTTTAATATCAAAACCCCTATGACAGTCTGTCTTAAATTTATGATTTGCAGGAAACGAATCAAGCATTTTGTTGTTTATGATTGTGTGCTTTTGTGTTTGTGTTTTCAGGAATAAAAACCTACATCTCTTTATAGGTATGGCTTTTTCATCACCTAACTCTAATGATGAATGTTTATTTTTGCAATTATGTAAGTACAAGTTTAGTACTCCATATAATTTTATTACAAAGTTCCTACTGTTTATTTGACGATGTTTAAAGGTTCCTGTCCTCTCCATTCGTGTACCAGATTCTATTTACACTAATTACAAATCTCCTTCATCTCTCTTGGGTCAATTAAAGATCTTCTTCATCAAACCATGAGCAGAAAATGATTTAGGGGTTTTTTGGATTCGCTTATTTTATCCGGATTCAGAAAAGAGTAAGAGTGTGTATATTTCAATGGAAAAAGTGTACATATATAACCTTACGTTATCTTATCCTTACTGATTATAATGAATACGCGACCATGCGCAGTTAGATGTTTATTTTTTTTTCCGCCGTGATATTTGAGACTTGAAACACGAGGTTAGGATGTTCTTAATTCTTATCAACCTTTCTTCTATTATCATATTGTCCAACATATCTTGATTGATGTGCCAAGTCTGACGTTTTTCACTGCCTACACTCTTTTGGGTTTTATTCTGGGCTGAAATTCACTACCAGGTTCGGTTTTAAATTTTACTAATATATATTGATCACTTATCTTTTATTTGTGCTGATGTTAATGCATGTAACGTTTGACAAGCGCGTTTTGTCTCAATTGATTGTCTTTGGCCAATTTTCTTTACGATGAATGGAATAATTTATGCGATTCAGGCCGGTATAAATTTTTTTTTGTATGTGAAAATATACGATGGTTTGTAATTATAGTATTTGTATGTTCTTTTACGGTTTGACGTTATAGTAGTCAGATATTCACTTATTCTGATGTTTAATACACATCAACATGTGTAGATGGAACGCGACAATTGAGTTTTGCATTTAACAGTGGTCATGTGGTTCAAACTAAACCTTCTGTAAATTAAATGTGGGGAAGTACGTGCAAATCCAAACACACTATAAACAAACTATATCTTCAAGCTAAAATTTCACAGGTTATATGGGGATAGATTCAGTAATGTTGCAGGTTCCATTCTTGAACTTCGTCGTGCTCTCTCTCTTCTGTCAAACAATTCATGGGGTTCAAGTAAGTCAGATTTATGTGGCCTTGACCATCCCATGCATACAAATGGTCCCAACATTACTCAACAAGGGTTCAATTCTGCTCCACGCGATTTGCAACTGCTTTTACCCAACTACTGGCAGGTTGACCAGCAGTCAGATGATCCCAACATCCATGGCATCCATTTCCAGGGATCTCACATCTTCAAAGCACCATATGGAATTCAATACGTCAACCAAATGGATGAAATCGCTTAGCCCTTGTGACTTGCCATGATCAATGGGTAAGTTCTTTAGATTATCATTAACTCTCTTGGTCTGTGCCTCTGTGGTATAGTTTTAAGCTGGTGAGATCGAAGTGAATGCACTTAATTTGTTATAATGATCATGTTTGTGAGTTCTCAGCTGTTGATTTAATGATTTAACACCTGAATCATGTCATGGTGGAGGTTTTTAGCATACTTATATGTACATCACAGAACCTACTATATCTTATCTCCATTGAATATGATTAACGCAAAACCACCCTCAGTAGGTGTATATAAATACTCTCTCTTCTTCGCCTTTGCTTGGCAATTATTTCACTTTAAATCTTCTTGATCTTTCTTCTTTTAGGGTACATTGTGACAGATGAGAGTTAGTTTCAAGTTATGCGTTTTCACTCTTTTTGACAGGTTAACTTTTATTGTGAGTGTTAGTTACATAAAACCTATTCATTAGCAAATTTTAGACCTTTTTTAGTGTTAGTTATTATGAGTTACTATAAACTTTAAGATAAATTTTAGACCTTTTGTAGTGTTTGATTTTGTGACAATGTTAGTTTCTAAATTATATTTTTCCCTCTGTACAATGTATTTACTTTTAACATTTGTGATAAATTTTACCATTATGTTTTGAGCAGTTGAATGGCATTTTGCTTTTCTCTCTAATTAGTTCTCTATGTTTTAGGCCACGAATGAGGCACATGACCGTCTTCTGGTCCACAATGGCTCAAGAGATGCCCAAACGCCTGATGAAGGGTATGATTACTGGTCCAGTCACCGTACCCAACTGTTCCTATGTCCGTAAAGACCAGCCCAAGTCCGAAACTTGCTACCAGATTGCTTTCACTACAAGGACGAATTCGAGGGGATCTTGAAATGAATGGAATCATAGACATCGAGATCGACGAGGGTGCGTTGACAGAAGGTTTGCCACTGATGTACTTGGCTGTTGACTCTTTTAGAATCACTAACCTTGGCCTCCAAGACTCCACCGAGATCCATCTTCACATGTGCTACTCAAACTTCAGCGACATACATGGAAGCTGATGTCATCTTGAGAGAACTCACTATCTGATGAGACGGTTCTATCTGTATTCCGTGAAGGAGTGAAGTACTATACGGTGCTGGAATTGGTCCGGGTGTGTATGACATTCACTTCATAAGAATCCCATCAATGGTGGAAAGACAGAGTCAACAAAAGGCTTGAAGTCTTGGAGACCAACATCTTATCGCATGACTGTTACGTATCTCCAACCACGATATCCAAGTAGAGACAAGGCATCAACTCAATGAGATGTCGCTGGTCACAATAGTGAAAAGGAAGAAGACTTGCTATTTTGATTTGCTTTTTTAGGGTCAGGCAAATGATCTGCGTTCATGCTGGTCTTAAAATGGTTCCTTGGGACGGATACTTGAAATACTCTCGCCCGAGCCCAAAACATAGAGAACGCAAGTAAGTGGAACTTCTATTATTCGTTTAAATATATTCTTGCAAACAAGATTTTTAGTATATGGCATAATGTGCATTTGTATAAAGCATGAGGCAATAACTGGCTAAAGTTTCTTATATGATTGTGCACTATTATGCAGGCAACAGAACTTTGAACAGTCAGTTCTACCTGCGTCCATTAACGTTTCCACTTTTGAGCTCACACCATTAACAACAAAATTGTGAAATATGAAACACCAGGTCCACTTCTGATCTCACAGTATAAACCGCCTTAGCAGCAGATGAGCTTGGCATTCAATCTGGAATCCCACCAGTATAATGTTTCTAACGTCAGTAAATGTTGTCTTTAAGGTATGCGCAGATACCACCGAGATGTACTAGATCATTAGGTGGCCCCACCACCACGTCCTGGTACCAAGCTAAACACGGAACCCTTTCCGTGTTCTGTTTGTTGACATGTTTTTTTTTCCTTTTTTCTCTCTCTCAGTAGGACGTGGAAGATTTACAGTTGGAAAGGGGTCTGGATTTAGAAACGATGTTGCGAGGGGACGCGGAAACTTTGGTAATGGCGGAAGAGGCTTCTACCGCGGAAGTGATTTTGGTGATAGGAGGAATGATTTTGGCGGCCGTAGAAATGAACATGGCGACAGAGGTGGTGGCCATGCAGGAGCCCCTTCAAACCGTGGTGGTAGTGGCGATGGATACCAGAGGGAGCGTGTCAACAGGGGCATGGCTGTTAACGGAACAGCCAAGAATATGGCTCCACGAATTCCTGCCACTGCTTGAATAAGTCAGTGACCACCACTACGTATCACACATTGGTTTTTAAAGAGTTTGATTTGTTTATATGTTTAAATGATATCACATGCGATGCTACTACCACCAGGATTCCTAATATTTTGAAGACTTGAGCAGCATAGTTCTAATAACCTATCTATTTGAGCATGTAATACGAGTCACATTAGGTTTGCATAGTAGTCTAATTGCAAAATAAATACTAAAAGAACATTATTATATAGAAATTAACAACTTAATATGATTTACAGATAAATATACTATTGTTATTGAAAGGACTGCAGACTGCGCAGAAGATTGGATCTCCAAAGATACAGGTAACTTTAGATTGCTTAGCGCATAATTTTATAAGGTTTCTACTGATTTTGTTCAGAATGTTAGATTGACATTTAATAATGTGATGACCTATAATCTAAGAGGGCATGAAGTGTATGTTATGGCTGAACAGGTTTTTAGTATAATTAAAGTAAAATGGATGTGATCGAGTCTGATTGGAATTATGGACCTTTTTAGCATAATTCAGCGTCATTTTAGTCATTATCTTAGTCCTTATTTTTTGAACCCCGCACGGACTCTTGATGATCACAGTCCATGGCTTTACCCAGACTCGTGACTATTGACAGATCACAGTCCATGGTTTTACCAAGACCAGCAACTATCGTTCCCTTCACGAGGACCCCTGTACTTAAGAAATCGAAAGCGCGTGAACAAAATAAAAGGGACATGACTTATTAAGAGAAACAAAAGCTTCACTCAAATATTCAAAACTTACCATAGGATCATCTTGATGGTGTTGTTCATATTATCAAGAAGAATAATACTGTCACAAAATAACTTTATATGATCTTCAAGGTTACTCGTAGTTGTCTATATAGATTTGTGTAAAACATGACCTGTTGGGAGAACTATCTTATTATTAGAACTACAAGAAATTCTATAAAGCGGGACACATCGATACTAATGCTCAAATTTTTTTATGAACTTATCTTTTCCATGGGCTTAACTTTTACTTTTTTTGTGTGTCCATATATGTTACATTTGTTATCTTATAATTATGCAAGTGATTCAATAATTTTTTTACGGGGAAACCTTTAAAAGTGTTGTATACTTCAGTAATTAATTGCAGGAAATTGACCTAAATGATGTTGATAAATCCACTACAAAAAACATTTTTCTCTGCATATGTCTAAAGGTAAATGAGTGGGTGTTTGGAATTGATTCATTTGTTTGCTTTTATTCTAAAATGAATATAAGCATATACTAATTTCCTTATTTACATGTGTTTATTTACTCTTGAATAAGTAGGTAACCAACTCTTTCCAAATACTTAAAACTCAATCTCTATTAAAGATAAGTTAATAAGCAGTTGGAAAAAGAAGAGGGTCTTATTCAGGAGCATGAAGGTGACGAGTTATCAGGAGAAAGAAAATCATACTTATCGGAGAAAAGACAATATATTATAGTAAACCAATCGCTCCTTGCTTTAATACACCTTCAACGATTTTGATCATATATTATTATTAAGCAATTTTTATATAATATATAGTTATACAGCTCGATAAGTGAATAATATTGACCCGGACCTGACCCGAACCTGTCCCGAATATAATTGGGTCGGGTTATTCAGATTTAAAATTTACCTCGGGTTAACCGAGTCAACTCAAATAATCCGAATATGAAATAGGGTTGAGTATCGGGTTCAAAATATTTTTCCTATTCGGGTTCGAGTCTACCCGACTGACCCGAGTTGGGTTTTGTTTTTCCTAATCTATATTTAAAAGCACAAGTAAAATAATTGTGTAAACATTAGATAATTGATTAAATCTCGTAATTATAAATTTAAATAAGGGTAATATAGTAAACTTGATCAAACTTTCCTATCTATTTTTAGTAGTTGATAAATAAAATTAAGACATCCCAAAAAGTAAACGTGGGTAATAAAAATAGGACGGAGGAAGTATAAAATACCATCGTACTTATTAAAATGTGTCGACTTTAAATACTTATTAATTAATCTCGGGATTTTACCATTGTACTTTCAAATTTGTTCCAACTATACAAATGTAAGCCTGAAATGACTATATTACCCTAAAAATGACTAATATACCTTTTGGAAAGTACGATTCTTCAAAGGGTATATATTCATTTTTAAAAGTAATATAGTCATTATAGGCTTATATTGATATAATCGGAACAAATTTAAAAGTATAATGATAAAGTCCTATAATTAATTAGTAAGTGTTTAAAATCGACATATTTTAATAAGTATGATATATTTTATAACTTTTACCCGATTAAAATTATACACTCTGGCCTTTGTTGCATGATCTATACCTACTTATGTAATTTACCTACTTATGCATCATACTGATGAAATATTACTCTTATAATTTGAGTAATATTGACATGATACTAAACATTTCCAACTTTCTATCACATTCGTGTACTGAGTGATCAAATTGTTGCTTTGCGTAACCGCTTAATAAAAATAGGTTGATAATGATTCTATATTATTGCAATAATATCTTATTTTTGTAAGGTTTTTTAATAGCACGTAAATATAACTTTTACTTAGTTCTTATACACTTACACTTAGTGTCTTACATTACACGAAACAACATGTTGCTTAAAAAATTAAATTATGTTATTTTATAAATGGCAATGACTCAACCCGACTTTACACGATCCGAATTAAACCTGGCCCGTTTGGCTCGAACTTGACGACTAACTTAAGTTCAAATAAAATCGGATTCGACTATGTTTGTTTTAGCCTCGACCAAACTTAGACTAGACCCGCTTGATCCCAACTCGACCAACTATGTTTGTTTTAGCCTCAACCAAACTTAGATTAGACCCGCTTGATCCCAACTCGACCAGTGCGACCCAATTAACATCCTTATTTGCTACGAGAGGAACACAAAGGTGGCAATTTTGAGATATTTACTTGTAAATGGGTCAATATAGGCTCTGGCCTATCTCAAATGGTTCATAATGAAAGACTTTTCTACAAGAGAAATGGACAAAATGGGTTGAAAGTAGGCCAAAGCTCCAAAGTTTATATAATATGTTTAAAAATTACTCGTAATTATTAATGATATTTTACTTTTGTTGTGTTTACTTAAACTCGGCTATCAGTTTATTTTCTTAGTGAAAGCTGAACATGAAATCAAAATCGATGATTACTATTTGATTTTGTAGGGACGTGCTCACATTGCATTTGATACATTACAACTTTTGTAGAAGAAGAAAGAAGTTAAAACTCGCACGATCTACTTTACCAGTTTAGTATTGGGTTTATCACATTAGATGGTTTTTACATGTTTTAAATTTTAATTGTCGACGACTTGATGTTATATTATTCAGTTTTTGATTCGACTTTTATCTTAATCAAAATATAAGTATCATTCTGGTCGTGGATGATTCTCGCTCAAGTTAGATTATTATGTCAACTCTTTACATCATTTTTTAAATTACCTTTCTATGATGATTTTACCTACGCATGCACTTTTCGTGTATTAAAACAATAAATTTTTGAATGCTCGATAGTTTGAAGAAATATTCTCATATGGCTATTTGTATGCCCCGAAGGTCAAAAGCAAGAGAGGAATGAAAACTCTATGTTTGCACAAATACGAAACCATTATAACTGAACGACATACGTTGTTCCAAAATAAATTTTACGAAATAAACTCGATCGTTGGGTACACACACAGCCAACAAACATAACTAAAACAAAAAAGGCCTTTTACACTTCTTTTAAAAAGATTTATGATTGTTTAAACAACTACATTATTCGCACATAAAAATTTTAAAAAAAACTTTTTTATTTAAAATTAAGATTTAATTAAAAAAAATAAAAATCAAAACATAAATTTAACGTAACATAAGCATAATCTATAACTAAAAAAATAGTAAAGGATAATTGAAAAAACTAAAAACAAAAAACACACAAATAATAAATCCTCTGAAACAACAACAAAAATGAGCCCGCCCGTTGGGCGGGTTACGACGCTAGTATATATATATATATATATATATATATATATATATATATATATATATATATATATATATATATATATATATATATATATATATATATATATATATATATATATATATATATATATATATATATATATATATATATATATATATATATATATATATATATATATATATATATATATATCAAGTATTTGTATTTTAGTTCAATCTATTTATATAGTAATTTGTATTTATATTTGATTCACATATTTTAGGTTTATAGTACCATTGTTGGGCCATCTTACTAAGAAGCCATTATATAAACACTAGACGAGTACCCGTGCATAGCCACGGAAATCCTAGCGGCAGAAAATTAACGATATGGAATTTTGTGATGAGTATTTTGCGTAACGTTCAAAATATAACGTGAAAAAATTAAAATGTAATTAACAATGCGATAATAAATATTACATACATAATATTTAGTGTTAAAAATAGGGAGATTCGCCCAAAATGTAACGCACCCATCTTATATCAGTCTCCTGAGAACCAATAAAAAAAATAACATGCTCTAGGAAGATTACACGTTTAGAATAATCCATTATTCCATATGCATAATAATGATATCAAGAAGTTTGGTGAAATTAATGTAACCTAAATTTAAAGAAATACTTTAGCGATTAAGAGTTTGAGTGTCGAAAGTCAAAACAGTATTACAACATAAAAAAGACATTTTCCTGAGGGTCAAGACAAACTTAAATACATGATACGCTTCGATAATTTCTAACTTCAATGTTACAATGTTTCTCTCTAAAACTAATATTTCTCACTCACTTCACTTGTGTTTATTTATAGCACACACAGTTTGCCATTCGCTGTCCTAATAGCTCACCATCTCGTCTTTATTTAAAAGCAAACATAATTTTTAAAATCCTTATCTAAAAGGTGATCCTTGAAACGGACTAATTGTAACTAATGAGTCACGTTTGACATGAGGGTCCGTAACTCTGCATCATCTCCTCTTTTTGACCGTGATTTGGCTTTAGCTTTAATTTGTCACGTTTCATCCTTTCTGCTTTTATGTGATGCAACCAGGCTCTCTTCTCTGAAATATATTCTATTGTCGTATTTTTTTATAACGTCTTCATAAAGTGCGCCACGTTCATAAGATATGGTTGAGAAGTAAAAAACATATAAAGCAAAATAGCAAAGTGCACCTACATCTGTAATCAGTTAAAAATGTTTCAGGATCACTATCTAAAATTAGTATATATATGTAAGAAAAGCAATCACAGACACTTTTCCATTAGTTAAATAAGCACCAAGAGTTCAAAACTGTTTTTTAGAGTAGCATACCGCAATTAGTAAATTGATCGCACATGAAGATGGAAGGAAAATAAACACAATAAGGAAGAGATTTCTTATTTTCTTTCGCCAATAAGCACCCAATAGTCTAGATACTTCACTTGTTAAAATTTCATACATACCTAAGAAATTTCCAACGTGGGCATATCGCATATGTGATAGAAAATCATTACCGACAAAGAAAACAAGAAGATAAATCACCGGCCACTTGCTTCAAAACAATTCTGAAGCGGAGGATTAGGGATCCTCAACCCATATGCCAGGTATTCTCAAAAAGTCCAAATGTTTAGAAAGTGCAGAGCTCAACACATACAAGGAACAATGTAATAATGATTCAAAAAAAGCCAATACGAATATCAAAATTTGTCAACCTGGTACAAGATGGTGGTTATGATCAACAGTTTCTTTTCCATCATGACAGCCTTTCTTTTTGGCTTTGCTTCACAAGTAGCTGCTAAATGACTCATTTGTACAATATATATCGTAAGAAGAAAATCAAACTCACTGGAATAGCCTAATAGAGTTTTAATGAATGGTGGGTTTTATACATGCCATTCATTATAACATAACTCTCTCTATGTATTAACAGAAAAGATTGTAAATAGTCAAATCAAATAAGCACTCACGCTTTAATACATACCAAAAAGAAAACGCGGTTACATATCAAACTTCATGGCTATAAATAACTGATTGTAAACTTTCCATGATAACATAACTTTCTAAACATGGTGATACACGAAACTTACTTAGGAAGCCACAAAGGAAATTTTTCAATTTTCAACAATAGGTATCCGTCCTTTATAATTAGTAGAGATTTGAGGAGCGAGGGCACTTTAAATCGTAAACCCAACCACTCAGTCAGAACGTAATATCGAGATGGAACATCTTTGTACAAAGTTCCCTACTAACATGATACATAGAATGTTGTTAACTTTTATGTCTATAGTTTCAATATTGGCAAAAATAGCCCTTATAGTTATATTTGACATAATTATATTTTTAACCCCTATATTATATAGTTTTTATAATTACAATTTCAACCCTCAATATTAACCTTAGGGTCTCAAACATTCCAATATTTCTTCTTATAGTTTTAACTTTCACAAAATGACACTTCTGGCCCAAAATGAAAAATAGTTTCAAAAATGACAGTTTTAGTCCCTATACTTGTAAAAATCATATAACAACCTCAAAAATAGACCAAATGATCTAGGATTTCTGAACATATATATATATATATATATATATATATATATATATATATATATATATATATATATATATATATATATATATATATATATATATATATATATATATATATATATATATATATATATATATATATATATATGTATATGTATATATATATATATATATATATCTTTACATTATATATAAGAGGAGGGATATGCCACATAAGCAATATATAAATCCACGTCAGCATGGTTCAGGCCGTGATCATCATTCGGGCCGTGTTCTGTACCCGACTTCAAATCAAAGTCACAAACACAAAGATATTCTTCACTAACCCTAGCCTTCAAATCAATATCACAAGCACAATCAACGTACCATCTTTTTAATCTTTCCAAAGTTCCGATCAACCAGGTAATCAATTAAGATATTTAATCTTTTCAAAGGTATGTGTTTTCAATTAAGGCTTTGTAATCAAGGTACTCAATTTTAGGTTTCTTTTGTCCATCAGCAATGATTGTTTTCTGATTGTAAAGTTTGTTTTTAATTATTAGGGAGATTACTTTAGATGATACCTTTGATTATGACTGAAGGATTAAGCATGCAAAGTATATCATGTAACTTTTTGGGTACCCAATTAGTTTGAATATTGATAATTTAATTACATTATATGATGTAGATTTAGGCTTTAGCTTTTATTTGAGGTTTTTGTAAGTGATTGCAACGATGTGATTTTGATGATACAAGCTAGGATTAATTTATACGATTGGATTTAGGTTTTGTGATTTATTTGAGGTTTTATTTTTTGGTTAGTTTTAGGTTTTATTTGAGGTTTTCGTAGGTGATTGTAGTAATGTGATTTTGAAATAGTTTGAATACTTAGACTTAGCTTTTATTGTCGATGCTTCTATTTTGGAGAGTTTTAGGTTTTATTTGAGGTTTTCTACAGGTGATTGCAATTGTGTGATTGTGGTTTCATTTGAATTATTAGTTTTAGGTTTTTTTGCTGATGATTCGGTCATATGTGGCTCCGCCCCTGGTCTGATAGATCTATTGTTGATTGACGGTAATGAAGATGGTTGATGATTAGTACTTATAGTAAGTTTAAGTTAATTAAGGTGGTAGTGGATAGAATAAACAGCTTAAATGACACATGACAATTGGCTGAAGTGCTGAACCTAAAAAAGGTGTACATGTAGGTTCAGTTATTATTGTATTTGATTACTAATTTGTGGAATGTTTACTAAGCGTTAAAAAGGTGATGGCCTTGATGTGTGTGTATAACAGTTAAGGGGTTCTCAAAAAGTGTCGACATCATACTAGACTTTAAGTCGGAAGTCCTGTAGAAAATACAATGGTTAAGAATATTATCTAGACACGAGAATAGATAATATTTATTATCTAGACACAAGAATAGATAATATATTATTGCTCTTCGTGTTTCCTCATCGGTAGGAAGCTTGTGTTAGCTAATAGTAAAATACTTATGGGTGTAAATTCAACGTCTTCAAGTTTCTTTGTTGTTATTTTTGTGCTTTTTGTGTTTTCACATTTAGTGTATGCTCCATGTAAGTATTTATTTGCTTTTATTATCATTTCAGTTTTAAACAAGTAAATGACGGATCTCTGCGTCTTCAGGGTAGGTCTTCTTTTTCAGCTTACTCGGATTCCCTCCTTTAGTTAAACGTTTGGGTTAGGAAACTTAGTGAGTATTTCTTCAGCTATTCTCCTAGCCTTTTTAAAATTTACACTAATTTTCAACCACTTGCTTTGCTGCAGGCAGCTCGCATGTTATACAGGCCATAAAGGTATATATAATTTCGTTTTCGTGATTTATCATACACAATAATATGTTATAAAAAAGGTTGCTGAGAATCTGTTTAAAATGTCGATCAATTACTAATCAAATGTTTTATGTTAGATACGAGTAGAAAAGTCACTTGCTTTATTCAAAGAAAGCTGATAAGATGGAAACAAATAAGCAGTCCCAAACACCCTCTTATCTCTCATGATATTTTTTATTGTACTACTATAAGTTTACGGAGGAGTCTTACGTTTAAAATAACACATATGCCGAGTTTTTATCACCAAACTCCTACGAAGACAGATTTAAACAAAGTAACCGTGCTACAGAACACTAATGACTACTAACAGCTGAATAGAGTATATTAGTTAAATTTGAGCAAGTAAGTGAATGATGTTAATCTTGCTTATGACTATATCGGGTTTGATACCTTTGTTGGATGGAATGGTTGCCTTGGTGCCATGGGCATATATTGTTAAATCATATATGTTAATCACAATATTGTATTTAATATCCATAGGTGGAAACCTTTGTGATTATAACAATTCAACAATGGGAGTTTTATTCACGTGATCAGGCAAAGAAGAGAATTTATGGGAGCGTGTGTGATGTGAAAAAAGCATAAAAAAGTGTATCAGGCCACTCAAAGGTACGTCATTTTCACTTACAGAATGCTGTTTAGCAAAATAGGTCTACATGCAATGTTATATGGTTGCATATGAATCTATACATTAGGTCACATTTGATAATGCAGTGAGGGGAACTTCTCGTGGTCCTGTTAAGACTGTCTAGCGAGGAAAGATCCAGAAGGGTACGGTTGTTTATAATAGATATTATGTTGTGTTTGGTGAATGTGAATTCAAAAGGTAAAAGTTTACAGTTGTGCTAATTTGTACAAATAATGACAACCATAAAGTTATGTTTTTCATGTTTTTAACATTCTTTTTGTTATTAACTTAGTATTTGAACCGTGTCACAGTGAATTGAGGGACGTAATGGAATCTTTTACAGCTGAATATAAATACTTGAAGGCGTGTGATGTTCAGCATCGCCATAGTAAGCTCTTTGAACTCAACATATAATGTGTCTTATCATGAGCTATACATGTATCATTAGCAGAATGTATTCTATATCGTGTTGCGTTAGACGTACGTTTCGTGGTCCAATATATTTTGTGAAATATGAATCTATAATTTCCGTAAACAATTAGAAACATATGATTATATCATTTTTTTTTTGGTAAAGATGATTATATCATTTGTTGTCACTCATAGACTATGAAATAACTTAAAATAGTATACTAAGACTATTCATCTTGTCATTATAATTCATAAGTTGTTCAATAAGTTTTGCCACAAGGTTTCACTTTCTATCCATACTTGCTACGCCGATTCAAGTGATACACTGGATCTGTTAGCTTCTAAAGACTGTTAATATGCTTTACTATGATATTTGTTCCTTTCAGCATATGGAAATATATGTGGATGATGAAGCCAAGTTGACCCTACATGGTCTCAGACATGTAACTTTTAGAAGTTCCTAAAATTCTTTTATAGTAGGAGAACTTTCATGTTCTGGCCATAAAACGATTAGTTCTGCCGATCCACCCTCATTTGTTGAACTGTTACATGATTGTTAAAATGATAATATTGGATATGTGAAACAGAATCTTAAATATCAAATTACTTGGGACTTTCTTTTACTGAAATCCATATATAATCAGAATATGACAAACAGGTGTGTTTAGGATTGCTCATTAAACTTGCGTTTTGTTTGTAGCTTTCGATGCACATATAAGACATTAAGACTTGCTGGAGATGGAAAGAAGGGCGCGTGGGTGGGTTTGGTAATGGGTTAAAACAGTTAGAAGCGGGTTTCATTTCATAAAACAAATCTGGTGCATCCCTTGAAGACTGGTGAGTTCATACTAACTTTAGTATATTGTTGCACTGTTATTCTTTGAGCATATTCAAGATTCTTGTGGCTACGGGTGCGTTTGGTATTGTCTACAGCGGTGTGCTTCGTGATGGCACCCTTTATGCTATTAAAATGGTTCATAACAAAAGTATAAACATAAAAAAGCCTACTGTGGAAAAAATAATACAGAAAAAAAGAGACTTCTAATCATACTTACATGGCCACATGTTAGTTATACCATAAAACTCTGCATTTTATGGCATTACTTGACATAAAACCAAAAATAGAATGCAGAAAGAATGAGTAACTCACTTAGGTGGCAAATATCCAATGGTTCCCAGAACACGGGTCGATATCAAATAATTAAGCTTGTCTGATCCAATCTTAGCCAACCCAAAATCAGACACCTTTCTTCGAAAGTTAATATCAGAGAGGATATTGGTAGATTTAAAATCACGGTGTATGAGATGGGATGATATGCTCATGTAGGAACTAAAGAGCTCTTGCGCAATCTAGGGCGATCCTCAATCTGATTTCCAGTTAAGTGCTTGAAATCGACTACCCGAAGAGTATAGATCATGAAGAGTCCCATTGGGCATGTACTCGATTACAAGTAACCTATGTTGATTATCAGCAAAATATCCGAGCTGATCCGCGAAGGATGGACACTACAAACGACTAAGTAAATCACATGCATATATTTTCTAGCAACTGAAATAGTTTTAACTAATTTTTTAACAAAAAAAAAATTTAAAGAAATTGCGTCATTTTAAGTACTAATATAACTTTTCAAGAGATACACTAAAATTGATGGACACGTCTCTTGCATATAAGTACACTTATATATTTTTATGTGTATTTTATGTGCAAGCCTATCGCCATAACGATATATAGTTTTTGTACGTTGGATTTTTTTGCATTTGTTTGGCTTATATTAGGCTGCTAATACCTCCGCAGGCTCTTCCAAGATTAACAAACAAAGTTGCAGTAGCTGAGTTGGTCGATCCAAATCTACATGGCCAATTTCCAAGAAAGGATCCAATTCAGGTTGGTGCGTCTTAGCTTCCCAGCTTGCAACTTAATTATTAATGACATGAAACAGTTTGTTATCAGTTCTGAAACTGATGCAATCATAGAGGTTGAAAGTAGAGTAAGCAACGTTGCAATATTCAATCTTCAGTGGAAAATAATCAAAATATTCATCCAGGGGTGATCAAGTGGAGATTGCTCAGTTTACAAGAGAAATAGTGAAGAATGAGCTTCACAAGTGCCGCAAGAAAGTACATAGTGTAATTATTTTACTATAATTCATGGATCATCTTGACAAAAGTTATGCCTTCTGATAGACGGGAAGTGTTTGATGTATGCATTAGACCCAAATTTGTGGTCCACGTTGCTTAGTTTAAGTTCCACTTCAGTAGTCTGCTGTCACAGAAGGCACATATAAGGCTTCTCACTACATCCTTCTCTTTGTTTAATATATCAAAAAGTTATCTCTATGATTGTTTGTTTCATGATATATTCTTCTCTAAGATTTATTAAGATTTATTCATTTATTGTTTCATTTTTGGTGGTGTGGCTCTATTTAGTGTCACGTTCGCAATTGTTGAAGAAGTATACCAGGTCCAACGGGTTTGTTAAACTAAAATCAACATACAAGTTACAAATTATTTTTGTAACTAAATACAATTGAGCAGTTGGTTGTTATAACATATAAGACAACTATATGTTTGCCTTATCTTGAGCAGTTGGGCTGCATAAGTTGTCTGTGATAATCTGATAATGAGCTATTTAAGTTTTCCTAATTTCTGATTATTTTATGAGTTTAAGTAATGTGATCACTAATTAATTATAGAGTTGTAACACCCCCACAATTGCTATGCGCAGCGGAACTACAACAATGGGTGCTACACAGTATTCATTGCACACAAGATATATCAAACGACGCTAAAAAGACGTCAATTTAAAACTTGAAATTAAAATTGTTAGATGATGCATGTCCACTGTTTTTCCAACCCCAAATAGTACACAGAGTTTAGCGTTTCCGGTCCCCATGAATCTCAACCCCAAAAACTTCAGTTTTACAACAACATAACATTAAACTTAAAATGTTTAAGTAGAAAAAGGAGGGAAAAACAAGCGGACTCCAAGCCGTACACACAACATCCATCCCATGCATGCTCCATCCTACACCTCAGCGGTTACCTGAAACACATGCCAAAAATTTGGTCAACGAAAACGTTGAGTGGAATTCATAGGTTTTACAATCCATTTGAACGTATATATAATAAAACCATCCGTGATCATTTATAGTCTTGTCGATCAAACAAACTATAATCAGGATACTGACAATTGTGTTTAAGCTCATGAAACTAATCCGTTAACTCCATCACCCGCGTAAATAATACCGGCGTGATTCAGATGAAACCAGTGCCCCTTCTAAAGGCATCAGTTGCAATTATACCTTATTTCTCATACAAAATAATCTACCGCAGAACTTACTAAAAGTACAGCTTCTCGGCTAGCATTGGGTCGTTAACCCCGTAGTACTACAAATTGCATAAGCGGCTATTTCCCCCTACTCGAGGGCAGGACAATAGTTAATAGTTCATGATTTTAGGGACTTTTGCAACTTTGGTACTCAACACAATTCTAAGGCAACTTTCGGGTCTAACAATCATTCATGATATACGTTCCTTTTAAAAACTAGCATGCATTTCCCTCGCGGGTAAAAAAATTTGAAATAAGTATAAGCGAGGCTATAAATTCACACCTTATATCTTAAGTAGTCGGTAGTTCGAGGGATGATCACTGACGACGAAACGGATGCCCGGTTAAATCAACACCTATCACAAATAACGCGTAATGAGTAATCTCATTTATATACTTACGGTACTGTATAAAATACATATATACTAGTCACTTAGGACAAGTATAACTCACGCCAAAAACAAAAACAACAAGCATCACTCATTTTATACCATTCGTTCTCATTACTTACGTTGTCCATTTTTACCCATTCACACCGGTACTTGACTAAAGTACGGGCTGTTTTACCTTATTTAACCACACTTATAAAATTTGACAAAATTTCCAAAAATCCTATAAGACCTGTAGATAACATGTTTTTAAGCCCAATAAAAGTTTTTACTTTTACGACCCGTTACGCAACTCTTTTCCACGACTACATTTTACGGGCTGAAATTGCGCTTCGACCAATTTTGACCTCTTTGACCTATATGAAAAATACCTTTGACTTCTTTGACGCCCAAGTCAACATATAGACTCATTTTTACAGGTTTGGGACCAAATTTTGACCCTTGACCATTTACCAATTTATACTTGTGACCCTCGGGATTTGACTAAAACTTTGCACAAATTCGGATTATGCAAGTCCTCGTCTCCCGGTACCCGATCTTTAAAATGTCATAACTTTTAGCTCGTTTTGAGTCACGGGCTCTACCTTATACCAAATTAAAGCTAGAAAGACCCTCTATCACTACATTTAGTTTTCAAGTCCTGGAAAAAAAATAATTTTTATGAAATGGACCAAATGTTTCTGCCTAAAAATGACCATACCAAAAACGCACTTAGGCTCGATTCCAAGCCTTCTAACCACCACTAAACATCATCCTAAGCCTTCCCAAACACATCCTAACATCAAATTTCAGTCCTACCCCTATTGATCAACCAATCTCAAAATCAAAAATTTAAAGAAATGAACATGCAACTAATGAAACCTATGTAAATCATCCTAAAACAATGAACCAAACATAATAATAACATTCAAAATCAACAACCACCATGGCTCCCCAAACACCCCCATTGCCGTGGGGTTTGGGTGACCCAATCACCACAACCAAATTGATTTTGGTGGGTTTTCTTGGTGTTCTTGCATCCATAACACTTAAAATCAACATGCATTGGCTCATTTAGCCACAAAAACGAATTTGGATAATCTTGAAAAATCTTGGAAAATTTTTGTTAATGCATGTGGGATTTGAGCACATGAACATGTGGGGAATGACCAAACTAGATGTGGTCTAACCTTAGATTTTAGGAAAATCAAGTGGAAAAAGATTTTTGGTGAATTTTTCTTGGTGTTGGGGGTGTCCGTCGGCTTTAGAGAGAAAGGAGGGAGAGAGTGTTTGATTTTTGGTGAATATTTTGTATGTGTTTGTGTGTTTGTCACTTTTGGCCTTTTTGGTGGGTTGGGAGGGGCCTTGTTGCAATTTTTAACTTCTTTTGGCCTCAAATGAAAAACGTCCTCAAAACTTTGCGGGTTCGACTCATTTGTCAATTTTGAAAATTTTACGGGAGTCGGAAATCTTCCCGAACGCTCCAAAATATTTTTGGGATACTTTAAATGCACTCGGAAGGCTATAAAACTCACCCGACTCAACTTAACACGAACCGTAAATAAAATTCTCGAAAAATTACATTATCGATAAATCGTCAAAAATTATATAAAATTGGGCATCCCTCGGGATCGTAATCGTCATCGTCCTTCTTAAAACGTCAAACGTAAAAATTATAACCTCGAACATCGGCTTTAACCAAAATACTTATAAATATAGAAATTAAAATTTATTAAAAATTTCAAAAATTAGCGTAATTTAGGGTATCGTTAATGACCTCGATTCTAGGGTGTCACATCCACCCCTCCTTAAAGAGAGCGACGTCCTGGCGCTCGCCTCTTCTTGTACTCACATTTCGTCTTACTGGAACAGATGAGGATACCTTTCCTTGAAAAAGTCCTCACGTTCCCAGGTGTATTCCAGTCCACGCTTAGAATTCCATCGGACCTTCACAATAGGAATCCTACTACGTTTCAACCGCTTGACCTCCCGGTCCATAATTTCCACAGGTTCTTCCACAAAGTGCATTTTGTCGTCTAGTCGAATCTCTTCCAAAGGAATCACCAATTCCTTGTCCGCCAAACTCTTCTTCAGGTTCGATACGTGAAACGTGTCATGAATAGCACTAAGCTCGGTCGGCAATTCTAACTTGTACGCTACCGGTCCAATTCGTTCAACGATCTTAAACGGTCCAATATACCCCGGACTCAACTTTCCTTTCTTTCCAAAACGAATTACACCCTTCCACGGCGATACCTTGAGCATAACCATATCTCCAACTTCAAACTCCAACGGTTTCCTTCGGTTATCGGCATAACTCTTCTGTCGGCTTCTCGCAGCAACTAGTCGGTTCTTGATCTGCACGATCTTCTCTGTCGTTTCTAAAACCATTTCGGGTCCAGTCAATTGACTTTCCCCTACTTCACTCCAACACACAGGCGATCTACACTTCCTTCCATACAATGCTTCGAACGGTGCTGCTTTGATACTCGCATGATAACTATTATTGTACGAAAATTCCACCAGAGGCAAGTGGCGTTCCCAACTTCCTCCAAAATCGATCACGCATGCTCGGAGCATGTCCTCCATTGTTTGAATCGTTCGTTCACTCTGGCCGTCAGTTTCCGGGTGATAAGCCGTGCTTAAACTCAGTTCAGTGCCCATCGCACGTTGAAGCGATTTCCAAAATTCCGACGTAAATCTACTGTCGCGATCCGAAATGATCGATAACGGCACTCCATGTCTACAGACGATCTCCTTCACGTACACACTGGCGAGTTTTTCCATGCTGTCCGTCTTCTTCATAGGTAAGAAATGAGCAGATTTCGTCAACCTATCCACAATTACCCATATCATATCACATCCACTAGGAGTCCTAGGTAAACCCGTCACGAAATCCATAGCGATTTTCTCCCATTTCCATTCTGGGATCTCCGGTTGTACCAACAATCCAGATGGTTTCTTATGTTCTGCCTGAACCTTCGCGCAAGTCAAACACTTACTAACGTAACGAGCAATATCTGCCTTCATATTCGGCCACCAATAGACTTTCTTCAGGTCGTGGTACATTTTATCCGATCCGGGATGTATCGAATACTTCGACTTATGCGACTCATTCATAACCAATTCTCGAACTCCAGGCTTTCCTTCCTCAGATGAACACAATGGTAACCAAATTCAATTTTCAAAATATCTTAGTCCGTCAGACCTAATCACGAAAAGAGGTTTCAACATTCGTCCCAAGTTCTCGGCTTCAACATTCCCTTTCATTAATCCTCTCTCCTGAGCCTTCAGTATGGTTTCGGTTAAGTCAACGCTCTCACTCATCACTAAAGCTCTAACCCTCAAAGGTTTCTCCCGTTCCTTCCTACTTAATGCATCCGCTACAACATTCGCCTTCCCAGGGTGGTAGCGAATTTCACAGTCGTAATCACTTAGTAGTTCAACCCATCGTCTTTGTCGCATATTCAACTCCTTTTGATCTAAAATGTGCTGCAAACTCTTGTGATCAGTGAATACAACACACTTTGTCCCATACAGATAGTGTCTCCACAGCTTCAACGCAAAAACTACCGCTCCTAATTCCAAATCGTGCGTCGTGTAGTTCTCCTCGTTCTTCCTTAATTGCCTCGACGCGTAAGCTATCACCTTTTCACGTTGCATTAATACCGCTCCATAACCTTTACGAGACGCATCACAATACACTACGAAGTCTTCGGTTCCTTCAGGCAATGATAAAATCAGTGCGGAACATAACTTATCCTTGAGCGTTTCGAAAGCAAGCTCTTCCTCAATTCCCCATTCATACACCCTATTCTTTTCGGTAAGCCTCGTCAATGGTTTCGCAATCAACGAGAATCCTTCGATAAACCTTCGATAATACCCCGCTAAACCCAGAAATTGTCGAACCTCAGTCGGCGTCGTCGGTGCTGACCATTCCTTGATCGCTTCTATCTTAGCAGGATCTACACGAACTCCCTCACTATCAATCACATGACCTAGAAACTGCACTGATTCCAACCAAAACTCACACTTAGAGAATTTTGCATACAGCTTCTCCTTTCTTAACAACTCCAAAATCTTTCTTAGGTGCTTCTCGTGCTCCTCCTTACTCTTAGAGTAAATAAGTATATCATCGATGAAAACAATAACAAACTTATCTAGATACGGCTTGCACACGCGATTCATAAGATCCATGAATACAGCAGGCGCGTTCGTCAACCCAAACGGCATTACTCGAAATTCAAAGTGTCCATACCGCGTACGAAAGGCAGTTACAGGAATATCCTCCTCTCTTACACGCAGTTGATGATACCCTGATCTTAAATCGATCTTTGAGTATACGCTGGAACCTTGCAATTGATCGAACAAATCATCAATCCTCGGCAATGGGTACCGATTCTTAACCGTCAGCTTATTGAGTTCCCTATAGTCGATACACATCCTAAACGAACCATCCTTCTTCTTTACGAACAACACTGGCGCTCCCCAAGGTGATGAGCTCGGCCTAATAAATCCTTTGTCCATCAATTCCTTCAATTGATCCGCTAACTCCTTTAACTCAGATGGTGCTAAGCGATAAGGTGCACGTGCAACCGGCGCAGCTCCTGGCACTAAATCAATTCGAAACTCGACCTCACGGGTAGGCGGTAAACCTGGCAACTCGTCTGGAAAAACGTCCGGATACTCGCAAATAACTGGTACCTCTTCGATCCTCGCCTCTACATCACCATCGCTCGAAACCTGTGCCAAAAACACATCGCATCCGCTCTCTACGTACTTCATCATTTTCAAACACGAAATCACCTTCAAACGAGAAGTGCATTCGTCTCCCTTTACCGTCAAAACCCTATTCCTTAACGGAATCTGAACCAATCTCTCGCCACAGACGATCGTAGCACTATGCGCCATTAGCCAATCCATTCCCACAATCACGTCAAACGATCCTAGCTCTATAGGCATCAAGTCGATTTTAAAAGCGTAATTTCCTAACTTCAAGGTACACCCTTTCAGTATAGAATTCGTACTAACAATTTTTCCATCGGCTAATTCAACATTATAACTAGTCGTTAACAACACCGGTTCTCTATCGATATGACGACTAAATCTAACGTCTACAAAACTCTTGTCGGAGCCAGAATCAAATAAAATACTAGCATAACAAGCGTCTAGCAAAAACGTACCGGTAACCACATTGGGACCCTGTGGTTTATCAGCAGTTCCCACTTGATACACAGCTGCCGCATTATTTCCTCCCCGTCTGTTTCCTGTCTTTGGGCAATTCGCTTGCACATGACCCCTTTCTCCACAACTATAACATCCTCTCATCCTAATAGCATTAGCCCCAGTGGCTACTCCTCCCGTTCGACAACCAGATGTTCTATGACCTGCCTTTCCACACTTGCCGCATGCCGGCGGGCAATTTCCAACATGATACAAGTTGCACTTACCACAATGGGGATTCACTTTCACACCTCTAGGGTTCGTCACTGCCCTCATCCCTTCGTTCCTTCTTTGATTAAACTGCTGATTACGGTTCGGCCCATGGTTGTTTCGATTTCCACCTCGGTTCTGGCCTTGGGATTGATTACTTTGTGCTGCTTCCCATTTCCTTTTGTTGCCTTCAGCAATGTAGTTCTGCTTGTCCTGAAGCTTAACGTCCATCAAAGCGTGTGCCATTTGAACCGCTTCATCAAACGTTCCAGGTTTTGACGAAGTTGTTTCACCTTTGATATTGCTAGATAAACCCTTAATATACTGCTTCATTTTCTTGGCATCATTGGCAAATATGTCCGGACACAAAAGACTTAACTCATTGAATCTCCTGGTGTAAGCAGCTATATCGTTATTCTTCAAGGTCAAGTCCCTCAACTCGTCCTCCAATTGCCCCAATTCCTCCTCTGGGCAAAACTTCTTAGTCAACAAAGCTTTGGTCGCATTCCACGTCCTTGCATTCGCTACAGCCAATCCAACCGTAGCTACCTGGGTATTCTACCAACTTAACGCATCATCAAGAAACGTAGCAGCTGCAAACTTCACTTTATCTGCTTCTGCACAACCACTGATTTCAAACGTACTTTCCACCTTTTCCAACCATCGTCTAAGTTCTAAAGCTCCACCCGTTCCACGGAACTGCGTGGGACCGCACTTCATAAAACTAGAATAGGTACACACTCTCGGGGCTTGCTGTCTCCCCGCGTTCCTTCCTGGATCCTGATTTCTCCCAGCTCGGTCCGCTTCCAACGCATTAGCTATAGCTTCCTGAATCATGGTGTTAACACGATCGGCAGTCAACTTTGGAGGCATGGTGTTATCGAATATCTCTTTCTGCAAGACAAAGAAAATGGAAAAACAATGTAAGTATTCATATCAAGTTTCCCAGACATAAAATACATACAACGACACATCACTACGGAGTTACTAATATTCATCAATTCACACTACAAAAGATCAAATTTAAGACATATCACAGATCATGAAAGGTAACATAGATTGTATTGATAATTAACCAAAATCGTGACAAGTATTGCCACTACAATCGTTCACCACAAAACATCAAGTACTTGAGTTTCTCGTCATAATACCATCATACAAAGGTCTAAAATAGTTCTATTACAATGATCAAAGAAAATACAAAACAAGTAACTAGGCATGTGGTGATCCACACGGCCTCTTGGATGGCGGCTCGTCGTCGTCTTCCTCAGTTTCCTCATCACTAACGTCCTCATCCACATCATCCATTTTTCTTTTTCCTTTCTCATCCGGCCCACATTCTGTTTCCTTTTTCGTCCCTGATGTGGATCCACACTCAATCACTACCTGACTTCCCATCGAAATACAAGCACCTCTAGTAGGCGGCTGAATCATGAAGTCATTCGCCTCCATCTCCAAATCGTCCACGAATCTCCAATCCGGGGGCAATGAATCCCTCACACGATGCTCCCAACTCTGCATCCTCGACAACCTCATCTGATCTTCCCTAACACGGTCAAGACTAGCACTTAAATTCGCAACCATTAATCTTAAACTGTTGATGTCACTTGTGTTCACTATCCCATCATACGCAATTCTTGCCGTCCTTTCCAACAGTCTTTCGTCCGCCTTTTCATTCTCGTCGAATCTACTGACCACCCTTGATTCCACTACATACCTCATGCACATCGATCCTTCCAAACCACTCACAGTCCGTCGTACGTCATGATAAATCCTCGGTCCGGGACAGCAAATTCTTGGGATGCCTTGATGAAGAGAATTTGCACTCATTGCACCTTCGGCTCTTCTGGGGATATCTGGTACACCAACCAGATGGGAAGTACGCATAGGCGTGGGGCAAGTAGTTCTCCTTGGGTCGGGGTCCTGGGCTCGTACATCGTTTCCGTTATCGTTAGGCGGTACCTCGGCCATTCCTGCAATAACAGCGAATTTCGGAGGGTACATAAGTAATTATACAATAATTATAAATATATGCATGCAAATGCAATGCAAAGGTGGTACATATGCCCAAAATGTAATAATATGATGCTCATGCATGATTAGTACAAAAATTACGATGTCGGATATTTCACGTAAAATTCAACGTCTACATATAGTAATTCTATACTTATGTAATAATTACCCACATATATACTTTACTCAAAAGTATACGTCAAATGCCATAAATACAACAATAAATCTTACCGGAGCCATGCAGGATAGTTGTGTGTGCTTGGACCCTTTTCTTACGACACCAAAAGTTATAGTTTAGGATTTTCAAAAACGACCTAGTTCTCTATAACTCGTGGCTCTGATACCAATCTGTAACACCCCCACAATTGCTATGCGCAGCGGAACTACAACAATGGGTGCTACACAGTATTCATTGCACACAAGATATATCAAACGACGCTAAAAAGACGTCAATTTAAAACTTGAAATTAAAATTGTTAGATGATGCATGTCCACTGTTTTTCCAACCCCAAATAGTACACAGAGTTTAGCGTTTCCGGTCCCCATGAATCTCAACCCCAAAAACTTCAGTTTTACAACAACATAACATTAAACTTAAAATGTTTAAGTAGAAAAAGGAGGGAAAAAGAAGCGGACTCCAAGCCGTACACACAACATCCATCCCATGCATGCTCCATCCTACACCTCAGCGGTTACCTGAAACACATGCCAAAAATTTGGTCAACGAAAACGTTGAGTGGAATTCATAGGTTTTACAATCAATTTGAACGTATATATAATAAAACCATTCGTGATCATTTATAGTCTTGTCGATCAAACAAACTATAATCAGGATACTGACAATTGTGTTTAAGCTCATGACACTAATCCGTTAACTCCATCACCCGCGTAAATAATACCGGCGTGATTCAGATGAAACCAGTGCCCCTTCTAAAGGCATCAGTTGCAATTATACCTTATTTCTCATACAAAATAATCTACCGCAGAACTTACTAAAAGTACAGCTTCTCGGCTAGCATTGGGTCGTTAACCCCGTAGTACTACAAATTGCATAAGCGGCTATTTCCCCCTACTCGAGGGCAGGACAATAGTTAATAGTTCATGATTTTAGGGACTTTTGCAACTTTGGTACTCAACACAATTCTAAGGCAACTTTCGGGTCTAACAATCATTCATGATATACGTTCCTTTTAAAAACTAGCATGCATTTCCCTCGCGGGTAAAACAATTTGAAATAAGTATAAGCGAGGCTATAAATTCACACCTTATATCTTAAGTAGTCGGTAGTTCGAGGGATGATCACTGACGACGAAACGGATGCCCGGTTAAATCAACACCTATCACAAATAACGCGTAATGAGTAATCTCATTTATATACTTACGGTACTGTATAAAATACATATATACTAGTCACTTAGGACAAGTATAACTCACGCCAAAAACAAAAACAACAAGCATCACTCATTTTATACCATTCGTTCTCATTACTTACGTTGTCCATTTTTACCCATTCACACCGGTACTTGACTAAAGTACGGGCTGTTTTACCTTATTTAACCACACTTATAAAATTTGACAAAATTTCCAAAAATCCTATAAGACCTGTAGATAACATGTTTTTAAGCCCAATAAAAGTTTTTACTTTTACGACCCGTTACGCAACTCTTTTCCACGACTACATTTTACGGGCTGAAATTGCGCTTCGACCAATTTTGACCTCTTTGACCTATATGAAAAATACCTTTGACTTCTTTGACGCCTAAGTCAACATATAGACTCATTTTTACAGGTTTGGGACCAAATTTCGACCCTTGACCATTTACCAATTTATACTTGTGACCCTCGGGATTTGACTAAAACTTTGCACAAATTCGGATTATGCAAGTCCTCGTCTCCCGGTACCCGATCTTTAAAATGTCATAACTTTTAGCTCGTTTTGAGTCACGGGCTCTACCTTATACCAAATTAAAGCTAGAAAGACCCTCTATCACTACATTTAGTTTTCAAGTCCTGGAAAAAAAATAATTTTTATGAAATGGACCAAATGTTTCTGCCTAAAAATGACCATACCAAAAACGCACTTAGGCTCGATTCCAAGCCTTCTAACCACCACTAAACATCATCCTAAGCCTTCCCAAACACATCCTAACATCAAATTTCAGTCCTACCCCTATTGATCAACCAATCTCAAAATCAAAAATTTAAAGAAATGAACATGCAACTAATGAAACCTATGTAAATCATCCTAAAACAATGAACCAAACATAATAATAACATTCAAAATCAACAACCACCATGGCTCCCCAAACACCCCCATTGCCGTGGGGTTTGGGTGACCCAATCACCACAACCAAATTGATTTTGGTGGGTTTTCTTGGTGTTCTTGCATCCATAACACTTAAAATCAACATGCATTAGCTCATTTAGCCACAAAAACAAATTTGGATAATCTTGAAAAATCTTGGAAAATTTTTGTTAATGCATGTGGGATTTGAGCACATGAACATGTGGGGAATGACCAAACTAGATGTGGTCTAACCTTAGATTTTAGGAAAATCAAGTGGAAAAAGATTTTTGGTGAATTTTTCTTGGTGTTGGGGGTGTCCGTCGGCTTTAGAGAGAAAGGAGGGAGAGAGTGTTTGATTTTTGGTGAATATTTTGTATGTGTTTGTGTGTTTGTCACTTTTGGCCTTTTTGGTGGGTTGGGAGGGGCCTTGTTGCAATTTTTAACTTCTTTTGGCCTCAAATGAAAAACGTCCTCAAAACTTTGCGGGTTCGACTCATTTGTCAATTTTGAAAATTTTACGGGAGTCGAAAATCTTCCCGAACGCTCCAAAATATTTTTGGGATACTTTAAATGCACTCGGAAGGCTATAAAACTCACCCGACTCAACTTAACACGAACCGTAAATAAAATTCTCGAAAAATTACATTATCGATAAATCGTCAAAAATTATATAAAATTGGGCATCCCTCGGGATCGTAATCGTCATCGTCCTTCTTAAAACGTCAAACGTAAAAATTATAACCTCGAACATCGGCTTTAACCAAAATACTTATAAATATAGAAATTAAAATTTATTAAAAATTTCAAAAATTAGCGTAATTTAGGGTATCGTTAATGACCTCGATTCTAGGGTGTCACAAGAGTAATGTTATTAAATCCTACATATGTATTCTCGCATATATGTTTAGTTAAAACTATGACGTCTCTAACGTAACATGATCACTATTTAATGCAGGGTTCAAACCATGAGTCTTAAGTCCGTGGAAATTGCAAGACTTCAGAAAAAAGTCCAATCCTTGGTCCTCGAGTTAGCTGCGGCGAAGTTGGCCACAGTGAAAGAATACAACAAGAATGAAGTGCTTGACCAATTAGAAGTTGTTGGATTTCTTTTTAGGGATCTTCCGCACAATAACTTAACAAGATCTGATGTAACATAATTCCAAGCACATTCATCTCAGTCACCCACTTATATGTACGTATATACAAGCTTAAGATATGTGATAGACAATGACTTGATATTTAAGGAATCGAAGATAAGCAAATAACAAAGACTCCACACCTAAGTTTTCTATAATGTTAACCAAATGATTTTTTAATTATATAGGTTTTGGTTTTTGGTTTCATGATAGGTCATTTATTTTGACTTTTGTTTTGTGAAGTAGCTACAATAGGACCATTTTTCTTCTCTAATCAATTTCGTTAACTTTAATAACAAAATCTTAGCTTTGTTTAATATTTGTCATGTATATAAACTGTAACAACAGAATCCAATATGTTTCATTGAGTTTTAAAAAAGTAAGTGAAAAGTTAGATTATCTACATATTTTATTTTTAAAATGAAAATAATTTAAAATAAGTGTGTGGATAATAAAGAAAAAAAATGTTTTTTTTTGCGTTTTAAAACATTTAAAATAAAGTTTTGAAAAAGTAAGTGAGGAGATACTTATTTCATTTTTAAAATGGAAAAAAGTTAAAATAAATTTATTTTAGTCATTTTACTTATTAACTAAACAAATAATTTGATTTGTCAAACACAAAAAAAAATTGATAATCTGATTATTGCGATTTCAAACAACATAATTAAATCCGAACACTATTTTTCAAAATCGTGCTTTCTAATTGTTGATTATTTAATTATTCATTTTCAAAATAAATAATCTATTTTAAATAAACAATCGGAAATACCCCTAAGCTGCGTTTTAAGACATCAACATGTAAAGATGTGTATTAGATCGTTTCAGTTGATTCATGAGGCTTCGAAGATGGAGTGTATATGGTGACTGAGAGTGTGTCGCATACTGATAATAATCCTCACACTAGGAAAGGTACTCAAAATGGTTTATTAACATTGAGAATTCTTATAGATATGCATATCTATATTTGTTTTGAGATTTTTATTGGATTTTATTTGTAAATGCACAACTCTTTCTTTGATCTATTCAATTTAAAGGTGATCTTATTGACTTATATTTTTATTGCATATTTGATCTATTCAATTTAATGGTTGTTTTTTATTGTACACAAAGACATGTCAGAAAAATATATGCTAAATAGTTGTCACTACACATTTTTTATTGACTTATATTTTATTCCATTGTTTTTCTACATTTGAGAAAACAATTTCAATCCATAACAATTTTTTCATATCTTATTTTCAAGTACAAATTATATAGAGTTGAAACTCAATATCTAAAGGAAGTTGTTCTACTAAACGGCTTCGTGAGTTTTTCCTTCATAAAAATATTATTGCGTTTTTATATAAAAATTTATGTATTTTGTTTTTTATGCATTTAATAAATACTTTCTTATGTTTATAATTTATTTTCCATTACTTAGTTTGTTTTATTACTTAATTTTGTTGCTTATGCATTGAATAATCACTTCTCACATTATTATAATTGATTAAGCTTAGCTAATTTTTAAAAACAAAATTAACTAAAAAATCACACGCTTCAATAAATTTTTTTATAAGATATCAAAAGTCATAACCCGTCAACCAGATATTACAAACAAATATTTGCTAATTAAAAAAGTTAAACGAAAATCATAAATCATATCCGTCAATCGGAGGGGTTTTGCCACTAAATATATCATAATATAATACAGAATTATAGCGTCTAATAACTACAATTGGTTCTTTTTTTAACTAACTACAATTGGTTCTTTTTTATTGGTTCATACCTATTTTATCAGACATAGCATTTGAAGGTTGATTATTCTAAGTTTAAGTTTATGTTACTGACATACTTATTTAAAAAGATTGTATTGTCAAATTAAATAATTACATGTATGGCATTTCTTTTTATCTCATGTGGTTAAAAACTTGGCTTTTGTGTTCTATTTAATGAGGTTAGAAGGTCATGTAACCCGATGAATTAAAAGAGACATACAATCAACCTTTTAATGTATTGCTTATATAGTAAAAAAATTGCATTACTTATAATTACATGTATGGCATACCTAAAGATTATATTGTCAAATTAAATAATTACATGTATGGCATTTTTTTTTAATTTCAGGTTGTTAAAAACTTCGCTTTTATGTTCCATTTAATGAGGTTGGAAGGTCACGTAACCCGATGAATTAAAGGAGATATACAACCAACCTTTTACTGTATTACTTATATAGTAAAAAATGAGTTGAAATGACTTGAGCGAAACAATTTAAGTAACTTGCTATAGATATGGTTACGTTATGTCTTGGTTAAGCAAACCAAAACAAGCTCGGTCATGGTCATTAGGTCGACCAAACAAAGGGAACAATTATTTTGCTTCCGTTTGATAGATACTCTTTCTTTGCTCAATAATATTACATTATAATCTTGGTGTAATCTTTATCATGCTAACATGCTAACAATATAAGTACGAAAATAATAAATTATAGCTTGCCCGTCCATCGGAGGTCAGGAAGCAAATGATATAAATTATAAATTGAAATAAGAACTTTAATTTGGTATCAGATAAAAAGTTTGAACTAAAAATACACGAGACATTTTATTTTTAAAATTTGTATAAATAGTTGAAATAAACAATAACAAACACATTTTAATATGCATTTGGATTATCTAACAATTGTGAGTTTTGTGATTTCAAGACAATTTCATTATTGTCGAATATACTACGACAAAAAAGATTTGTAAAAGCTCGAGACCCTGGCTAATTATATGTCGCTATTTAAGGTTTTTTTAACATCGCTATTTAAGGTAAAAACAATAAAAAACACGATAAATAACAAATAAAAAAAATTGTATAAAGATAACAATAATCACCGCATAAAACATATAATTTATATAAGGCTAAAAATAAACTATGAACTACGCTACTTAAAAACACCAAAACTATATAAAAAAAACAATAAAAAAGCAGCACAATAAATCAAAACTCATATCATAAATAACATAAATCCAACAAAATAATTGTGAAACCCTAAATGATACTTCTTTTAATGTTTAAACCAAAGTAGTGTTTGTTTTTAGTGAAAATCTCTTACCAGACTCTAGATCTGACCATCTTTTAGACACAACATGTTTGAGCTTATAAAACGATTACCAAACAAGCATTTACACAAACAAAATACATAAAGAAGAATCATAAGTCATACCCGCCCATCGGGCGGGTTTTGCAACTAATATATATATATATATATATATATATATATATATATATATATATATATATATATATATATATATATATATATATATATATATATATATATATATATATATATATATATATATATATATATATATATATATATATATATATATATATATATATATATATATATATATACATATATATATATACATATATATATATATATATATATATATATATATATATATATATATATATATATATATATATATATATATATATATATATATATATATATATATATATATATATATATATGTATGTATATATATATATATATATATATATACATACATATATATATATATATATATATATATACATACATATATATATATATATATATATATATATAT